>VXBW01009185.1:374014-442692 GCA_013400375.1 Thinocorus orbignyianus | reverse complement strand
GCTTTCATGGGCTCCTCCCCCCTCCAGTTCTTTTTCCCACGCTACCCTGCCAATCAGTTCTCTCAGGAGTCCAAAGTCTGCTCTCCTGAAGTCCAGGGTAGCGAGCCTGCTGTATACCCTCTTTGCTGCCATGAGAATACTGAATTCTACCATTTCATGGTCACTACAGCCAAGATTACCCTTCAACTTGACATTCCCCACCAGCCCTTCCTTGTTGGTAAGGCCAAGATCCAGCATATCCAATGTAGCATTGCATTACAGTACAGCAATCCATTTAGGAGGAATGCTTCAGTAAGGGCACCAACAGCTATGACAAGTGGCTTATATGCTAAATGCAATGCTCTGTGGGTGGCTACAAACCAAACAGCTGNGTTGGTAAGGCCAAGATCCAGCATATCCAATGTAGCATTGCATTACAGTACAGCAATCCATTTAGGAGGAATGCTTCAGTAAGGGCACCAACAGCTATGACAAGTGGCTTATATGCTAAATGCAATGCTCTGTGGGTGGCTACAAACCAAACAGCTGTGTTACGGTGTTGATCTCTATTAGTTTTACAGATCCTATTTTCTTTTTGAAGTGCTCAAATACTTGTTTGTCTATCCCTGTGCTGGTTACCAGCCTTTTACTGGATTAAACAATTTGACATGACTGAATATGAAATCATGGGAGATTTAGAAGAAAACTCCTTGGTCCTTTTATAACATATTTTTTATTCCAAGAAAAAGGACTTGATATTTGATACACGTTTTGAACTGAAATTAGTTCCATGGAAATGGATTTCAGCTTGCTGCTATGATCTCTGTCTAGTTTACTTTTATCTTCCAAATTCTAGGAAGGCAGTAAGACATTTGTAGACATAAGGGCCATAAATATGGTATGTGCAGGGGGGTGACAGAGAGAGAGAGAGAGTTGAAACAGAGACTGTGTCTCTAGTACCATTGCTTGAGGCTCTTGGAAAAAATAGGCTTGATATTTTACAGTAGACAGTCTGTATATACCAAAAGCGTGGTTCTGCAGCCTTCACAATAGCTGATTAAACTAGTTAAAAACCAGACTTTAATCTTAGAGTCTAACAAGTGGACTTAATAACTATTAATTTTAATCAGTATTCTTCCCAGGAAATATGTAATTTTTTTTACAGAATTTATTAGAATTGGATCAATTCACTAGATGTCCTTTTTTTTTACAATCCTTTTTTGGCCACATCCCACTTTAGAACTCCATGCAGAGACTGTCTTACATGACCTACCCCACCCAACTTAGTATGGAGTAGGAAAGAAGGGCAAAATCACAATCTTTGCTGTAGGACATCAAAGCTTATTTCTGCTTTGAATAGTCCCAGCACACAGTGCAGCCTGACAAGAGGCCACTATGACATCTAAGCATACAATTAACTGTAAGTGTGTGAGTAATCTCACCCTTTTTCAGTGAAGCATTTAAGCACGAGTTTATGGTTAATGATTAGGTCCAGATGAAAGCAGTAAGATGATCTATGATTAAAGTTAAACATATGTTTATGTGCTTTCTCGAAGAGGAATGAAATTACTCAAATGCTTTAGGACTGTGGGTCACCTCACAGTACTGTATTTTCCAGAATTAGCCATAAGATTCTGCAATTGAGTAACTGAAGAAATGTTCTGTATGTTTGAGGTTCAAATACGTTACTGTAAATTCTCTTACCTAGCTGTTTGACTGGACTGGACTGGACTTTGATAGGAGTATTTGTACTCTGCTCCGAGAATGAGTCCAAAGTGCTGATGTGGAGAATCGGGCTAGTTGAGGTCCAGATTCTAGATCCAGAATTTGGCCCTGTAACAGCATACTAACTAAACCATTGCTCACCAACTTGCTCTTTCTGGAAAGTACTTTTGGAAAGTCTGATTGCTAGTTGCCTTTGAGTGGGGAAAAAAGGTTATGCTGCATTTATGGTGAAAGAGGGGAGATTTCATGAAAGATACAGCTTAAAATCCCTTTGGGCTTTGAGTTGCAATATTTTTTTATATTTAAAAAGCAAAAGAATTCATAATTTCGTTTACCTTTTTATACAACAATTAGTTATTAACAAACTATTAGTTTCAGTTTTCTCTCATATTTTTCTGTATTCATTCTTTCCTAATTTTTTTTACTTTATTAAGCTTCCTTGTCTGTTACAAAACATTGGACACAGTATGAAAGAAAAGCATCTTAAAATGGCCACTGAAGATGTTTGGAGGGTTTAGTTGTCGTTATTGGCTGTTATGAACTTCAGCTACTTGTTTTTTCCTTCAGATATCCAAAATAGGTCATACCTTGTAGGTGCCCATTTCTGTCATTGCTTGGAAAGATAATCTGTACAACAGGTTTAGATATAGATGTCTGCATCTCAAGAAGTCTGAAGTCCCACTCTGACAAAAGTCTTATCAAGGCTATAGCCAATGAAGCTGAAGCCAACTGTTTCAGCAACTATTTTCTCCATCCAAAATGTTTTGCATAAAGAAGGCTATATCATGTCACTGCTATTCCATCATATTAGTTACATTCTTCCGTCATTAGCTGTTTCCCACTGCTTTTATTTTAATGTATGATGCTATGTATATATAATGCTATCATATTCCACATACTAAAGACAAGAATAAATCATTCTGTGAATGAAATTTCCTAATGGTAACTCTTAAGGTGAGATTCAATGTAAATGATGGGAATTTGGGGAGCAATGGTACAGAATAGGCTAAGGTAGTCTTAGTCCACCTGTTGTCCTTTCCCAACAAAAAGTGCGCTCTAATTTCTTAATAAAACTTCTGGGATCTGTTGATACTGTGACAATTTTTCCCCAGGCTGCCGGAAGGCACACAAGTGGCTGTGACCCAGTTCCATTCCTAATGCCCTGACATACATAGAAGAACATGAGGAGCTCCCCGGGTATTTGCCCTGTTGGGTTTTTTTCTTGGCAGATATAGATTAATTTGTTGTTTGGCAGGGTTTATTTTTTTTTTTCGTGCTGTTTTGCTGCTTCTGAATGGTATGCAGAATCAGAGAGGTAGAGCTCACCATTGCCACTCTGTTTCTTGAGCATTATCTTCAGCAGACCAAAAGTCAGCAAGTGGTCTTTGTAACACAGGCAACCAATTACTAGAAAAATTGATATATTATATGAATTTTTCAAAATGTTTCATTTGAAAAATTCAGCCCTTTTTCTTTGAAAACCAGGCTTATTACTAGCTTATTAAGAGTAGTTTCTTCACTTTTTTGAAGTTTTCAGTGAAATATGGCCGATCCTTATACCTGATCTTTGAAAGTTTTTTCCATTTGTTTTATTAAATGTATTGTCCCTTTTTTTGTCTGTTATGACCCAGAGCATTTAAAGCTGTGTAAAATGAAGAAAGAAAACACGTTGGTATAATCTACAAGGTACAGGTTATAAAATCTAGTTGAAGATATCCCCTGCTCATTGTAGGGGAGGTTGGACTAGATTATCTGTAAAGGTCCTGTCCAACCCAAACTGTTCTGTGATTCTGAGATATGGGGATTAAAGAGAGGCCTTAAACGCAAACTGTAGGAATTTCTGAAATTTATGTGTGAGTTCTCTCCGAAGGCTGGTTCTTAACACTAACCCAACAAGTGTATAGTAATCGAGATTGCTGGATCTTTACTTACAGAGGTAAGTATTTTAAATTTGTGAAGGGTCTAGTTTCTGTTCTGGAACAAAACCACCACTTTGTTGACTCTAAATGCAAAACAGATTTTCAAAGTTTTTGGTGGTGTTATTTTTTTTTTTAATTTTTTTTAAAACATAACTGAATTAGAAAGAGGGATCAGAGCTCTATAATTATACACCAGGACTTTCCACTGGTCAAGCCTGAATGTTTGTAGGGCTTGTTGCATTTCACTAATTGTAAATCCCTGCCAGCCCTTCCCCAGCTCTGACCTGCTTCAGAGGCCACCCTCTCTCTTCTGCCTAGTCAGGGAAGCAGAGGCTTGCAAATTTTGAAGGCATCTGACCAAATTTATAATACAAGAATTAAAAAAAAATAAAAATATCAAGGGACAAAGTGATAATTCAATTCCAATTGTAATTCCTTTTGCCAGAATATGGGTAGGCAAGAAATCTGCAATGGCTCTGTGGGCTGTTTCCTGCAGGATCCCGGCTAGTTCTGCTGCCCTGGTGCACTTGAGAAAACATGCTGCATTAAATAGGTTTGATGGAAAATGTGTTTTCATTGTGCGTCAATTTAGGATATTAATTCTGACTGAATCACATTCTGTTTTCTGGCTGCATTTACTGAATGCCACTATTATGTTGTAACACTGTTACAGATTTTTATTCTAGGTAAAACTGCTTACACATTATTTGTGATATTTATTTGGTGGCAGATGATGGAAAAAACATATTAGATAAAACTGAATTATGTTGCCAAGCTGTAGACTGTCAGTGTTTATAAACTGAGACAACAGAGAACAATTTAAAAGCAAAATTCATACTTCTTACCATCTTTGGTTTCCACACTGGTGCCACTCTCAGAATGACATTTCCTATCCTAACATTTAAAAATGTATTCCCATTTTTTCCCAAATAAACATTATGTTTAGGTTGCTATTGAGTTTCTTGTTTATTTTTGTGAACCTACTTGTGAATATTTTCAGCTGAGCGTACTCGGTAACACTTTTCCTTAGTAGACACCAGTCAATGGCTCTAGAAAAGACAACAAAATTGTAATGAGAGCTTTTGAGGCTCAGTCTATACTGTGAACAGGGACATGCACTGTTCTACTGCCTGGGCACAGACAGTTATTTCTCACACCTAGAGAGATAGCCTCAGGCAAGGATCTCAAAGGCAGCCTGATCATGTGCCTGGAGCCCACCAGGATGTTTTTTTGTTCCTCCCAAAAGGTACTGCTGTTGCCTGCTGGAGCCCACAAACACTTTTGTGCAGATTTGGATTCTTTCCTGTCTCCCCTTTTTTTCTGGGGCAATGTAAACCTTGTGTCCTTTTTGGATCTTTATACACAGAGGTTTTGGATCACTATTTCTTGAACTTGTACAAAGAACATGAACAATTTAGCTCCTTTGTCCTCCTCTGATTTGAAAGCACACAATACTTCTGGTCACCTCCAAGAGGGGAGAAGTCAAGACGTGCCAAAATTTGGATATGATAGCAACAGCTCAGCTCCTCCAGGGCAGGGAATGGAGAAGTTACTGGTAACAGGTATTTACCTAAGAAGGGAAATGTCAGTAATCAGAGACAATTAGCAGTTCATCCAGCTCCTGTAACATCTAACCCATAGTCACAGCTTCTTTGCACTTCCCATCTGTGAAGACCTGGCTATTGCTTTCTTATCCAAGTAGCACCTGTATTTCTGTCTAACCTGGGGACAGGCTCTTCCATGTAATTTAGTAGTGCACTACTGTAAAGTAGATCTAGATGCATTCTGCGATGTCCCCTTGTTAGAACAGTGTTACTGAGACATCTTATTCAGCGGAAAGGTGGTTAGTATAGAATTACTCTATGAACGCTTCAGAATGAATTTGAATGAGTAGGCTGAGCCCATGCTTTATCAGCACTTTATCTTGTGTGACTGTATTGATTTTGATCTGGCGCTGTCAGCTTTAAAGCTAGATTTACTGTACTGTCAAGCCACAAACTTCAAAAGCTATCTTTAATTGAAGGGAAGTTGAATGTGATATATGCAGAAGAAAAATCGTTAATCAAAGTTGCCTTATACTTACCCTATGAATGGAAGAAACGTTGTAGTAGAGGCTCCAAAGGCTCAGACTTCATTTATTTGAATTTATTTGGGCCCATTCTCCCCCATAACCAATAGAGGAAAGTTCTGCCAGGACTCCCTCTGTGGTTTGTCGGAAACTGTCAAATCAGTGGCAAAGAGCATGTCACACATAAGTCAAACACCGTTGTTTATTTTAAGGAAGAATTTCTGGGGCTAGGTAAAGAGACAGACACAGACTTACTTAGAGAAGAGAAAAATGGGCCTGAGGAAGAGCAAGAGCTGGAAGAGAACAAGCTTGAGGAACAAGCATTGGTATTGGGAAGAAGCAACACAGAACCAAAGAGAAGAAATGAAGAAGAAAATCTCAGTCTTGTAGCCCTGGCTTGCTTGTTTCTTATTGTCTGCCTGTTAACTGGTTAACATAAACCAAAATAGGGAAAGGAATTTTCAAAAAAAGTAAAATATGAGTTTTTATTGTGTCCTATGTGCTCCTATTCCTACTTATGTTTTGTATTTTACTATTGTGCTTTTAATGCTATAATAGGTAGGAATCTAATTACATTGCATGAAGTGGTGTCTGTTTGAAGGACTAATTTGCATTTGAACTCTTTTGGAGTGTATGCATTTTGTCTTTGATGTCCTTTGGTTAGTAATTGCAGCTCTTGTTATCAAACGTTACATTTAAAGCACTTTCATATATTTCTGCTTACTTCTGTTTTCTTGGAAAGTCTTCTACATGATGAAGCATTCTCTAATGTCCTAATGAGGTAATCTAAATTATTTTAAAAATATTCTCCTGTTTCAGAGAGCTGAGTACAAGAACTTGAAATGTGTACATTCATTACAGACACCCATGAATATGAACACATTGACCTTAGGTATAAAAAAAATTCTGATTTAAAACACTGTTATGGGTATGCACCTGCTCCCTCTTCCAATGCTGTTGTAACGGTGTATTTACTAGCTATACAAGTTTATGTACATAACTATCAACAAACAATGTATTGCATATGGATATTGCAAGAGCAAAGGTTCTTACTCCCCCTTCCTTCTAACTGGGGAGCAGAGTGGTTTCTCAAATCAGAAAAGGTTTGAAAACCTTACCTTGCCTGTTATACTTAAGGCATCCGAAACACTGCATCTGTACTTAGCCTCTCTCTGCTTCAGCTTATTCTTTTATTAAACTATTGTTATTACAAAGATATTTACATTCATAAAATTTTATTTCCAGGTTACATTTCTGTTTCCAGAAATTTTATTTCTGTGTGTATTACATCTCAGTGTTTCCACATTTTAGGTAAAGTTAGTATATGAAATAAATCCTGTACTTTACATCTACTGTTTTGTTCAATAGTCCGTATTTTTGTGAAGAAAAACACAACTTGTTTAATGTTCTTATCTTCTGATATAAATGGGCTTTCTCTGTTCTTATGTGATAGAAAAACTCTGCAAAAAAATCTAACAATGTAATACTGTAATATAACAAGCCAGTGTTAGTTCAGTGCTCACCGAACATTTCCCTGCTCTTTCAGGAGATCCGCCTAAACACCAAATGTGGAAAATAGTTTCTGAAAAGCACGTCTGTGTTTGTTTATTCTGTCAGAAGTGACAAAAAAATGTTGCCTGAGCTTTTTCAAAACAGCAATTTCAAAATTTGATTCCTCAGAGAACAAAACATCCATTTAATATATTACTTCATTTTCAGCAGAAATATGTGCTTCCAGATTAATTTACATTTTAAATTGCCCTGAAAGCATTAATTTATTGAGCTAACATGGGAAGTACAGATGAAAGAGCTATTTAGTTTATAAATGGTACCATCTAGTTTCAATGTAGGAATGCTTAATTGTTTTAAAATATATAAAGACTAATTGTCCCTCAGATTTTGTAACCAGTCATGCTAATTATATTCAGTTGTGCTGTTTACAACTTTGATTGTTATATACCTGATAAACATGGGTCAGTCATTTAAGTTGCACTAAAGACTTTGAATGAAATGTGCCCAGATAAAAACTGCTGTATCAAAATTATTCAACTCGTAATAAAAAATGGTCAAATTTTAGAACAGCTGTGAAGAACAAATTCATTGCAATACTTGTGTCTATGTTTAAAATCTGAAAATATGAACATAGTTTGAAATTTGCATTATTTTTTTGAGATTGAATTCTGGCTGCAGCCAAGATGCTAGATTGCATTTCTAAAGTGTCATTTTCTGGAATTCTGGTGCAACTCAGGTAAATTAGAGTACATAAATAAATTAATCCCAAATGATGATGATAGTTTGTTTACATACTAATATCTTTGCTCCTCATTTCTTTACTTCCTTCTTCCATCTCTGTTGTGTACTTTTAGTGTAAGAAATATTTGCTCATCTTTGATCCACGTAATTTGTTTGATGGGTAGCACGTAGATGATCATTAATTGTTGGATCTTATTAATCATCAAGGCAAATAGTAGAAGAATAAAAATGAAATTCCTTACTCCAGCAAACTCAGCAACAGAATTTCTGGTCAGAAACTCACAAGTTTGCAGAGCCTAACTGACTGATTACTAGGGCAGTATCTTAAAGTCATCATATCTTTTCTTTTCTCTTCTTTTTATATAGTGGTTTTGCTTGTACTTCCAGCCTTCTCTGTCCTGTGGTAGGTGGTATGATCTGGTGATTTGAACTGGGGAGCAGGAAGCAAGTTCTTTTGCAGACTGTGCCAAAAATGTCCTTTACTGGAAATTTCAAAATTATGTAATCCTGTTTTTTAAAGGCTTGAAGAGTGTAATGTTATTGAAGTCCCCAGAAATCATATTGTGTAAAATAAATGATACACACTGAAAAAAAATAAAAAAGTCATTCTAAACATACTTGGTAGTACAATTTCTGAGACCAGGCAGATCAGAACAGTAGGCTCAGGAATGGCTTTATCATTTTTCCTTTCATGTGCAAAGCCAACAAAACATTATTTTGCGTGTATATCTTTTGTATTCAGAAAATGTGGAAAACAATCATATAGGAAATTTTATCCTTAAAACCACCAGTAATGTTTACAGATTCTCTTGAGGTTTGAGGAAGGGGTTCTGTGCTGCTCCATTTATTAACCTGTGCGTGATGGAGGATCTTTTTCACGCCACGTCTGTCTGGTTTGGGGCTCTGAAAGCTGAACTTCAGTGAAAACTATTTTGTGTTACAGGGTGGTCCATGTTTTGCTGTGGTCTCTTTCTGTCATGTCTCCGATCATAAAGATTGCTTATGCCAAAGCATGTATCTAAACAAGTAGCTTCTCTCTGTAGCAAGGATATCTCTGCTTGAATATACAGCTGTTTTGTGCATTTGATCAGAGGCTTTTCTACTTTAATGGATACACTGAATGTGAAAATTTTGCTTAATAATTGATGCAAGTGCAAGTAAATACGATATAAAGCTGTATGCTGTTGAGAAACATTGCAGTTACGTGCAATGCTTCTTTCCTGTGGAAGAAATTACTGGTAGGCTGGCTTTTTTAATGCTCATTTCTAATGCTCTGTGGAAGCATATTTTTTAAATTCATACATAACAGAGCAGATGTGAGAGCTATGCCTAGCCATTAATAAAATCTGCTGGCAGAAAAGGCAGGGCTTTTTTAACAAACTTTTAGATGGCAGTCTCCATCATGTCAGAAAATCTAAGTGAGATTTGGTTTAATCTGTTTTCTTTGGACAAATACTTGAATATAATTTTCAACCCCACCCCCCCACCCTGGTATATTTCATACTGATTTATCTGCAGTAAAAATCTTTTAATCCTGCTTGTTTGATGAGTGAGAGTATCCTAAAAATATAATTTAAATCTATGGGTATGAATATAGAGGTGAGGAATGGATTGTTTGCTAATCAGTTAATAATAAAGAGAAAAAGAAACCGTGCCTACTTTTATTCCCTTTGACATACATTTATCCTGAACTTCATGGATGTGGTGGACTCATTATGATTTAAAATGTAAGCTTACATTTAAATTGTTTGTTTTGAGGAGCATGTTTTAGATATTCGTAAAATTGTACACTAAATCATCCACGGTTGGGTCTGAATGTACTATTTCTAATTATCTATTTATACGTATTTTATTTATTTGCTTTATTGATTATTTTGCTATGAGTGAATCCCATGCAGCTGGTGGACATATCTCTAATTAGGAGTGCAGCAGACAGTAAGTGGTAAGAGCTGCTTTGTTCTCCCTAGCCAGGGTGAGGATGTTGTTGTGAAAGCATGACCTGCCCAAAGGTGAGCAGCTGCAGGAGACTCACAGATGTAAGGAATCTCTAAAGGGAGCAAATAGGTTCTTGGTGTTCTTGCTTTCTTTTTGTTCTGATGATGTCTTTTCTTCAGGGAGTTGTTTCTACATCCAAAATTTGCTGAAAACACAGTCAATCAGTGAGATTTATCAAAGCTTTGATTGACAGTTTCTTCTCCGGGTTTTAATATTAATCTGTTTTATCTTTCGGTCAAAGAGGCCTGACCATATCTAGTATCTTCTCACAGAGGCAGCTTTTCCTGCCTGCTTGGGTGGGTAAGGGTATACCAAGCCTCTATGAAAGGTGGCTTTGATGTTTCTCAGTTAATATCATGAATAAAATATTATTATGCAGGTATATTATGTTTCCTTCCTGTTTGCACTGTAACTGAAATGTGTAACTTTTAAGGATGAGTTACCTATTCAAAAATTAAAATCCTTGTCTTCTTAAGGAATGTATTTTCCTCTCCACACTTTGACAGCCAGTGCTTCAGTCACAGTAGATCACTAACCTTGCCACCCGGGCATGCACGTGCTGTGTTTACGTATTTGAACATTTGTAGAGGCCTGCTAGGCATGCGGCCAAAACAACCGGATGAAGTTGTTGCTGACCTTTATTGCCTCTTTTACTGATGGCCCTGATGCTGAGCAGGCTCAGCTGTGCCCTGGGAGCCGGGCAGAGGGAGGGGGAACACCTGGGAGCTGGGCAGAGGGAGGGGGAACACCTGGGAGCTGGGCAGAGGGATGAGGAACACCTGGGAGCTGGGCAGAGGGATGAGGAACACCTGGGAGCTGGGCAGGCTGGGTGTCTGCTGCTCACCTTCCTCTGCTGGGGAAAGAGTGTGGGTGTTTTTGGCTTGTCTTGAGGAAAAATTAAATACTGGATGATTGAAGGCATTGCTGACTTGGAGTCCTGATTTAGGGAATGGTTCTGTTGCCGTGAAAGACGAAATCAGGACTCAATAGTCGGAGTGACTATTAAGCAGGTATTCTTTATTGCAGCGCTGGACGCACAGGGGATCACTCCTCCAAATGTGCGTACCAGGTGAAGTTAGTTTAACAATATATATGCATGTAGAACTCATTATCATACCCTACCACCCCCTCGGAACCCCTTTGCACTTCAGAGATAAGTTCCTTCTCCAAGATTACAAGCACAGGTCTAAAACAGCTGTTCTGCTACTTATCATACCCCTGCAGTGGGGTAGGCCCCTGTTTGTTGTCAACAAAGTTACAAAAACTTACAACATTTGCTAACTCATGCTGAGAGCAGCCTAATTCCCCTCGGAACCACGGATCAGAACTCCACACTCGCTTCGCAGCTATGCCGCGTCTCAGTCACTCAAATCATACATACAAGAGCTAGCTCAATCCATTCATGCACATGTGTCAAATCCAAATCAGCTTTCAATAAACAATTCCTTTAAACAGTTCCGATTTCTATACCGACAAGTTCCTACCGACACAAAGTACGTTATTGCAAAAGTACGTAGCCTTATCCGCTCCCGTACCCGACGTACTAAACCCAAGTGTATGAAATACAAAAGTACAGAGCACTGTCTGTGTCTGCACCCGCATACACAAACCACAACCAAGTGCACGTATGGCAGAAGTGCGCAGCACAACGTGTGCTCGCCCCCACGTACACAGGATGCCTTCCGACACTGGTAGCCTGGCATACGGCACCCTGCGTAGGACGTCTCCTACGGCTTATGGGAACTTCCAATGACCGGTCTCCAATTTTTTTTTTATTTTTATTTTTTAATTTTTTTTTAATTTTATTTTTTTAATTATTATTTTTTTTAAAGAATACCTTATTCATTAGATGGTCCTTGTCTGCTCCTGCAGTGATCCGTATGAGGCGAGGAGTCCTTCCGGGAAAATCCCGGGGGTACCCTAGGGAGTCCTGTTCCCAGCGGGTCCTGCAGCCGAGCAGAGAGGGTCCCATCTGGGGTGCCAGAATTGTTGCCGTGAGAGACGAAATCAGGACTCAATAGTCGGGGTGACTATTAAGCAGGTATTCTTTATTGCAGCGCTGGACGCACAGGGGATCACTCCTCCAAATGTGCGTACCAGGTGAAGTTAGTTTAACAATATATATGCATGTAGAACTCATTATCATACCCTACCACCCCCTCGGAACCCCCTTGCACTTCAGAGATAAGTTCCTTCTCCAAGATTACAAGCACACGTCTAAAACAGCTGTCCTGCTACTTATCATACCCCTGCAGTGGGGTAGGCCCCTGTTTGTTGTCAACAAAGTTACAAAAACTTACAACATTTGCTAACTCATGCTGAGAGCAGCCTAATTATGTCAAGCAAACCTTCAAACCACACTTCAATCTTATTCCTTAATTCAGTTCAGGATAGGCAATGTGACTTGTGGATCTGAAGACATCTTTCATCCTCGGAGAGATGAAGTTGTCTTTTTAAAAACGTGCATGAGATCACTGATGGCATTTAGAGCTGCTGCAGGAGCCCTGGCAGAGGCTTATGTTGGAATTTATGCATGAAAGAAGAGCAGCTTGTGCATCCCCATGTGAGTAACGGTTATTTTGTGTTGCAGTATTGTCATTTATTCCCTTGTTGTAGTTGTTTTTTTCCATGTATGCTGAAGTAAAGTTTGGATGAATTATTGTGGTGATGGCAGGGATTCCTCATGTGAAATGTCTGTGCTGAGGGGGTTGGTGGTGGTGCAGTGCAGGAGAGAGGACAGCAGGAAAAAGCATTTTGTGCAAGTCATGGAATCTACTGCCATATAAATCCCGTGAGTTGTCCCAGAAACAAACTGTAGTCCCTGGTAGCAGCAGTAAGGAGAAAACCTACTGCAGATTTACTTTTGATAGCAGGTTAGAAAAATTTAAGGCCCGGTATGTCCTGCCAGGTGATATAATAGAGGGTTTGTTATAACTTGTGCAAGATCTGCTAAATGCAGCACATGAGATCACTAACACTGAATTATTTTCATGATGCTGGGTAAATAATGATGTTTGTAAAGTACAGAAACTAGTGGGTATTGATATGTGTTGTGGTTTAACCCCAACCAGCAGCGAGGGCCATGCGGGTGCTCCTACAATCCTCCCCTGCTCTCAGAAGAGCAGGGAGAAGAGGGAGACAAGGAGAGGAAAGAAAAAGAACAAACTTGTGGCTTGAGGTAAAACGTAGTACAAGATAAAGTTTAATAGAACGACAACGCAAAAGGAAAATAATAATAATGATAATAATGACACACTTCACTCTCACCACCTGGTGAATTCCCAAGCAGTGATGCAGGTGCTCCCCTGCCCTCCCCTCCCCATCCACCCCCCATTTATAGACTGAGCATGATGGCTGTGGGACAGAATATTCCAGTGACGGTTCTGTTCTATCTGTACTTATTCTCAGCTTCTATAGAAAGCTGAAAAGAGTCCTTGAAAAGCACAAGCACCCCTTAAACAGTGTGCATTATTGACATTCCTTTCACAGCAATCGCTAGAAAGAAAATTAACTCTTTTTTGGCTGAAACCAGCACAGTATGTGTAAAAACTAGTAAACTACTAGGGAAATATTTTATTCTCTTTATTGTGTTGATTTCTGCTTAAATCTAAAATATTTCTGTAGTACTCCTTTTCATGTATTTAAAGTGATGAAGGGATTTACTGTACAGAGCCTGAATCTAGATGAAAGTTATGCGGCTGCTTTAACTTTTGCAGACAAGAGTCTTCCATCTCTGGGACTCTCCCTCTGACTTCTAAACTTCCAGCCCCAGAGCCCTTCAGTTTAAATACGATCTGTGAATGTAGAGATGTGTGACCATTGTTGCCTTGTGTGATCAGAAGCATATGTACCACCTTCTGTGACTGTGGATAAAGCTGTTTGTGTCCCAATACAGCATAGCTTTGTAACATATTTGAAATGTGGCTTTATGTAATACACATTAAGAGAAAACTCTCTTGGATGTGGAGCAGGGACACAATCTTATCAGCTGGTACCTGGGAGTCAGGGAAAAGAAGTAAATGGCCATTTCTACACAAAGAGCTGTGTAATAGGGATAAAATTTTATCTTCACTGGAATCGAATGCTAGAGAAAAGCTATTGTTTGTACAAATCCAGTAAGGTTCCAGTGTTGGGGTTTTTGTTCTAGAGAGCAAAGAAAATGTGTTTGCTTCCTTCCTTTTTTCTTCTCATGGTAACTTATTCAGATGTGAAAATTTCTCAGGTATGCTTTTAATCCAGAGCAGAACAAATTACCCATACTTGTAGAGAAAAATGCAGTTTTTCTCAGTGTACTTAATGGAATTATTTGGTCATGTTCCTTTTTCTACATCATCAGAGTGTGATTTTTAAATTTATTTTTGTTAACTGACAACTTAAATCCAGAAAAGCTTTCATAATACAAGATTCACTCTGCTATGTGATTCAAGATTTGCTCTACTGTGAATAGCTTACCATAAAAATATACATGACTTGGAGGACAAAGCAGAAATACTGATCAAAAAGCTATTTTTAAAAATGTTCTTTATAAACTCTATTTTTGAAAACACTTTAATGTGAAAGCTTCTAAATGAATAAGTTGATCCTGAAACGTGGCTGATACGATATTATACAAGTGTTCACATTCACAAAATGTAAGTTTTTAGAAACTTCCTTCTCTCTTTCATTTCTCTGGGGCTTTTTGTTTGATGTTTGTTTATTGTTTTGTTTTAGATTTTTGCTGCTCTATCCAGCACTTTTTACTCATACGTGGTACCTAAGAAGTCAGGGAAAATGAGTAGTTGAAAAGACTATAGAGGATCACACTAAGGAAGTGCTACTTTATGATGTAGGTGCGATCTGCCACAGGGATAGTCAAAACAGAGTAATCCTAGGAAACACTTGCAGAAAAATATTTCTGAGTCACAATTTCTTCTCTGCTTTTTGTTTCATTTGTGGCTGACTAAATCAAATTGCTACTTGGAATAGGTTAAGGAGCCTCTCGTACCAGAAAAATACTTTATGAGCTCTGCTTTTATTGTCTGCTCTGCAGAGACACAAAGCTGCTGGTATGTATGTATTCCTTTCTTGGGATTCAGTGTTTACATGTGAAATGCAGATGTTTAATGATTCTCCTTACTGCCTCCTCCTTCCTTATCTGGACAAGTAGAAAATTTTTTGCTGGCTGGTTTGGGGGAGATTTTGGGGAATCAAGCAAGGACAAAAAGCATGAATGAAGAGCACAGGCTTTATCTAAAGTTTGGAGTTTTTCAAACAGTGTAAGTTTATACAATGCCAACACAGATTAAACTTCATCATCTTCCCTTTTTTATCAGTATTTAAAATTGTTTATAGCATAAATTTCAGTAATATGAAAAAATAAAATCCCTCCTAGAGAGCAAAGATAATATCCTGATGAACGTGTCTAATATCCTGCATAGTGTTCAGTATATCACCATAATGATTAAATAGACAGAAGTGGATGCCTTAAGAACCCATCTTGTGTGCCTGGTGCTTTGCTAGATCTCATAGGCCTGTCTTGTAAATGCTAATTAAAACTATATTGCAATAAAGAGAAACATTACAATAAAGAGATGTGATTCAGTGCTAACAAGTACCTGTTAATATTACTTCTTGTTTACGATGGAGAGATTTAATCATGATCTAATGCAGTATCTACGCTATTGAGCGCAACCCGTAGGAGGCAGGGGATGTCCTCTGTGGACC
Source organism: Thinocorus orbignyianus (assembly GCA_013400375.1). Lineage (NCBI taxonomy): Eukaryota > Metazoa > Chordata > Aves > Ciconiiformes > Thinocoridae > Thinocorus > Thinocorus orbignyianus. Next base: position 427,050 of record VXBW01009185.1, on the reverse strand, counting down.
TCACAAGGAGCCAACAGTTAACTTGATACTAACATGCACTTTTCCTGAAAATGGGTGCCATTTAACTTGATTCCAGAGACGTTTTCAGACCAAGTTGCTGCATGTAGGTTGCATGTCAATATTGATCTAGATTGAAATCTGAGATATTGCCTTTATGAAATGAATGACATTCTATAGCCAAAGTGGTGGTTTAGAATGACTTTGAGATGGTTTTCTCTAGTGAGTGGAGAACAGGTGAGCAGGTAATATGACAGCTTAGACACAAGGATACAGGTGGGTAAAAGTCATCCAAATTTCTCTTGCATTAATTAAAAAAACGTGCAATGGCTAGTGTCACTGAAAAGAAGCATTATTTTTTTTTTTTTAGCTGTTAAGTGAGTAGAACAAGTCAGGCTTTTTGCTCAAAATTAAATTTTCATTTGGAATTTAACTCATGCTGCTGAAATTTACATGCATACTCTCTCTGCCTTCATCTAGAGTTCAGCTAGTTTGCCATCTATATTTCTGAGCTTCATAAAAGCACCTATGCTTTCTTTGTTTAAAATAATCCTTTCTGTATTTAACATAGATATAAAAGTACCCTGAAGTGCTTATGCCTCTGTTTATACACACATGTGAATGTAAATGGCCTATTAAAAGTGACTGTATAATATAAAGGAGACTTTTGTTCCTGATCCTAAAGGAAGAAGATAATATAGTGCTGGATGATATAAGTGGTTAGTTTCTAAATGCTTACACTTTGCAATTATGCACTTGAGATATGTCAGCATCAAAACCTCTGACAGTTAATACTCCTACTTCAAAACATCTTAGGTAGCTTGGCTTCTGTAATCCAGGTTTTCAGTCTTCTTTTCAACTTAAGCTTTTGATTTTGCTGTTCTCTTTCGGCTGTTGCTGTCACATCTGTAACAGTTAGCCCTGTGAAGCTGCTGTAATATCACATGTGGAATGTTTAGCCTGTGTTTCTACAACAGAGGATTAATGTAGGCAAAAGTAATTGGACTGAAGTCAGTTATTCAACGGTGTATCATCTTATATGTTCTATATTAAAAGCTCTGAGGATCTGGCTTCAGAAGTCAATGAATATTGTAAGCACTTTGGTTCTGTCTGTAATTGGAACTACTTGGGCATTTATTCTAGCCTTTAAAGGTAGAATATAGACACTTAAAACATTCAGGTGGATACGGCAACTTAAGTCCTTGGGATTTTGCAAGAAATTTTAACTTTAGGAGGGAGTTTCTTTTTAATAACTATGGCTCAGTTTTCCACAATTTGTCTTGTGCTTTGCTAATAACCATTGACTGTTCCATCAGTTAACAAGGTGCGTATTTAGAAAAAGCTATGGAAAGATTGTAGGAAGGGTAGAGAAATTTTCTGAGTCTTGTTCACCACTAGCTGGGCGATGGTAAGTGATCACCTGTAATAGGTGAACCATCAGTCATAGTGATAGTAAACTTCAATGACTGCAATAAACAGTCTTTTTCTGTGCCATAGAAAATACTAAGAATATGGACACAGTTCAGTCACTAAAACATAAAAATCCAAATTCAAACCAATGTGATCTTAAATCAAGCAAATAGTTAGGTGGTAACACATACAGAATGTGTGCTTTAGGGTTTTGCTTGATTTTAGTTCTGAGAGTTCTCCCTTTCTGCTCCTGAAATCAAAGTTCTTGCACAATCTTTTAAACAGCACCAGCCACACTGTTTTGATATTTGTGCTAGTGACCATTTTTTCCCCTGATGTCTTTCTCTTCTGTGGCCTCAATGGGAATGAAGCTACCGAACAGTAGTCTGGGGAATATCTGTTAGGGAAGTACCGGCCTGAATTTAGACCCTTCAAATGCTTATTTGTAGTCTAATCAGCTCAAAATGAAGGGTCTTTGGTTGTTACCAGTTTGCAATGTATTGGTTTACAATAGAAACTTGGGGAGTGGAGGCTGATGTTGGACAACTGCTGTGTAACCTGAAGGGGGAAAAAAAAATAAATTGTTTGTGAAACCATAGAAATTGGAACCACTGTCATCTCCTACCGACCAATTTGAGATCCCTGTTGCGTGCTTGAAAGAGTTGGTGGATGCTCCAAAAAATAATGAGAAGTCTTTATAGAAATTTACTTTGGCTTTGATCCATACACTGGAAGAACTATGCACACCTGCAGGAAAATGTGCTAATTTCTTGTGGTGGCGTTTTTTACGTGAGAACTTAGAAATTAATGGAGGAGCAAAACTTATTCTTCATAAAAGCAAGAAATTAGTAAACAGCGTTACCAGCTTTAGACAGTGAGGAGATGCAGGCTGAAGGGAAGAGAAATTTGCTTTTTACTGTCTGGTTTTTTTTGTCTTGCACATTCTCATGCTTGTAACATTTGCAAAGCGTTTTCAGTGATGAGCAGATTCTTAACATAAATCCCAAAGGGAAGCAAGAAATTACAAGTGCAATGCACAAGAGATGGAGAATAGCTAAGCTTTTTATGGAACCTGATAATTTCTAAGGGCTTTTGTAGTAAAGCAAGAAATAGGCAGTAGCTGTTAGGCCTCACTATACATTGGCTTATTTTCCTATATCTCCAACATTAATAATTTTTCGTTTTACAGTTGGAACCATGGCACATCTGTTTCTTTCTAAACTCAATAAAAATGTGGGAAATGTGGTTGATATTTTTTTTTTTTTTAATTAAAGGTTTTTTATGTAGTTTAACAGATAACATTTAAAAACCACTTTGGATTTTGGCTTGTCCCTCTGTGTTAAGATGCTTAGCTGCTTGTACATAGCTTCATGAAGAACAAAGTAATTCCATTGTGTTGGTGTAGGCTAGATATTTCTTTTTAAATGGTTACTTCAGAAGCATATGTGAAAGCAGTGACACCTGCTCTTAGGCCATTGGTTTGTTGTTTTTATGCTGCATGATGTTGTTGCAGGAGATTGGTACCAACAGTGTAATAAGTCACTGAGTTATAGAATGCACTTCAATTAAGTGAATTCATTACTTTTCTTGTCTCTAGTCCTTTGGAATATGTACCATACTAAATTTGAGAAATATGAAGTCCTTGCATGTACTTTCACTCCTTTTGATAATTTAATATTTTCTCTACATAATCAAGTATAATCTTTAATTCAAATAACAACATAAAGAAATCAAGTAGACATAACTGTACTTGGAGATTATTACATTTATTGCATGGGTCTAGCTATAAAACTGCTAATAAAAATTTTGTAATGACTAATATTGTATATACATAGAGTTTTATTTTGTAATAGTCATGTTATTGAAAGCATTAATTGAATTACAATATTTGGCTGCTTATTTACAAGTCTGCTTCTTGTAGACAGAGTGATTCTTGCTAGGTGTGTTGCATGTAGCTTTATCTTCAGAGAAGTACAGTGCAACTGTTCCTTATCATTATATTTTCAGTCTCACTTTTTTTTTTTTTTTTCTTTTAATGTTGCTTATTCTGGCAGTTTTTCCTATTTGAATATGCCATCTTAGATTACTTAAAGCTCTTTTGCTTGGGCAAATAGTGAAACTAAGCTCTCTGAACTGATCCCTCTCAAAAGGTAAAATTGAATGCTGTTCTGAGTTAGTGTCTTTGAAGTCTGAAGGTGTTACAGCATAGTAAATTGCACTGTGGGATTGTGGGGTTTTATTTCAGAGAGCAAATGCTGTTCAGTGGTTAAAATGCAGTGGCTAATGGGATGCTGAGGTCTGTCTATGCTTGTGTGAGTGCAAACATAATCTAGCTCACATTTCAAGAACAATTCGGCAGTTGCAAGCTCTCTGTGCAGTGGCAAAGCCACTTCTTACCCAGCACATGGGTAAGAAACTTTATGGCTCTGGCAAATTCCATGCTGTTGCAATTAAACTTTGGCTGTTGTGCTAGGAACTGCAGATTTGCAAAAGTGATCTGGGCAAATGAGGTACCAGTACACTCTGAAGACCTGGAAATCATTTAGAGAATCTCAGAAGAGCCTGTGCCAAACTCTGTCCAGGATTTTCTCTGTAGAACTAGATGAAAACCTTGGATTACATTTTGTGGGTTTTTTGGTGGTGTGTTTGTGGTTGGTTGGTTGATTGGGGTTTTTTTTTTTTTTTTATTTCCCCAGAATACTTATGGTAAAGGTCAATTTTGTTAGAATGATATCATGAAAACTTTAGCAATGTTTTATAAGCACTCAAATACTGTAACCATTTACAATAGGAAGTTTTGAAGCTACTAGAGGAACTGAAGCCCCTGTTCCAGAAGATGGTTGAAGACTTAGCTGAACTACTGTAGCAGAAATTTGGGTAGATGCAAACATTGCAAACAAGGGAAGAACTTGCAACCCTTTCTGGTTTCTACTGAAGCTTAGATGGAGTTAATAGGTTTTGGCCAGAATTTTTGTTTCTTCTGACAAATCAGGTGACTTACAACCACAGTGTAGTGTCTTCATGGAGTTTTAATCAGAGGCAAAAATTGTGCCAATATGAATGAGTAATAGAATGTTTTCAATGAATAAAAGCGTTTGTCTGCAACAAAGCTCAGGAAGCATATTTACAAAATGTTCAGGTCTGTGCTTATCTGAAGGTTGTGGAGAAGGATAGGGTTACTTGTAGGCATGGCAACTTGAAGGTGTTCCAGCTCTTTGACTGGAAGCATTCGGTACCATCAGGATGTAAGTACACCAGTGGATGGATTTCTGTTTCCAAGGGTTTGTATCTACTCTTTCAAACCCCCACACATATTTATTAATATACTTTGCTAGAACAAATAGGCAAATATTACTTTAACAGTGAGCAGAACCTGCCAATGCAAAATAAGTGTGAATACTTCCCTGCTGGAAAGATAATTCTCTAATTAGCCTCCAACCATTCAGTGATTGAAAATTTGTGGATGCAAATAATTTTCAGATTACTTAAATCATTTAAAAATGAAATAAAGAATTCCTGCAGAGCTGGTAGAATTTTTTTGTAGCTGAGGTGTTTCTGGCTCCAGATCACATCTGTCAGGGGGAATATGTATTCATTCTCCTTATTATCTTATACACAGCATGTGGCAGACTGATGAAAGAAACACACATAGAGATAATTCTTTCTGGTATTGAAATGTGCATGTTTTATTGAGGGAATAGAGGAAGGGGATCAGGGAAATAATACATTGGCCTCTTAAATTTTCAGCTTGTTGATTCTTCCATTCCCATTTTTCTCCAAGCTTCTACAGTTGGTGTCAATGCCTGTCATTGGATTCTCTCTTGCATAGTGACCATGCCTTTTAGTTAGGAAAATGTGCTGCTTTGTCTCCCTCTGATGGAGAAGTCACCAGTCATCTCCAACAGCCTACTCAAGCAATAGGAGTTGGGGAATTATGTCCTCTGGGTTCAAAGCCTGACATTAGTTTTTGCAAAATCTGCTGTTGCCAGACTCTAGGTATGAGAAGTGAGTGTTTACTGGCATACATAACAGTGCTGGTCAAGTGATACTGGAAAAAAAAAGCCACATGTCAATAATGATTCAGCAATACTTCTATTACATTGCCTTTGTTTTCTTTATATTACCAGGATGTTAATTTGGAATCTTTATGCTAGTATATTTTTATGTTACTTTTATCAAGCTTTTGGTCTTCTGGATTTTTGCCTTTTGAAAATGCTGTGGAATACTTTTTTATATTTTTATGGAATATACTTTTATTAGGAGCTATAGTTTAGCTACATGGCCTTTACTGTGAAGTCAAAAGACATTTTCACTCCAACTGGTGATCTGTTGATACCATACCACTTAAATTCATACATAAATGCGTGTCTCAGTGACAGGCGCACTCTAGGCAGGGTCTTCATGAAACTTTCTTCTTGTCATTTAAAGTCCGCTTTAAACTAGAAAGTGTTGAGGATCCTGGCAGCCTGAGTTTTAAATGGCTGTAAAGTCCTTTGCAGCTTGAGTTTTAATTTTATGTCGTCAACAAGGAAGCCAGTTGGACTTGTTGGTGGGATCACATTGCTTACTGTGCTTTGGCAGTACTAGTGCAGCTTGGAACCACCTTGGCATCAGTCTGGGCACAGGATAAGCAGCCTGCCAAGATCCAAGTTGCCTGAGATAAGAATAGCCCTGGGAGGATAACTGGTGTTGGTTGCAAAGTGTGTTGAGATGTCTCCTGGATGTGGTTTGCCACGTGCTAGGGGACGTGTGGCATTGCAATTGCGTGGGCGAGGAAGAAGGTTAAAGTAAAACAGAAGGCTTGGTTTCATTTTGTCCCTGTTGCTGCTGGTGCTTATGGCTCTGCAATGGAGCTGTTCAGCCAAAGAGCTTGGTGTTCACAAGAAGAGTGTAAGTGCAGAAGAAAATCACCTCATCTGCAAGAGTAGACGGGCATAATTCAGAAGAGGATGTGTCTGAAAGTGGGAGATGCAGATAAACAGCCTTTGGCCCTGTCACTCAGGTGTGACAGGAGACAGCACAGTGGCAAAGCTTGAGCAGTGGCCAGGGTGATCCCATGTGGAGGTGGGCGCAGGTGCTTCTTCATTTATGTGTGCTGGATTTCCTTATTCTTTTGCCAACGTAATCCCTTTCTTGGACCACAGAAATTTTATAATACTAGATACAGTTTATACCTTGAATCAGATATAGTTTGGTTACAAAAGATATTGCAGCCTGTCATTGTGTATTGCTCTTCACTGACCATATTATCCCTCACTTGCATGTTGGAACTAATGAGCGGAGCTGTTTCTTGTGTCTTTATGGTCAAGAACATCTTACCCTACAGCTTTGCGTATGCCTTCTTTGTGCTCAGACTGAGGGCTTGTGATGAATGTACTCAGGTCTCAAAATATTCCATGATTATAGTCACTCTCCCAGTCGTAACAGACAAAAGTCATTATACTCATCAAAAAAGTTGGCAAAGGCAGGTGTTGCTCAATATAAGCACTATTAATGCTGCCACTATAAGAAGACTTCTAAACAAATAAAATTTGTTTCTGGTAAAAGATTTTTTTCACCCCTACTATATTGCTTATAATTTCATAATTGCTTTTAATATATAAAACATTAAAAGAATTTTTATATAGTAAAAACAGGTGTAGGCTAATTAAATTAGAAGACTTGAACATTCATTATAATTGTATTTCAATTGTTTTTATGATCTTAAAATGACTCTTACTACTGTGTATGTGATTCCGAGGTTGATGTTTGCCATGACAATATTAGATCAAAGCTGTTGTGTCTTTCAGTTACTTTGTGCAGTATTGCTGAATTTTCAATTACAGTCATAGTACATTAGTACAGCTGAGTATGCTGCCTTTTTGGTATATACCCTGGTCCCATAGTTTCACATAACCTGTAGCACAAGGGAGCTCATTTGTTCAAAAGAAGTAGCTGATGTTATTTAACTGAGAAAGAATCAATTTCTATTTACACTGTAGTTTTCAAGAAATGTAGCCTGTAAAGCCATCAACTGGGTTTCCTAGCAGGTTCAGATATAGTTAGTTGCTTCCACGTAATTATGAAGATGTCTAAACAGAACTCCCTCATGTGGTGTTCAACTCTGATCTGTTACAGCTTGCTTCATTAATTTGCAGGATCTTGTTCATCTTCTCAAGCGAGTGAAGGAACAAGCCCAATTTGGATTCCTTGCACTGAAAATACTATTCTGGTGCAAAATTAATATCTTCAAATGACTTCCGCTGTGTTCTGTTTTCGTAAGGCTTTCTTGTTTCTGTATGTGCTGTCCTCAGCTGCTCAGCTCACAGTACAATAAAAAGTCTCTATTTTCTTCAGCTTTTTTTTTTTAAGCTTTCTGCCAGAAATGTCAATATGTCCCTGCTTTCATTCACTATAGTAAATTTGGCTGCAAGCAAAAAGAATCAATTTTTGTCCGGGCCACCTTTCCTTCAATCTTATCACAGTGTGTAGCCTAAAGACTATAGCTAGATAAAAGTTTCATGTTTCGTGCTTCATAAAAGCAGCGTAAGTACTTGAAGCCTCCAAATTCTGCTGTAAATAGGGCAAAGGGCTTTATGTCACCTTTTGCATTTTTTCTGTGAGAAACCTCTACGCTGCCTCCAAGTAAGGTTTGACTTCTTTTTAGATATGCTCATTCTGATTCTCTTTTGAAATCTATTTAAAATAAGAGCTGGGGAAGATTCTAGGGAGTGATTTGTTCTTTGTTATATCCTGATGAGAACTCATTGCAGCAGTGTTTTTGTTTAGTGACCATTGAATGCAACTTTTATTTTGCTATAGTTTTATCTGTAAAGCTGCAAATCTTTATGCAAAGGTGCTTTGAGTTCTAAGTGACGTGCTTATCCTATCTCGCCATGGAGCAGTTTCTACCTTTGATCTCATCACACCAATGAAGCCTCCAAAATCAAGTCCCACTGAAGAGGTCTTGTTAGTTGTAAAAAGCTGCATATTTTTTACGCTTTCTGAACCGTGGAAGTATGCTAGTTCAGAGTTGATAACTCCAAATATCTCACCTAAATATTTTTCTTGGTCTCTGTAAAATACATCAAATCAATATTGATTTTTTTTTTTTTTTTTGTATTTTGATGCAATGAGTAAGAGTTGAAAATAAATATAAATCTCAGAATGTACAAAATAAATTGCATGAAGAAATATTTCCCGATAGTTTTCTTCCATAAATCTACAGCTAAAATTAAAATAAACATAGAAAGCATTAGTTCATTTAATCCTTCTTTGTAATTACTGGCTACAGTCATTAGGGAAACAGTGCTAAAATTATATTTGCATCTGTTTTAAATGTGAAACAGAGTAGAAACTATTGGAACTGAAATGAAGAATGTCGCATTAATGTCTATGCTGACCAAAACCTTTAAATAATCAAGCAGGAAATAATTATTTCAAAATAGAAAACTATAGATTTTTTTTTTTTTATATAATTCTTCCCGTTTATCAGTAGAAAAAATTATCGTTTCTAAATGAGGAGAGTATGAGGACAAAAGCAAAGTTTTAGCCAGTTTCTAGGGTTTTTTCCAATATTCCCTAACTTAAGCAGTGTGTGTTACTTAAGAGAATCAGGTCAGAATACTTCATTTGTGTTGAGGAAAAAATAACCCAAACCAGCCAAAGGCTGTATTTTACTTCCACAGGCTTAGGGTCTTGTTAGAGCTGATTAGAAATAAACCGAACCATTTACTTTTGGTATGATCTATGCATTCTTTGCTGCTTTTGTAAATCACATCAAATTTGACACTCTAAATATAATTAGAAACTGTTGAAAGTACACCTCACTTCTAACACAAGTGGATCAACCTTTCTGATGTGTTTGTGTGTGCACCCACAGGTATACGCATATGAATCTCACTGTTTATCTGTCATGATAGAAATTCAGCCCAACTCTGTGGGACTACATAATGTCTGTGTGTTGCCTAAGCCTTATTTTAAGGACACTTACATGATTTAGGATTAGTGCTGATGTAACTTGTCACCCATTATCATTTGGATAAATTCAGCACACATCATGGTGTAGCTTCCAAAAGGTCCCATGAGAACAGCTTACATTACTTACTATGAAGTCACTGAGCCTAGGAATTAAAAAGCTCAGCAGAGCATATAGGGCAATTTTAAGGAAAAAACAGATATAATAAACAGTAGAAGCCTGGTGGTTTGAAAAGGGCAAATTGTCCTGTTTTAACAGTCAACCTCAGATGGATTGGAAATGGTTTTAAAGACATGGTTTCTGAATGTGCCTGTTCTACAAGAATCGTGTGACCCTACCTTGTTAAGTGCTCTTTGCAAAAGTGATGTGCAATCTTGATTTTTCCTATGTCTGTTAGTTTAGAAGACTTTTCTTATGCAGTATATTCTGTAATATTAATTGCTGTTGCTATCTCTATGTAGCCTTTCAATGAGAGAAATGTTAAGAAAATAATGTTTAAATCCATTTTACATTAGAAATATTTTAGGTAAATCATATGTGATACAGAGTGTAATACAGTGCTATGGGATCATTTAAATCTCAATTAACATCTCCTTATGAAATTCTATTGTGCTTATTAAATTCTAAATCCTTTTTATAAGCTTTGCTATTCTGCTTGGACCAGGGTATTCAACAAAAGGAAATTAACTTTCTTTGAGATGTATCAGCATAGATGTTGAAGGTAAAGGACATAGCATGATAAATGTTGAAGGTGATTGAGACAGCATAAGCTGAGAAAAATAAAAGGTGTTTTGAGTATCATCAAGTTTCTCTTGAAACATAATTCAGTAATGTAGAAAACTTGCCTGTCTTTAACATGTCCTAAACAGGTAATGTTATTTATAGAATTTAACTCTGGGAAAGTTTTCTTTGACAAATTATTAGTAGGCATGGAATGATTTGCAAGTAAATTTTTGAATTTTTCATCTATTTTCAGAATTTGTATTTCAGTAAGTTTCAGTAAGTGTTCCATATGGAAGATCCATACAAAAATTATTCTATAAATAATGATGGGACTATAGGTATTGTATTGCTTGACAAACTGAGTAGGTAAAATCACATTTCAGAGATATATATGCCTCATTTTTTAAAAATAAATTCAGTGACTAGGAAATCCAATGAGACCGTATAAAAGAACAGGGATTGCTTGAAGGCAAGTTTTGTGATAAGGGTTCAAGTTTAAACAATATAACTGTAAAGCTGGTGTAACAGTGAGGCCACATACAGCTCTTGTATAAGTTCTAGTCTTACAGAATTTATCTTGTTGACCATTTGTGATGTTGCCTATATATGCTAAGTAGGCCCAAATAAGTTCAGCCAGATTTTCTATAACATTTGGGGTTTTTTTCATGTATGGAAGTGGTTTTTAAAAAAACCAAACAAACAAACAAACAAACAAAACAAAAAAAAAAACAAAGGGAAGGGGGCCTTGGAAGACTTGTGTTCTGTTCAACCAGAAGGGCCACAAAACTATCTATGTCAAATCTATGTTTTGACAAGTCATGTGCCTTAATTATCCATTGTGGAGGAGTTTGAGAAGGAGTAATGCGGTCGTATAAGCCAAATGCAATCAGTATTCAAACCCAGTAGGTTTCTCCAAAGCTATTATAAACTGTCTCATTCTTGTGTTTCCTTGAAGGATGTTCAGGTGAATTGTTTTGGGCTTTGAGGGGAAAAATTCTTTTTAGTTTTGATTGTAAATCTTAAAATCTGTCCCTCCTGATGATTGATAGGATAAGCTTCTTGAATGACCGTTTGATCTATTTTTAAGATTTGGAGAACTGCTTGGAGAGTATTGGTATGTAAATTTGTTCCTAGTATGAGAGATATTTATAATTACAGCAGTACCTTGAGAAAGGCCACTCTCTGTTTAAGGATGTAATGTTGCTAATACAATCAGTTGTGTGTGGAGAAACTTCAGCTGTACTGTGTCACACTGCTTAATTTAGAGCAGCCTGTTGTAACTCAAATTGATTGTGGAGTCCCTAATTGCCATGAAAAGCCAATTTAACAATTGCCATCAGTGTCCATCCTTGTATTTTATTGACTCTGCTCTGTCCAAAGGCAACAGGAAAGGAAGCTAAAAAGTGCTGCTGGGCCACTTGAGGAGGTGCTTTCAGGTACAGGTCATTGGACAGTATAACTAGATTCTGTGATTTGCACAGTTGTGGTCCTTTTGCCATTGCAATTTATAGGTCCAGCCAGTAACAAGGCTGAGCAGTCTCCAGAGATACAGGTGGGCACATACAGCGCACAGCTATGCACATCAACAGAGAGATCTCTGAAAAAGAGAGAGGCTGCATATACTCTATCATCTCTGGCCTCTACTCTTTTTTTAAGGATTGTGCAACTGGGTGATTAATTTATTATTTTCCCTGTCTTTTGTCTTTTACTTTTTTCTGAATTTGCCAGTAACCAGAAATCCTTATATTCCACACATCCTTACAGTTTGTACGTTGATTTTAGTTTAGAAGTAGTCTTTCAGAGTGGCTAACAGTTTTGTTGCCTCACTGAGATGTCATGTGTTCATGTCCAGTCTGAACAAAAAAGCACGTCCACACAGGATTGTGGGTCCCAACAGCTGGAACATGTTCACATAAATGTCAGCTTTTGCCACTCCCTGGAAGGTTTTGGCTGTTTCTCCAAGAGTGTTGATTGTCATGGCTCTGCACTTTTACATCTTGTTCCTAACAAGTTTTTACGTGATACAATAAATCTTATAGGGGTAAAGAAGCTGAGATTAAGAGACTTGCCTGTATGAATTGCCGTGAATTTTCTGTCTCTTCCTGAAGTTACCTCAGCTGTGTATCAGTCAATGCTCGGTATCAGTAGCTGAATACTTGGTTTGATGGGACATCATTGGGGGGAGGTATGACTAGATGACCTTTGGAGACCCCTCCAACCCAAACTATTCTATGTTTCTGTGACCAAAGGAAAATGTCAAGTGAGGTGCTGGCATCCTTTTTTTCTTTTGCTTGGACAAGCAATATGTAAACAGCTTGCTGCTTAATTTTACTCAATGAGGTCCATTGAAGCAGATTTTCTGCCTGTCTTGGCAGAAAGGGTTTGCCATGTTGGGCCAATGAATTACTGACACTGCACAGTATTTGCTAGTTTTTGTTTGGTTTAATCCTTATTTATTAGGCATGAAATGCTAGATAAATGCTTTCATCATATTCAGAACCTAAAATAAAAATTAAAAATCTGAACCAAAATAGTGGTTTCATTTGAGTTAGCTTCTTTTGGTAGGTATCTCATTTGACTGTAGTAGTCTACTGGTTTTGCCAAAAAAATTCTGGCAGGAAACAGAGAGAAGCAATAACTAGGTCTTTAAATATAGCAGTCAGAACACTGCAGTCCTGCAAACATATTCCATGCATCTTACTGGTATTTGCTTCTTTCTTTCTCAATGACATTTAAGTGGCTGTATCATCAGTTCTGTTTACATCTTAAAAATAAGTGAAATGCAGTTGTTTCACTTTTCCTAATGCCTCCTTTGAATTTGAATGTTGTCTAATGATGTGTTCCTACTCTTATAAGATGAGGTGACCTAATTTGAAAAATTCAGCAGCAGACCAGAGCAGTGAGTGCTTGTAGTTGCCCACCTGGTGTGCAAGATATGCTTACATTTAATAGAAAACTTCAAAAGCTCAATGAGTTTAATTAAAGTGTATGGAAGAATAAAAGTGGGATTTAAAAAGTGGCAAAAGTGGAGGAAGAAAGAAACACAAGAAGTACAGAGAACTGCTAAGATTGTATTGCAAACTTCTTTAGGAAAAGGTTTTCAGGTAAATTCTTGAGCATCAACACAGGACATGCTTTAGCTGCAGACCAGGAGTACAAAAACAGCTGTCACTCTTGCACTCAGTCCTAATTGCCAAGCTTGTCAGAATTCGCCTGTGTGTACTCAACTTCTTTCTTTGCAGATGCATAAAATATTGTCCTTGGCTTGACAGTTTCAAACCAGCATATCTAGATGGAAATTCCTGAATCTTTTGTGGGTCACTTGAATAAGGCATCTGGTAGGTTGGTTTGGGGAGTTGTGTTGGTTTTTTTTCTTCCAATTTATGTGTTCAGACAGCAGAGTATCCTATTAAAGATGGTGAGAGCTTCAGGGATTAAGTGTTGCTGGGGACTGAATCTCTTTATATGCTGATGTCTCCCTGCGTGATTCTTTGTTTCGTTGGTGTTTAGCATTGTAGTCCGTGTAGGGAAACATAAGGAAACAAATTAAAGTCTTATGGAATGGCTGTTGAAACAGTATGTTTAGTAGTCTTTCCAACTGAGGCTGTTTTAGTATTTGGGGTATCCCCCCCTCAATTCTGGGAAAAGTTGCTCTCCTGACTGTGAATAGAAACATTTGAAACTTTGCAGTGATTATAAATTATGTTTATATGCTCACAGTGCTTCAAATCCTTTATATTAAGCTCGTGAATGTAAAAGGGGTTATGAGTGCCAGTGTTGGCAGTAAAAGTTGAAAGAATCATTAGTCGTTTCTGTAGGGGCTGCTTTGAGTCCCAGGTCTCTGTCTGATGGCTTCTCTGCAGTGGTGAGAAAACTCAGAGATAAAAAGAAACCAGGAAGTCTGTTTCTTTACATGTGTCTTATGGAGGAGGTTTATGTGGTTTGAAGTAATAAATAATAGAGCTTGCAAGATTTAATGTTGGATTCTCTACGCATGTACAACAGGGAACACAAATATTCCTCCCAGATCCTTCACTAGGAGTGATGTTGTTCTATATTAGTCCAGCATTTTACTGTTCTATATTAATCTGATCTCATCTTTTCATTCTGTTTTTACACTAGCTGAGATTTGAAGTCTGTTCAGACAGGCTGTTGAGGTGAGGCTTTCTCAGTACCATACGTCTTGGCTTGCCAGGCTCTGGATGCTGCATTCATTTTTCTGGCCTTCAAGGATTTTGTGCCTTCATGAAATGTCAGTTGTACAGTGAATTTAGATGCTAATTTTCTTGTCATCTTAATTGATCACAAGGCTTTTTGCTGCAAATGTCTATGTAAAAATAATGTATTTATATAAATTGTGACAAATGCTGGATACGTATTTTTGAAATCTCAATGCAAACAGTGCCATTAATTATCAGCTATCGCTATACTGATTCTTGAGCTGTGCTGAAGTTGACTGTTGATGTGAATACAGGTGAGTCTAGATATGATAAAAGAGAAGCAGGAATAACAACAGTGTACTTGACGTGTCAAATAGAGCATCTTTTTGACCAAACAAGCACTTAATTTTTGTAATAACTGGTGATTTGTAATAATTTTGGATTACATAAGAGACAGCAGCAGAAGCTAATGCCTTTTTGAAAGGGAGAGATGAGTAGATTTTTTTGACAAGGTGTATTTGCTGTCTGGTTACAAAAGCCATATTTTGCTTTATTGCCATTACAGTGCCAACACGAGGGAATAGATGACTGTGTGTTTTTAGGGCTGGATGTAAATTGTACTTCTGTTATACTTGGAGAAAGCCATTCCTTTAGAGTCTTAATGTTTCTGGATTTTTCTGGAAAGGGATTTTGATTTATTTTTTTAACTTAAGAAAGAGCTTGTGATTTTTATGACATAGCAAATACACAGATCAAAATGCTAGAATAAGGAGTGCAAGAAGCATTAAGCACTTCATCTTTGTCAATCTCTTTTCCTTTAAAATAGTAATTTTTTCTTAAGAAATCCATCTGACTCTGCACTGGGTCAAAATAGTTGATTGATTTTTTTTTTTTCCCTATTTTAATTTTTTTTAAAGTCATCCTTTTCTCCTCTTCTGTTTGGAGAGATTATTTTAGTCCCCATAAATAAAGTAGTAAAATACCTCATATGTGAAAGGACTTCCAGGTGAGAATGTGAATGATTGGAAAAGTACTGCAGCATCATTCTTATGGTTGTTGTCAAAATTAAAGGATTATTAAAATTGCGGTGATCTAACCTGGCTCCAGTGTTAGATAACATTTTCATTAGATGTCTGAATGAGGGAATAGAGTCTTTTATTACATTTTTAAATAGCATCTAATAAGTGGGCAGGATGGTGTGTTGTGGAAGGCAGGACTCCAATCCAAAAGAGTACTGAAATGGGGAAATGGTTGGAGGGTAATCAAATGCAATTGAAGAGGGATAAATGTGAAGTTGTGCATTCAGGGTAACTCTTTCTGTAGAGGCTGGAGAGAAACAAGGTAGACAGCAGCTCTACAGAAGGAGTTTGGCAGTTTAGAATGTTAATAGGACTACAATGTCATTAATACTGAAACCTGTTTCGGTTTGGGTTTGTTTTTTTTTTTTTTTCTTAAATGCTTGTCTAGATACGTATTTATCAGAAATACTGTGGGTATTGTTGAGCTTCTTGGGGAAAGAGTGGATTAATTGTCCTCCTGAGCTTCCTTCCTGGTCTGCTTTTGATGAATGTCTGACTGAAATCCTTTCAGCTTGTGCCTATCTGTGAAAATCCTATCACACTGTGGGCAAACCTATGGAAAAAAAGGAAATAGGTATTCCTGAATGTATTTTAATATTTATTATGTTGCTGTAACAAACTGTCTGGGAAGAATTGCAAGTTGGTAATGCTAACAGATTTTTAGGGTTTGTTTTGGGTTTTTTTTTATTAGCACATACTTGAAAATATAAATGTAATCACTTGAACAGAATGAATGTGTATACTTTCTATGTTTCCTGCAATTCAATTTTAATGAAATTTTGAACCTTACAGTAAGACCCAGATTTGCTTATTTCAGCCCCCATTGGTGTTTTCCCTTTGCTATTCACTTAAGAAAGTTCTTATTTGAAATCACATTGCACTCCTTTTATATCCAAATTTTTTAAAATTGGATTTAAACATGTAAGTGCTTTCTGTTGCAAAATGGCCACATTAAAAGCACTTTTGATTGCTTTTAATTCAGCAGTACAATAAAATCACCAATGTCCTAGGAATCGCTTCAGAGAATAGAATAACGTTGTTGGCTTATAAAAAGCCCTCAAAATTTTTTGACTTATTTTTGAATCAATCTGTCTGCTTTTGGTAAAGCCACCCTTCACTGGCCTCTGTCAGATAGCTCAGTGCTATTTGATAAGGTAAAGACAGATATACCCCTGCGTTGTGCTGCCACTGTATCTCGGTCCTCATCACTATTGACCTTTTTCCAGAGGAGGCGTATCTCGCAGACAACACCACTCCTGCTGTGATTTGTGTTTTTAACAGATGTGTCTTGGATTATGCTGGCAGCGCTAGACTCATCTCATTTGTCACCTGCAGTATGCTGCGCTTCCTCCCAGATCACTAAAGGCAAAATGTGGCTGTGTTTAAATCTCTGTGCTGCTGCCTCTCTTGTGCATACATTTGCTTCTTCAACATCACTATTTCAGAGTGTCAGAGTCCACAGGGTGACAGCTATGAATCCCTGCAGCAAGCACAGTAAGAGTAAATAGGCAAAACTGTATAGCAGAGAGGGTAAACCTTTTCTTGTCCTACCTCAAATTAACAGTAGCTCTGGATAAATGAATTCAAAGAGTAAGCAGAGCAGCTCAGAAATACTGGAAATGAAGAATGTAGTATGCGCATAGTATTAATTAGTAACCTATATAACTGACACTGCTAGAAGGCTTTTGTTTAATAAAAAATTAAAAAAAAAAAGGAGAAAGAGGAAAAAGGACAGTAGCAGCAGTAAAAAGCAAGTAGATTCCCCTGTACTGCCAGAGGAGGAGGGAAATGCACATGAAGAATCAGATGCTGAAAAGTAAGGGACTCTTGGTTCCGTTTACTGTGGTTTAAGATACTTAAGCTGCGCTTATAACCATTAATTTCCCTTGTGCTTAAATTTGTATTAAAAAAGATACGAACTTGGGATATTTCTGATCTTCAGGAAAGAGATTATCTTATGCTACTACCCAGTGTAACAGCGGCAACGCCTCTGTGCTGGGAAGTTTCAGGAGAATATAAGCATTGTAACTGTGCGGGTGAGCAAGGGAGGCAGGGAGAAGGAATGGTTGTTTTGTTTTTTTTTGCAGGGAGGGAGTGGTCTGTTATAAAATCTTGAGGTTGATCTGTTGCCCTTCAACTGAAGAAAATAATTTTGTGTGAGATGTTGTGGTTTCTGGGAGTTTTTGGGGTGGTCAGGTTTTTTTTTTGTGCTACAACCTTTACAGGAGGAAGCATCATGCTGTTTATCTCAGGGGTCCCTGAATTAGTCATATATCACACACTGTGCCAATGAGTTTAGTACAGAATCCTAAACCTCAGCTCATTAAAAAGAATAGTAAGAGACTCTCTGAAGAATTGTTAAAGCTGAACATCTTATGCTTGGCTGGCAAGAGGATCCAAATCCTACCAGTCTCAAACCCCTCTGCTTTGGCACTGGCATTGGATGACAATAACTGGTGGTACTTGTCAATCCATCAGTTCTATGTTATCGTGACTATCCTGCTTTAGAGAAAGCGCTATGATCTTCAACATCTCAAGTTGTTCTGCCTGCACCATTGTAACGTGGCAGCTAAATCACAATTGAAGTGAGCCATGCTTACAGTGTTCTGCAATTCACAGATATACACAGGCCACTTGCCTGTTTTCACTCCCTTTCTATTTTAAGTTTTTTTTTTTTTTACTTGCCTGTTTAATCATGTTTTGCAGAGAAGTCTGTGCTGAGATTAGTTTACCATTGACACCTCTGGAATTGGTTACTCTGCAAATATTTTCATTGCTATTTGCTCTGTGTTAATATTATATCTCCATAAAGCTGGCTGATGGCAAATACAGCTGTAGCTTAGTGGTCTCCTCCTGTGGTGTGCCACACAAAGAGCACCACAATCTTTGGCTTAACAGGTGCTGGGTTTTTAACTTCTGCAATCAAAATGTCAGCATATTCAGAAGGGAGGTATTATAATTTTTAGATAAGAATGCTTTTTATTTTTTTAGAGGAAAAGGTAATGAAAATTATTTGTCTTCAGACATTCTCATAATTAAAGAAAAAACTAATAGTGCCTTGGTATCCTTTACTTTTTGAACTCCAGAAGTTTTTTTGAAGCAAGGGCCCATCCTGAAAATGTATGTGTGAATTTCACATCGGAGTTGAAACTGACCTGAAGTATAAACTTAAAAACTTGGGACCATAGTAGTGTATTTGCAATACAAAGAGTTTTGGTAGAGTGAAATGATTTGTATTGCTTTAGTAATATATCAATTAAAGGAAAGATTGCATTAATATTTTGTTTACCTTTGTTCCTTTGAGCTTCATCAACAGTTGTGTTTTGTTTTGTTTTTTTAACTTTATTAACTTGCTGCATTTCTTCATTTCCAAAAATTATTACATCAGGTTTTATTAAAACTTCTATCTTAATTTTTGCTGTAAAGAATACGAACCCTTCTGGGATTCCTGTTTCACACATAGTCTGTTGTGTGTGAAAATCACAAAGATGTGCTTACATTTACTGAGCACTCATTTGATTCTTTGGGAGGTTATTTGTTTTTTGGGTTTTGGTTTTTTGGTTGGTTTGGTTTTTTTGTTTTGTTTTGGTTTGGTTTTGGGTTGTTGTGTTTTTTTGTTTTGTTTTGTTGTTTTGTTTTTTTTTCTTTTTTTTTTTTTTTCAGATGATCAGGCTGTGCGTAGATTTGACCCTAAATATCATAGCTGGAGCTAACCTCTTTGTTTTGATTTAGAACTATTAAAGTTATGATTATATCAACCAAGACTAATGATAGATTCTTCTCTTCTGTAGGTGGTTAGTCAACATAATGTTGCAAATTTCTAAAACATTGCAATATTGAACAACTTTTGAATTATTCACTATTATCATGTTGCTTAAATTTTCAGAAAAATAATATGACAATGTATATGTTCTCAAGATCCAAGTGATTCTTCAATGGCCATCTATAATTAATACAAAGGAAATTGTTTCTGTGCTTTGACTTCAGTGTGGGATATACTTTGGAATTGTTCTTATGCAGAATGACCATAAATACAAATAAAATCTGTAGAACTCTTGCAGAGTTTGTGCACAGCAATTCATTTGGAGTCAAATTCTTAAAGTTTTAAACAAAGGTTTGCTGTAGTTTAGTTCATTTTAAAGTTTACTTGAATCAAAAAGGCTGTAATTTAGTTTGGTTAATTAAGCTCAATTAAGGACTCTGTAATTATTTATGAGAAACTCTACATAATGATTTATGAGCTTTTTATGATTCAGTTTTATAAGGAGAACTTGCAAGTAAATGTAAACATATGAAGGAAAAATGTAACTGGGAGCTGCTTCTGTCTCTTACCCTCTTTGTTTCAGTACTCAGTTCTCTATCTTGGTAACTTGTTTTGGTTTGTATTTGATTATCATCTTGGATTTATTTTTCAGTTTTAAAAAGATGTGGATTATGTCATGGCATCAAAGTGTATAGCTGTAACATCGTAGTTTACTTCGAATTCCTATTTTCTATTGCTTTGGAATCATTTTTGGTCTGATTGTTGATGTAGGCAAGTCCAAAGACAATGCCATAAAGATCAGATATGATCTCTATTAATATACAGCAGTTAATTAGAACAAAACCTTCTTTTTATAATAAAGCTACATTATTAGCTGGGATGTAACAGGCTGCATACACCATGGAAATCTTACTGGGAGATATTTGCAAGTCACAGATGTTCCAAAAGCATCAATTAAGATAAACTTTAGTTAATTTTAATGCTCAAAAATATGAGGTTTTTCTCTACCTATTGGAATAAGTTTACAGCAAACAAAGTAACCACATCAAATGAAAAAATCCCAGCTTAAAAAAAAAAAAGTATGTTAATGGATTCAGTGCTGTCTTATTTTCTTTAATTACTCTCATTGCTGTAATGATCAGTGAGGATTAATTATTTACTACTGCAGAAATGTACTTTCTAAGTAATTCTTCAGATTAAGTATTTATATGGCTTCTGACATGCATTCTGTGGCTTAATATCATATAATTAATGTTAATTAACAGCTTGCATCACATATTCATGAAATGTGTCGAAAGATTGACAAGTGGTGTTCTGATCAAATATATGGTAAAAGTCAGTTATTTGGAATAGGTGAGTACAAGGAGGGAGTGGATAAGAGCAGGGGAGAGTATGTTCACCAGTATTTCCTATGCCAAAGTCAGAATAGTTTGAGTGCCTCAGAAAGCTTTTAGATGTTTTGATCGCACAGTTACAGTCTCCTGAAATGTGGATTCCTGTCCCAGAATTGTTGTAATCAATTAGTAATGTTGTGGTTTATATTGATTACAATCCAGTGGAAGCATCCAAAGCTAACCATGGCACATCTCTTCTGCCTTGCAAAGGAGGGAATCAATATGCAATCCCTTTCAAGATATTTTAGGAAATAAAGTTAGAATTGGCACCTGCAGGATAAACGTCAAACATTAGTATGTTGGGTTGAACAAACCCAGTTGTCTCAGCCTTTCCTTACACAGCAAGCTTCACAGTCCTTTGATCATCTTTGTGGCCCTTCTCTGGGCCCTCTCCAGCCTGTTCACATCTTTTTTTGCATAGTGGAGAACAAAACTGAACACAGGATACCAGGTGCAGTCTGACAAATGCTGAGTGGAGTGCACTAGTGACTTCTTTGTATCTGCTGATGATGCCCTTGTAGATGCAACCCAATGTCCTGTTGTCTGTCTTTGCTGCAGCAGGACACTGTTGACTCATATTGAGCTTGTTTTTACCCAGGTCCCTTTCCTCAGAGCTGTTCCCCTGCCCCCTGGACCCCAGCCTGTGCTGCATTCCTGGATTATGTTTTCCCAGGTGCAAGACCTTACACTTGTCTTTGTTAAGCTTGTTAATGTTCTTGTTAGCCCACTCTGCTAGCCTATCCAGGCCTCCCTGCAGGGTGGCTCTCTCTTCTGAAGTGTCCACTCACCACTCAGTTTGGTGTCATCAGCAACTTTGTCATGGTAGGCTTGATCCCATCATCCGGGTCACTTGTGAAGACACTAAACAGTGTTGGGTCTAATATGGATCCCTGGGGGACCTCACTTGTGATAAGTTCCCATTTTGAAGAGTAACTGTGGATCACTATGCTCTAGGTGTGGCCTGTCAACCAGTCACCCACCCACTGCACAGACCACTTGTCTTGACCCTAGCCCATCAGTTTCTTTGGGTGGCTGCTGTCGGGAACCATGTCAAAAGTCTTGGAGAAATCCAGGTAGACAATGGCCATTAATTCTTTCCAGAACATTTCAAAGTGTACAGAGTTATACGTACCTCACCCTGCATGGTATATCTGAGGGATGGAAAATGAAGAGGCTATTCAGTAGTGACTTGCTACACAATGTGTGTTCTTTTCCCTTCATCTGAAAACTCTGACATGTAGAAGTTGTGAGAGTTAATAGAATCACAGAAATGATACTGTGAAGACTTCACCTATTAAATTTACCTATTTTAAATGTTACCTATTTCATCTGGTACTTGCAGGGACTGCAATATGTACCAGGTATAAGGCAAGCTGTTTAGCCTCTATGCTTTATTACAGTAGCTTTGTGTTCAGTAACCTGTGTGCAATCTATATCCTTATTGGTTATAACCTTATCCTCATTGCTTATATGTATAAATGCTTTCTTTAAGGTACTATCTTGACTGCCAGCTACAGTTCCTGTGGTGTAGCTTCTTGTGGATGAATAGGAAACTATTTTCCAGTCCTTTTAGATATATCAACTTTGAACAGCACTAAACTTTTCTGAAAGAAGACTAATCTTGTTGTCTGGAGTGTGTCACCATAGGGATTTTTCTCCTTGCAAAAATAATGATAGATTTCTGCCACATAAAGCTGAAGGTTATATCTTGCTATGCATTTAATTGTGTAAGTCTGAGTTTTATCTTTTAAAGATAACAAGCTAGAGGAGAGACATGGGTAGCACGTGTTTTAGAAAAAACACAGTAGTCAAATCTGCGACCACCAACAGATTCAGGTGCAGCTCTGAACCACTGTGGAGGTTAGAAAGAAGCTAGAATTGTATCACTGGAGACTTAAGGAGGTTTTCATCATGAAAGCAGGAAGGCTAATATGCATTTTTTAATAGCAACTTAAACGATAGGGACCACCTTATTGAAATATGATCATCTCCACAGTGGTCCAGATGGGTTTTACAGGAAGCAGTGACTTTGTCAAGCAGATGTTTGAGTGCTATATTAAATTGCTTTAGTTCTCTGGGTGATATTAAATGAAGACATCAGTGTACTGCTTGACGTGTCCTTTAATTGTATGATTACACTTTTCCTTTCCTATTTTCACAATAAATTTTAGAGCCTGCCCATAGCCCATTTTAAGTCACAATTAATATATGTGATGTTTTGCCTTAGTATGGGGGTGAAATGTACAGAAACTAAAATAAAAAAAAATTTTCAGATGGAGCAGCAGACCTTTCCAGAAACTGCCTTCAAGACTTTGGGCAAGATACAAAGCTGTCTTTCTTTTCTTAAGTAAAGGGGTGTGGGAAGAAAAGACTTCCTTTGTTCATAGAGATATTGTAATATTAAATAAAATTAAATCAGTGGCACTACTGTAGCGGCACTCTTATAAATACATAACAGAATCTAGAATGCATTACTCTGGTATTTTTAGAATGTAAAGGTGTGAATATATTATTTTGATCCTTTTATTTGTTTGTTGTGTGGTCTGGGACTTGAGTACTTATGGTCGTTGCTACAAATTTAGACACTTGGTGATGAATGGAGCTTCAGCTTACATTGTTGGCTATTTGCTGGAAGACAAGGGAATGATGGGGAATTCTTTAAGAAGTTGGCATAATTTTGTGAGGCTCAGCAATAGGTGTTTTAGCTGCTGTCATTGATTTCAGAGTAGTAACTATGCTTTCTTAGTTGATGATGAGGGGCAGCTGTCTTGACTCCCTACTTCTTGTTCAGGAAAAAGTGGTTCTGAGTGTGCATGTGTAGATGGGTGGCAGGGGCAGTATTTTTTTAAGTTGTAGTTATTGCTTTGCTGTCCTGGAGTAGAGAAGGGTAGAAAAACCACAACAAAATACAAACTGTAAACTCTCATTCAACAATAAATGTCTGTGTCTGATATTTAAAACTAAGGATTAGCTACTGAAAGATACAAATACGACTTCTTTTTTAAACACAGGCTCACTTTGTTCATTTTTCCTTTAAATTATTCCAGTTACGGGATAGCTATCTGCCATCTCTGTTGTCTCTGTCTCACAAATACTTCACTGATGTTCTCCACAATGCTTTGCTCTCATTGTAGAGTACTTCTCATTGAAGGTTTGATGTATGTAAATGGTGAAGGGGAAACCCATTTCAGGAACATCTGTTAGTCTGTAGATTCCAAACATGAGTCAGTAAGCCACTGGCATCATGCAGGCTACCTGCTGTTGTGGAGCAACAAGACCATTTGTAGGAAATGCATGATAATAAATATTCCATGAAATATCTCCAGCTATACTACTGAGTAATACACTATGGTTACTTGAGGTAGACTATATGTAGTTTTTATAAAATAGATTTTCCTTAGTGCATATGAACTTACTTACTTTTAAACTTTGAAAGGAGATATGCCTGTGCATTATGAAACTGGCAGAAATAGATCCAGAAAATTACATTATAAGAAATAAAGGAATGAGTAACTAGTCTTAAATATAGAGAAAAGTCACAGGTTTAATGTTTTCTGAATGTATCAAGTATAGTGTTGCAGTTGAGAATGAAATGATATCCAGTCTGTTCATTTTGTAATGGTATAAAGGCAAACCTAAAATTTTTATATATAAAACATTAATCTAATTGAAGATAAATTGAAATCAGAAAATCATTGCGAAGTAACATGATAGACTATAGACTACTATAGGCACCTATAGACTGGTATGGCAAGAGAGCAAAATGATGAAGAAATAATAATTTTAGACATTATTCAGACAGACACATTTATGAATAGCTGTCTCCAGAGATGTGCTCTCTAGAAGTCATAACTGTAGCTGAGAAGAGCCAGCAGGTAAATCATTCTATGCCAATTATCTCAGGTTTGTTGAAGTTGCTGTGCCTTGTACGGCACATTGGCCGGACTTGCACATCAAACCACATGCGATGCTTGCTGATGTTCAAGAGCACGTGGATTCATCCTGCTACACACGGCGCTGTTAAAAAATGGATTCAGAAAGAGCATCACAGTATGTCATGTTTTCTGTACGTCTGAGGGCAGCATTAGTTTCCTATGGAAACGAGAATGAAAAATTTTCCTCCTACTTGTAATTCTTATGCTGGTGTTAGCTTGGATGAAAGGCAAATGAAAAGTTACTTTTTGGCCTCACTGCAATTTCAAAGGCAAAGATTTTTCTGGTTTTGGATGATTTCTTTCTAGGTTACCATAGCATAGCTCAAAGAATACCTGCAGGTCTTTAAAAAATATGCTGGCAAGCTGCAACTTTCACAGGCTGACTGTTCGTCATGCACACATCATCTCTAGACCTTTTTATGGCTTCCATGGAGATTTATTTGTTTATTCCTTAAATTGTACAAAAGTACTAATATGCAGTCATTATAATGGATAAAAGTAAAAATGCAGGCAAGTATTTATACTCTGTAACATCTGAAAAAAAAAATTGAGGAGTATTTAAAACATTTTATTTTATTTTTTTTCACTTACGAGTTTGAGTGGATTCTGTAATTGCTAAAGATAAGCACTAAGGATTCTGGGTTAAAGAGAGCAGGTTAGAAAATAAATAGATAACCCATTCAAATTGTCAAAGTGAATAGACTAAATAGTGTTTCTATGTTTTCTTTATGTTTTGTCCTTGAAAGTAAAATTGAATAGACTTCAATTCTGAAAGTAATTTTTTTTTCTTTTAATTTCAGTTAAAACAGTAACGGTATCACTGTAACGCATCCTTGCCACATACATGCTTATTTCAGATTCTTTACCCAGAGATTATTGTTCTGTTGAGGTAAGGGGAGAAACCCACAGCAAACCATTGGGGTGAAAAAAAACACCCACAAAACCCATCTAAACCAAAACCAACAAAAACCCCTGCAGAAGTGCTTTCTAAATGAAATTTAGATTTCTTTGTAAAGCAAAATACACTATTTTCCTATTCCTATAGTTATTTTATATGCACTTATTTAAATAATAGAATAATGTAGCAATCAAGAGATCAATCCAGTCTGAAGGTGTCATTGCTGTCTCCTTGAGTAATCTGTTTCAGTAGCCCGTCCTTATCATTAGAAAGTTTTCCCCGTAATGTCTAGCTGTAATATAAGCATATTATTTCTTGAAAATCTTCCTATATTTATGAAAAATCAAGCATCTTAGCCATTAAGTTGAACCTTCCAAGACTGTATTTCTAAGTTGTCTAGATTCTTCTCTACATATTACTTATCCTGGTATCTGTATCCTCAGAAATTACCTCTGTCGCTTTTCCTTGACTGAGACCTAGGCTGACTGTAGGAATGGGTCAACAGGAATCTTACGAAACGTAGTGAGGATAAATGTGAAGTGTGTTTGGGATGGACTAACCCCTGGTTGATGTGCACAGCAGGAGAACAGGATACAGTGGTCAGAAATGTTAACAGGAAGACTATGATGGAATATAAGGAATATAAGGAAAATGCTGTTACTCTGAAGATAACTAAGCATTGGAACAGATTTTCTGGGAGATGTGCTCAAGCAAAGCCCTGTGCAGCCCAGTTCAGTGCTGTCACTGTATGGAGGAGATTGGACCACCCAAAAGCACTTTCAGCCCTAATGATTCAAAACCACAAATTCAGTACAATTGCATGCTTTCCTAAGGCCTTAGCTGCAGATCTGTTTTACTTAGAAATCTATCCCTTTCTTCTCACAAATTAAGTATATGTGCAATGAAACTCTGACCACTTCTATAAGTTAAAATGCTGGATTCCTCTCATGTCTGTGGGTGATATGGAGAAGCTAAGTCAAAGGAATTAATTTAACCATTGTTTTCCCCGCCTCCCATCATTCTGCTGAATGAACATTTGTATGTCACCTTTCTCATATGTATCCTGCAATGGGGTAACTTTTTCTTTGTTCCAGTTTAGCGCTGGGAAATCAGCACAGTAGCCAGAGAGAAAATTGTTCTGTGAACTCAAGGTACTTCTCTGCAGGGTATAGAAAGCCAGATGGAAGCTCTAATTCACTACTTGACTGAAGACCTGCTTGCAACAGAAGAATTGTGTTGGTTTCAGAACGACCTGTGTTACCAAGCAAATAGCTGCAATGTTTTGTACCAGCTGATGATTGTGGGGTTTGGTTTCTGCTTCTTCAGCTGTTTGGCTGTGTTCCCGAATAAACAGAACTGAGTAGCAGCGTCTATGTGCATGGATCACTGAGGCTGGGCATTTGTAACAAAAGATAAGAAGTGGTCTGCTCACCAGCCCTCAGCAGGTTTATCTCCTTCAACGTTTGAAAGCATTGAGGGAAAGCAAAGGAACACAGAGCTGCATAGTGAATAAGCAGTTGTGGAGTGGATGCTGCTGATCAAAGGAGATGCTGAGTAGAAGCAAGACTCTGTGGAGGGGAGAGGAGATGTAAAACATCCTGACGAGTGTTTTGCACAGGCAGGTATTTACAGTGATCTAATAGGCTTGGAGTAGCACAGTGAAGTAATCAAATCCAGGGCAAACTGGTCTAAAACTAAGTATAATATTTTCATTTTACAAGTGAGACAACTCTGGGAAATAATTAATTTTCCTTTTTAAAATAGATTCGGCATTTCTTTAACCAGCCTTCTACCTTCTTTTCTGCCTAATCAACCAGTTAAGTATTGTCAAATGTCCAGTCACCAGAACTTTTTGATGTGAAAATTATGGTCTATATTATGTTTTTGTAAAACTTTTCAGCAATTTCTTGGTGGTTTGTTTGTTTTGTGGTGGTTTTTCTTGGTGTTTGTTTGTTTTTTACTTTTCTAAAGATATAAAGGTTTTTAAGACAAATTTAGAGAAACCATAATTTCCTTAATGATCGTAGCTACTTTCCTAGCTGATTTATACATTACTTCAGTTAGGTTACAAGAAATCTGACAAGATCTGAATGGTGAATCTTAAACAGCAGTGAAGCTCTATGACTCATGCAATATGTGTTTTAGTTATACTTTACACTGAATTTATTTATGGTCTTACGTATTTATTCAGATCTTATCCGTATGAAGAAGCGTTCAGTTGAGTGTTCAGAATTAAGTCAATGGGACTACTCATGTACATATGTGTTCTCCTGATTAAGTTACAGAATTATCACAGCACCTGTTCTATGCTCTTAAGTGGGCATTTAAGGGTATAGATAATGCTTGGACTTCCATGGGACTTCTGACTTCAAGATTCCAAATTTAATCCATACCATTGTGCTCTGTTTAGCAAAGAGCACTGTGGTGTTGCACAATCAAGACACCTATGTACATTCAGAAGTACCACTGAATGTGCACAGGACTGATACTGGACTGTTATAGAGCAGCAAGATGCGCTGTACCACCATCTGGCCATACTTGTGCTTCAAACTGTAGTATTGTAATAGCCAGTTGTGCTCAGGCTGTCGATACAATCCCGCTAAAAACCTTCATGTCACCATGCAGTGGAGTTAAAGGTGCATCATGGTGCTAGCCAGACTAAATTACTGGATTTTATTGGGAATTCCTGTAGTGAATTTTTGCATCAAAATATGGATCTGCAAGTCTGGCTGGCTGAAATTTAATCTTGTCCATAAAATGGATTACAGTGTAAAGTCCAAAGAAAGCTTGGGAGACCTGCAGCTCAACAGACTAGCTTTTTGGGGAAAGCTTTCTTCATTTTGTATGTGATGAAGGGGCTACTCTGACTTCTGCTATTTCTGAGTATATAGTACAGACTTCGGTTTTGTTTTCAGCCATGTATGCAGCTACTGGGGAGGGTTCATTATGAAGTGTTTGCTTGACCATTAAGCATATATACCTGACTGCAGGTTTTCAAAGTTTTTGATCCTAAAAACTAGTTAAAAAATTGTGTGTGGTGAGAGAGATTAACTTCTAAATTCACCTACCTAATAACACAGACTTTGGACAGGGTCTTCAGAAGGAATGTATTAACTTCCTTCTGAGGAAAAAAAAAATCCTTTTGCATAGTGGAAATGAACTTTAGGCATGTTATGTATGTACTAGGTTTTCGAAACCTACCGTGTGGATATTGATTTCCATGGAAATATTAACGTTATGTGGACTGGCATTATCTAGTTCAAAGAATGTTATCTAGGTGTCTAATATTCATGGAATAGGTTGTTTCTGTATCATATTTTTAAATGATGGTTTCGTAGGAAGAGTGATAGTTTATCTGGATAACTGAAATATGAAAGAAAGTACAGAAAATCTTCTAAAATCTGAACCTGTAAAAAATCCAAGCAAACCAATGACAAAACCCCCAAATCAGTGATTTTGATGCATAGTATTTTATTAGGATATTTTGCTAAACTAGCAGGCATGAACTGGGCATCGCTTGCCTGCAGACATGCACTTCTATTAGTGACTGATGCAATTGTCTCACTTTTTGTTAAATGTTGGATGACATCAGTTTATTGCTTTTCTTTCACAAAGAGTGATTTAATTTCTGGAACAGTGAGTTCTTAAAATATTATGCATTAAAATTATTCTGTTATGAATATAAGAAACCGTAGTTATTTTCTTGCTAAAGAATGTAAAGTTGAAAGACCTCCATTATATAACTGTTTCATAAAAAGAAGGGCAAGCCCTGCTATTTACTTGCCATTCAAACTCTAGTTAGACTATAACATATTAAGTTTCAAGCCACTCAAATCACTTTGGCTCTCAAAAACTGACTCTGACAGCTAGAGGCAACACAGTATATTATATACCATATTTCTTATATACTCCTAACACCATCACTTTCAAGACAACAGCAATTAGAACTATATTTAAAGTATCTGTATGCTAGGCTGTTAAGTACTAAGGAGCAGAAAACTCTGTATTTCAATTAAATTTCTTACCATCTCACTCAAAATTATTGCACTAAAGCTCAGTAGATATTCTTATAAAATTATGAACCAAATATCGTGTATCACAAACTGAAATATCGATCACAGTGGAAAGGATAGCACTTCTATTGTATAGGTGTACTATAATTCTGTCTTTACTCCAGGCTAGCTTTAATTCAGAGCCATATCAGTACAAAGGTAGTAACTGCACTAACACGTCCATATGGATGAGATATGTTAGCATGGGCATAAAAATTTAGGTTATTTCATGTCCTGATGCTTAAAATCTTGGAAAGGCTACTTTGTGAGAAACAGCAGCTGACTTGTGAGATACTCTAAGCCATCCTTTCTTTTTTTTTTTTTTTCCCTTTGACAATATTGGCTTCTTTTTTCCTTTGTTCTTTCTAACCAAATGTAAAGAACATCATCAACAAGTGGGTATCATGCTGAAACATGGGATCTTAACTCTGCTAATTCAAACCAGCATAGGATGGTTGTGTGCTGGGCTGGTTGTCGCATGAGATAACTGCAGTTCTCACTGTGATTTGCTCTGCAGCCTTGAACAAATCATAAAGCTTGCACAGTTCCTGCTCGTTTTAATCTCTTCTAGATTAAAACTCCTGAGGAGGAGGGAAAGGAGGTTGTACGCTGAAATGCTTCTTGATTGTCATTAGAAATTGTAGGTATGTAATGTAAACAGCTTGCATCTTAGAAATGCTGATTGAAATCAGTCTTGCTATCTTCTCACAGCAGATGAGAGCAGTAATGAATTCTACTAGTTTGCATATACAGCCTGCTCTTAACCACAGCAGCTCATCACATGCTGCAAGAACCTGAGAACTGAGTAAACATTTTCACACTTAGTTGTCCAGAGCTTCATGCTTCTGAGACTACACGTTGCCAGTAGTTTAGAACTCATTGCAGTCACGGTGTTGTAAGAACGCAGAGCTTGAGGCATCATCCGTAGGCTGGACTCAGCCCCTGTAGCAGTTCAGTCTGTTCCACGGGCTTCCCGTGAATCTTCAAACATGTGAATGGTCTGCAGTGAAGATTGCTGCGGAGATCCCTGAGTTAGCATATCTGGAATGCATAAATCCACAGGCAGTAAACTGATAAAGAGATGCCAGTATCAAGAAGCAATAACAGCAGTAGATGCAACCTTAATATGAATACTAATATAACTTAATTATAAGGGTTTTTTTGTCTTTCAAGAACTTCTCTAAATATTGGTCATGTGAAAGCCAGAACACTAGATGAAACTAGCTAATTTTAGGAATGCTTATGTGGGTTTGTCTTCAGCCCTTTTCTACATAACCAATATTAACACACTGAAAAGACAGTCCAGAAACCTTTGAGGGTTAAGACTTCTCTGCTGAAGTTATGTTAATGAACATTAGGACGTGGCCCAACAGAAGTGACACTTTCAGGATTTCTGCTTTTGGACAGGGTAAATTGCAGTTCACCCTCATGCACTGCCATGGAATAATTTCAGAGATACTTATACTTGCAATTACTTAGTAAATCAGACTGCACAAGAGCAAACTGATTAGATGAATCACTGACTGTACAGATGCACTGGAATAGAATGTCATGTGATTTTATTTTTAAAATAAGAGCATTTAAATGAATATCTGCAAACCTATGTTCCTAAATAATAACCTCTGTTTCAGATGTGCAAGGCATCAACTTTCCACGTTGAATTTTTTTCAGACAGTGGATAGTTTTCAAAGTACTTATTTCCTTAACTTGACTGGATAGACAGGGTACTCTTGCTGTGGGTCTCCAAGAGACTTGCATCCTCTGAAATCCAGGCAAGAAGACACAGTAACACACTTGCCTGCTCTTATCGAAGTGTTGGACATCTCTGAGCCGTGAATTGCTGCACAGTGTAGTATACTGTAAAAATCTGTCCTAGAGAGGTGGATGCCTGCATGTTGAGTTGTAATGTTAGTCCTGATTTTAGGTATGTGAAATCAACAGTACCGTTCATGCAAGTAACCTGATCTGTAGACATAATACTTAACTAACGGTTGGACTGTAAGACTTCCCACACTACATGAATAAAGTCATTTGCTTTTTGTAGCTCACTGTCTTTTCTAGATGCCTTGAATTAAGCACATCCTAATTAATCAGGATTTAAATCAAAACCAGGCTGGTGTACAGCAGTCTTTGAAAGCTCAGCAGTGGAAGCATTCTCTGTTGGAGAATCTCATCTCTATGATATGCATGATGTAAAGATAGGTAACCTAGAGATATATAAAAGGAAACCAGGGCTTCAACATTGTCTGGAGAAGATAGCATACCAGCTGGCTAAGAGGAGGAGCAAGAAAAAGTTCCTTTTTTGGTTTAGTGAATTTGAGGTTTTCTTGCATTCTCCCCACCCACCCCACCCCACAATTTTTCTATTAATATATAACTTTGTTGTATATCTTCTGATGAAACTTCTCACTTTCTTCTTAAGCTAGGGGGTGGGTTTTGTGGGTGAGTGTGGCTTACTGGCTGGATTGGTTGGTTTGGATTACAAAGCACTTCTTAGCCAGGGATTTGGCAGAGCTATTTTGCAACTCTATAAACTGAGACCTCAGTATTGTGTCATAGCTACTCAGCACACCCTCCAGCATGTCAGACGGAAAACAGGAATAGGTTTTATTTCAGGTGCATAAAAGCTAACATAACAGAGGTCAAAAAAACAAGAGGATATTTCAGCTGCAGATGGTAACCAAAAAGGCTTTCTGATGTGTGGCAAGCTGCTGGGCTGTGTGCTTGAACTCCATGGGTCACTCTGCAAGTGTGTTCTGTTTTATTTGGTTTGGTTTGTTGATATTTTTTTTAAGTAAATATTTGGCAGAGTACCTATAGTAATTAATGGTGGCCTGTGCTCAGAATTTGTGTTTTGTTGTGTCCAATAAACAAATATTTACTGCTTCATCAACAGAGTTTTATTCTACCCAGGTGAAAATGTATGAACAACAATCCACTTCACAAATCCAAACCAGATGGGTGTAGGACATTACGCTTTTCAATATGTGGTAATTTAGATGTTCTGCCTGGAAAAATTACTTTATTGAAAGCAGAGGAACAAAATAATGTTTACACAGGCAACACTGTGTTTCTTTAAAAGGCAAAAATGACAATGATTGCTATAGAGTATTCTCCAAAATAAATGTGTAATTTTTTTTAAGATTTACAGTTCACCGCCAATACATTCAGTTATCTCAAGAACATACTTTTCAGAAAATAATTTTCTCTTAAAGTACCAATTTATGTTATTTCTTAAAACAATTCTTTTTTTTTTCTTTTTTTAACAGAAGAGAAAAGAAGGAGCGATACATGTATTGTAGTAGGAAAAACTTTGCCTCCCAAAATATGACAAAAAATGCATCATCTTGACTATATTAAATGAGTGTATATAATGTATCTTAAACAAGCTATTATTTCATAGTAATTTTCTTATAGTACTCTAGGACCTAGTTATCATTATTTCAACTAGTTGCTTTTCCAGATGTTTCCATACTTCCATACAAAGTTGGGAAGCTTTGTTGTATGAATGTCATAACATGGTTTTCCCAAACATGGGACAAGGGATGCGCGTATGTGTATTTGTGCACACGTGGTGTCTCTGTTGGAACAGCTGGTTGAGCCAAGCCTTTTTGATTTGAGAGTAGGGTTGTTTAAGCTGAAATTAAAAGAAAAGTGTTACCTGAAGACAGACAGGTTACATTTGTAATTTGGTGGCTTTTGTTATTTTGGCGTCCTGTTGCCCTCCCTTGCTGCACAGCCAAGCCAGGTCAAGTATTTTAAAGAGTTAAGGTGAAATAATGTCGTCTATGATCAGAATGAATGTGCCTGCTTTCTTCAAAAGGTGCTTAATAGGATATCTCTTCAGGATATTTTCTCCTTGATATATCTCATTTGACTTTCATTTTAAATACATGATTCTTTAGAGGTTTTCAAGACTGTTCAGGACAAACCCTTAACCAACATAATCTGAATTCAGTGTTTGACCCAGCTTTGAGTGGGATGCTGGACTAGCTGACCTCGCAAGGTCCCTTCCAGCTTTGATGATTCCGTGACTTTGTGTTTTGCAGTTAAGATGAGAAATAGCTGATTAATTCCCAGTACCTTTTACAGATCTCTGACAATTACTTATGCATTTTAAAGAGTTTCTAACCATACCTAATTCTTATAAAGGTCTGGTGTTTGGGATGCACATTCTTATTTATTAAAGCTTTGGTGAAAATGAAAATTAAATTTATGAGACAGCAGATCGAGCATGGTTCAGATACTCTTGGTTTATTTCCCAGCTCTGCTATAAACACTATGTGTGACATCTAGTGAATCATTAAATTCCTCTGTGGCTCACCTATTTGTGCTTCTGTTGAAGGTTAATAATGACATTTTTCTCCTCTTTATTTTGATTTAGATTACTTTTTTTTTTTTTCCTAGGACACGGTCTGTCTCTGTGTACTTTGAAGAAAGAGAGAAAAAAAATATTTTTTTTTTTGGTTGTGATCCCCTGTTAATTGTACTGGAGGTTGCCAGAAACTCCTGTCACTTCTGTGCTTGGGATGGTCCAGGCAGGAGTTAGGCTGGAACTTCCTGTTGAAAAATGATCCTGTTTGACCAAAAAGGGCACTTTGGAAAGCTGTACTTTCAAAATAGACTAAACTTTCATTCTTCCCCTCCACCCCTGTGAATTGTGGGCTGCTTTGTGTCATGAACATTATTGAGACTGATTTCTTTTTTTTTATTTTATTATTTTTTATTATTTTTTACACTTTTTGAATGGCAAAAGCTTCGTTTTGTGTTTGTACAGATAGAAATATCTGTAAAAGATATGTTCAGAGATCAAATTCTGTCTTTACCATTTGGAAATCTTTCCAAAGAACAAAGCACAAAACAAAGATGAGGAAGGCAGGAAAATTATGCTACTTAAACTCATACCTTTCCAAGTAGATTTGGGACGAAAAGAATGATTTTTCTATCCTTTCTACTCCCTTCATAATCCTTCAGTGTGTCAGTCAGTGAGACCAGGGAGCTGTGATAATATGGTGATTTATTCAAAGTGGGTTTTTTTCCAGTGAATAACCAACTGAACTTGCATCTAGTGGATGAAATTTTCCATAGCTCTGTCTCGACAGAATTTTACCTTCTGCGGTTAAAACAAGCCCAGCATGTTGACTACTATCAACAGTGGTTTGTAAATATTGCTTGAATATGGAGGTTTAAATCATAGCAAATAAACCCAGAGAATATATTATGACAAATGATAGATCTCAAAATGTTTCATATCATTAGAGTTCTAAGATCATTAACTAACATGCTGAAGCCTTTGATATACCATGTTTATTGTTGGGGTTGAAGATAATGAAGTAGCTTTTTGCTGTTGTTTTTTTTTTTTCTGGTACCTCTAAGTGAAATTTTAGTTCTTGAAATGCTAACATTGCCACAAGTACCCAAATCTCCGAGTCAGAGGAGGGGGGACAGTGGACACGTATATTATGTTTGAAAATGGTAACTGAAGCACAAAATAATTCTTTGGTCTTTTTCATGTTATTGTCTCTCCCCAGATAAAATGAGATTTCGAAGTTGTTTACCAGCGTTCTACCCATAAATCTTAACTGATGTGCTCATAAGGAAGCAAGCCAGAGTGCATATATGTACTGTATGCAAACATACACATATCCTGCAGATGTCTGTCTAAAGTTATTATGGCATGGCTCCATGCTACATACGGCACCTGCATGGCTCCGTAATCAGACATAGATAAGAGCACCCACCAGTCTAAATTTTTGTGCTGCTGGGAACAACCTCTGCATAATGCTAGCTCTGGCATCTGTTCTAGTGGAACTACTAGAACAGTAGTACTAGTGGCAGTAGTGGAACTACTGCTGTAGTTTTTGTGCATGTATAGATTTCTGTATACCATAATTAAATAAGAAGGGGACTCAATAACAAAGTGTAAACCAAACAAGTATAATATAATGGAAAATGACTTAGCAACTTCATTTGCCAGCTCACTCAGGATCCGTGGATGAATTTCATCAGGTCCTGTGGATTTATTCACCTTCAGGTTCCTCAGATGACCTCAAACCTGATCTTCTCCTATAGTGGGCAGTTCGTTATTCTCAGAGATGCTGTTTTTGCCTTCTGCAACTTGAGCAGTGTGGTTAGAGCCCTTGCCAGTGAAGACCAAGGCAAAAAAGTCATTCAGTTCTTCACCTTCTCCATATCCTGGTTGGCCAGGACTGCATATGTAATTACTCAATTATAAATCCTTTACTAAAGCCATCTGCAAGTACAACTCAAACAATAACATGAGGGGAAGACTACCTCAGTAATTTTATACAGCTTGAGAACCTCTACACAGTGATGTGGTTTTTTCCTAAAACTGGAGAAACGAATGACCTTGATTTCCTGTGTTTTGTGTAATACTTTGCATAGCTCTGGCACTTTACAAATAATATCAAACATAGCTCACAGCAATATGGGCGATATTACCTTCTGCACTGTGAGCATTCTAACCGTGCTTGGTCTTAGGGTGGATTCTGTCCTGGATTTTTTTTCTATACTCTGATTTTTAGGATAGCTCAGAATGCTAAACCCTCAACCCTTGAAAGCTCTTGCAATGTAAAATGTGTCCTAGATATGAAAGCTTATAAAATTACTGATCGTCAAGTTTCTGCGGGCATTTCAAGGAATCTTCAAAGTACACAGCTTTTGAAATAATGCCACAATCTGAATTGCTTCCTGATTTGGTCCCAGTTTATTCATCTGTCTAATTCTGTGAAGAGATGGGAGACTTTTACACTCTGTACATTATGCCTCCAGTACTAAAGAGAGAGGAAAAGGAATAGTGAAGAGATGGTTGCTGGAGTTGTAAGCTATGCGGGGGTGGACAGAGGGTGGTGCTTCAGTTCTTAATTACAATTCATTAAAAATTAAGCTTCACCCTGAGAGAGAGATGTGATGAGTCCTTTATGAGTCCTAAAATAGGGCAGCAAAAACTTACACACAAAAGCAGATCTTTATAGGACTGAAGTTCAGATTTTTTCAGAATGTCATGAACATGGCTGCAGCTGTTAGAAGGCTGAATTTCAGCCAAGATTTTATAAATGTGCAAGCTTTCAGCTGTTTTCCTGGTTGTTTGCTCTCCTCAGAAATCTTTCATCTGCTTGATAATGCCATGGTGAAGTGTGAGCCTAGGAAAATCTCCAGAAGTT
Organism: Thinocorus orbignyianus; assembly: GCA_013400375.1. Taxonomy (NCBI): domain Eukaryota; kingdom Metazoa; phylum Chordata; class Aves; order Ciconiiformes; family Thinocoridae; genus Thinocorus; species Thinocorus orbignyianus. The sequence continues at coordinate 390,498 of VXBW01009185.1, read as the reverse complement.
GTTATATTGCATTGCTCTATGCGGAAGTACACTGCAGGTTCTAAGATGAAAAGTGCTGAATGAAGTGAAATTTCTTATATCTACCATCTCTTGTTGCATATGCAGTTGTCTTGGTGTGGAAAAATGCAGCGTAATTAACTTATGGATGCAAAGATTTTGAAAATGTTTCTTGGAACATAGTCAGGCTCAGATACTGATCTAAGTAGCTGTGGTATATACAACACGAGCAAAGAGATCTGTGGGCTTTTCTGATACCTGTATAGACGTTGTCTAGCCATAGAGGATGTGTGGAAATACTAATTTTCTTCCATACTGGCTTTTGGTGATTGTGCAAGTTTTTCAATTTTAAATATTCAGTTCAGATGGGATTTAGATCTTGGTACTCAAAAGCCACTTCCTTGTGTTTTGACCTTTGATATGCTACTAAAATGTGCAGAGATTTTTCAGTAGTATCTGTATCTCATGTGACTCATAGGCAAGTCTCATAGTTTGGTGATTAAGTGCATGGAGGGCATATCGCTCCTCGTGTGTATGATACTAGATTCTAACAGCTCATCTGCATTGACAGGGTTTGCAGATACTGATGTGCTCTTTCTTTGGTATGAAGTTGCACCTCAAACAAACTTTAAATGCAGTATATGCACAAGTGCGAAGGCTGGATCATAAAGACTAAAGATGATCATTTAGTCTTTGAAGTTCTTGTCATCTAGTAGGAAGAGAATTAGTTAGCAGAAACTATCATCTTGGATGTCTGACAGTACTAAGGCAATAACATAAGAAAATACATAAATCTACTGAATAACCATGAAACATACTCAACTGGAGAAAATAGAAAGAAGATAGAGTAGCTGGCAAATGGAGAGATACAAGCTGCCAAAAAGGTTGTGAAACATTAATTCTACCATCTCAGGACTGATTTATTTTTTTTTAATTTTTTAAAAATACGTGCTTATTTTTAGAGCCACCAGATGCCAACCACATTGCTCATCCAAACTGGATAATCTGAAAAATGTTCTAGCTTGTTCTAGTTTACTCCATCTTCCAGTGCCCTGCAGCTGCTATTGCAGCAAAAATGAGATTAGCTTGGAAGAAAGAAATTCTGGCTATATCCTTCTAAATGTGAATATATGTGTGTCCTCTTACACCTGCCAGTTGCTGTTCAAGGGAGACTGGCATGGAATCTCTTTGAACAACTTTTGCAGAAGTGAAGCTTTTTCCTATGCAAAATATGGCTAATTCAATACAACACAATATTGAAGCCAAAGGTTTTCACTTGCTACGTGCCAGAGAACTCCTGATTGTGTACTTTGATTCCATGAGCCCCCAAGTTCTCCAAGCATTTGCTCAGGTTTTAATTAGGTCCAGACTATCACACGCCATCTTCCACTTCTGAGTGCGGTCAGTCTAAATTTACTGTTGGCAAAAAGAACTGAACACTGAGGCAAGGCAAAAATAACTCCTTTAAAAAAAAAAAACAAAAAACACAACAAACCTGACAAAACCAAGCCCCAAAATCGGTATAATCTCAGATTCAAAATGAATAATATTTCAACCTGAGTGAGTACTTCCAAACCAGGCATAGCTGTTTGGGACTTCTTAAAAAGTGATGTTAGTAACCTTAGTTTTGTATTGGATTGGTTTTATAGGTAAGTCTAATCAGAGAAAAAACAGTGGTACACTTAAGCTGCTTTATACTGGGGTGTAAGAGGAAGGTCTGATTTGTGGAGTTATATTTGTTTCTATATATATATATCAATGGATAAAATCTGGAAATAAATATTTGATTTCTAAATATGTACCTGCTACTTAAAACCATAATGTAGTCCACTGTTTAATGATTTAAACTTTTGTGATCTTGAGGTAATCCAAGTTACATTTCTGCTATGTTAAAGGTAGGCTTACATAGAGATGTTAGGTGGGTCTTTTTGTAATTCTCAATACTTCTTTCCTATAGAGATCTGTTTGTGAGCAGGGCTTTTTTAGGCATCCTGAATTTTCACTGGTTTTTGTTAGGTTTCTTCTTCCCTTCTCCTTTCTCCTATTTTATGTTGCTTTTAAAACCTGCTACCCTATGTCAAATATTTGGAGAAGTTCTGCATTAGCATATGATTTATTGGACTTTTTTTGCTTTCTTCTTTCCCTAACCCTCTCATTCCACACCCATTACATGCACAAATAAAGTGATCTTTGCCTTGGGAAGATTTACACAGGAAAACAGTAGGGCAGGTGGTTTGTAAAGGAAATCATGTTTTTGGGGAAATGACTGACATGCAAATGTATCTTGGTTAGGGCAAGCATTTGTATCTCTTCTCTCCCAGTTGAGTACAAAACTTAAAACATTATGAATGAGGTGATATATTGCTGTCTGTAAAGAATCCGCTTTCTCCATTATTTAAAGACTCAAATATTTAAGTGTTTCTCTATGTGATCTGGGCAACCTTGCATGAAAATTATTAAAAAAAACCAAACCAAACAACATAGCTGGGGAAACAAAGTCAAAAATTCATTGGAAGAGGAAGGAGAGAAATACTCTAATAAACAAGTATTTGTATCTGGACTTCTTTCCACAAGCTTTTAATAGGATGCTGTTAGAGGAATTTATTAATGTTAGGGTTCATCTCCTGTGAACTTCTGACAGTGATTAGTGAAGTATTTTAGAACCAGCTTATTTGATTTATCAGCTGATGCTTTTTTTTTTCTTTCTTTCTTTCTTTGGCCTTTTCCACACTTCTAAGAGTAGCAGTTGTGCTCTCCAGAGGGGATATTACTTGGATTTTTGCTACTGCTACCAAAAATTTTCTGGCACAAAATAGCCATCTGAGTCAGCTTTGTAACATGCAAATTCAGAGACAACTGCGGCAATGAAACATTAGCTGCCTATTGGGCAGCTTCCGAGTAGACAATAAATCTCATACTAGTTATAAAATGCCATTAAAAATAGCCTAACACAATAGAAGATTGTGAAATATTGTGCTTAGGTCTCTGGTAAGCAGGTTGAAGGATGCTTGAGTGATACAAGTTAGAACAGTTATTTAGTTGTGTCTGAATACGTTGTATATATTAGCATTAAAGAATAATTAGAAACCATCAGAAGAGGATGTTACACTTTTTCTGTTACCTTTTATTACTCAGCTGTTAATTGCTCATATTGTAGGCTCGCATTTCAGTGATCACAGCTGTTACTTCTGTATATGTTTTTCTGCAATGTGGTGGCACTAAAGTAGTGAATACGATGCATTTTTCAGTGGAAAATTTTTAGAACGGAATTTGGCTGCCATTGGAGGTGTTCAGTGTTGAATTTCCAGAACTGGACTTCTGTTGCTGTTGTCCTTTAATTCTATGAGCATTATTAACGCTGCAGCTTCTAAGTTAAACTAGAAGTTTAACTGGAGTTTGTTTTTGTTTGTTTGTTTTGTTTTTTGTTTTTGTTTTTTTCTTTCTGTACAAGTATCTTTAGTCAACCAGAGCCTGCAGTCCTACATTTAAGGTCTAGATTTGTTCCATTTCTGTTCCCCAGCCTACATTTAATTTGCACAGAAGTGGAAATGAAGTTGTCGGTGCCATCTTGCAACTACTCTCCTCCCCCTTACTTTAGCTATATCAGATGCCAACGCTACTGATTTGTTGAACCTCAAGCTATTTTGTTTAGCAGTGGAAAGCTGGCTGCTTTGCAACCATCAAACTGGTATAGTGAGACAGAAAGTGATAATGCCCAAATTTCTCATGGGTAAAGGTAGGAGATATGATTTAAATTTAAATTATATACTGAATTAAGCTAAATAATAAAACAAGGTTGCAACTTCAATGTATCGCGTTTGTAGTAGCTAACGCTGGTAGATGCCTACATTAACATGTGCTTGATTCAGGAGCCTAGAAAAGCTAAGGAATTCTTTTATTTTCTACTTCACGACTAGTTTCTTGCAAGGACAGTTCTACTGAAAGATGCTTGCTGTAATTGTGCTTAATCTGTATGATCTAAACCAATTGATGCAGAGTGGAGAGAATTGAAAAATGAGGCTGTATCTTACTGCTTTTCAGAGGGAGAAGAGAAGCTGCTACAGATGTTTCATCCCTCTTCTCTACTGGAGAGGAATAGCAGATTTCATAAAATATCACAACAGTGCAGATTTGTGGATGCTATTTTAACATAAACTTCACCCTTTTTGACATACAAGCAGTGGTCACTTTGTTCTGTCATGCTTTTTTCATTGTAACTTCAGCATGAATAAGAATGAGGTTTTCTGTAGCACTGGAATTTGTACTGCTAGAAGCCCATCCTGCAGACCTTGTGTTCCCTGAGTTTGTACAATGTGTGAGGGAAAAAATGGCTATTGCATTTATTTTCCCTCGATTACACTGCTTTATCAGATATATGAAACAAGAATTGTTATTTTAAATTTATTTTAAAATAATACATAATATTTTTCCTTAAAAAAAAAAAATAAAAAGGGAAAGAGGTGAAGGATAATACCTACGAAATTTAATTCGTCACTCTTAAGCGTAGCTTTTACAAATTTTTTTGTTGAAGGGTACACTGTAAAGGTTGACTAGATTATCTAACCCCCCAAAATCATAATTTATACCAAAGCAAGCAGATGCTACTGTAAAAAGCTGAGGGAGGATATATTTATTTACTGCATAGCGCTGTGCTTGCCTGCAGTAATACTTTTGTTGCTCAATACTGATTAAGGATGAAAGATATGATGCCCAGGAAGAACTATAACCTCAAAGTGCTCTGGCACCGAGAATTGGCAGTGAGATGCAATGCTGCTAGCAAATCAGGGTGCCGTGCACTTATATCACGGGTGCCTGAAAGCAAAATATAAGTTCTACAGCTAATGGTAATCGAAGTTCTGTGGCAGCTGATGCTTGCTTTTTTTTTTCTTTTTCTCCTATGTGTGTATGCAACATTATAAACTCTGTGTATGTAATAGGGAATTATTAGAAAATGTATAGATGATGGTGTGTTAGCACTTCTTTTAAGTCACTAAATCAATGCAGACTCTAAGGCTTGAGAGCTTTTTGTGCTTCTGGCGTTTAGGTCTCAGAATCAGCTAGAAGAACTTGAAAGATGCGTTGAAGAGTGACAGTGATGACTTATTAGTTTACTAGCTTGCTGTTGTTATTGAAAGAAGGAATTAAATTTCCTCTCTTGATGATTGTGGCAGGATATAGCTGCTGTGGAGATTACTAAATGTGGTAGCCAAATAAGTTAGACTTCCTTTTGGTAGCTAGCTTCTGTATTAATTGAGTTTCTGATACTTTATGATCTTCTCAGTGGCATTTTATAAAAGAGCTGTGTGCATATTTCTCTTGCCTGCCAGTCAGCCATGTAGTAAACCACCTGCACTCTAGGAAGAAAATATATATTAACTTTTAATATGACATTAAAATGAATGAATTAAATGCACTGCAATGGGAAATGCAGATTTTAACTAATAATTAGGACTCATGAAACTTGCTAATCAAGCACTGAGTTGGTAAAATGAGAGACCTGTGCTACTTAGGGTGAGTATGCTGACATCTTATAAAATTAGAACTGCAGAACACACTGGCTGCAGACAACATGCATCCAAATGCAACTTCAGCGAGCGCCATGATTTGTGGAAACTAAAGTGAAAACCAGGAGCCCTAACTGAATATCGTTCATAGTAGCCATGGTCTCAAGAGACATTGCAGGGTACATTTCACTGTGTCTCTACAAAAGCACCTTTCCTTATAGTCACAAACTCCATGTCATTGCTTCCCTTCGCTCTGCTGTTCACAGTTAGCGAAGACTACATGTGTATTAGTTTGGTGCACTAAGGATGTGCATTCTTTAATGGTGAGAAGCCAAGCTAAGAAATCAAAACTATTTTAAAGTCCTTTTGTACTGACATAAGTCTCAATTGCCAATAATTTAGCAGAAATATCTGTCTCAGGTATTGGACAATGGCTTAGATTTGAGTCACAGATACAGTGAACTCAATTTTGTTTTTGTTAAATCCAAGACCAGAGGGAGATGCATCTAAACCTGATTTGAATATGAGTCAAAACTGAAGGATTTATGAAAAAGAAAAAGAGCATGTTTATATTAATCTGTGAAATATTACAAAATAATTGTCTAGATGTTATGAAATTAGATATAATACCCTTGACATCTCTAGTCAAGCTCGGACCTAACCCTGGTTCTTGAAATTTAGCTTCTTAAGCTTTAGTAGCCTACATGATAACCTCATTGTCTGACTCTTCCTTACCACAGTTCCCTTACAGTTTGCTGTGTTGAAGTACTGTGGATTTAAATTATAAAGCTATATGTAATTTAACTAATTACTTATGTTAGAAAATGTGTTAGAGTTGAGCAGTTTATTGTTGTGTGCTAGTAGTAAGGTCAAGGGGATTTGTAGCATGTACACTTCTGACAGTGCCATATCAGAAATGGATGGAAAAGTGTTCTCCTTGCCTGAGAAAGAACAAGAGACATCTTGTGAGGGAAGCCGTACAGAGAGCAGTACAGAATGAAGGAACTGTTGCAAGGGCACTTTACCTTTTCAGACCTATCCCCTTTCTGTTCTGGAACACTTTAAAGAATCAAGGTGAGGGCATTAAATTAAAATAATAAAATATAATGTAGGACATATGGGTTTCTTTATGAAAGGAAATGCTGGAGTAATGTTAATGTTTCATAGCTTGACTTTGCGAGTCTGCACCACAAGGGTGTCAAAATGATAAATGCAATAGTGAATAAATTTTAGATTGCATGCCTTAGAAATACGCACAAGCTTAGAGTTAAAATTACATTTCTTATTTCCTTCATTTCTATTCGATGCATTATTTGACCTCTTTCAGTTTCTTGAAAAAAGGGCTTCACACTGGAAGTCAAACAAATTACTCATAGCTTCTTAATAATTAATATTTTTATATTTTTACATTCCCATGTAAAATGCTTCCCTGTATAACTAGTATAATCCTTTTGTTATATTAGCTAGCTATTTTTTAGCCTACAGTACTTTGTCAGTGGCTGTAAGAAGTGATTTATTCAATTTTGAAAACATAGTACTGGGTAATTCTTGCACAACTTTTAAGGAATTTCTAAATGATCCAGAAGAACTATAAACCATAAAAAGACAGAACAGCCTAGGACCTCAAAAGATGATCTGGTCAAACCTCTTATGGAAAAGGGAGCATAGATGAGATTATCTAGCTAGAGTGCCCAGGCTTGTAAATTGTTTGTGGAAAAAGTCCAAGTTGTATTCTTACATTCGTAAGAGAAAACCAAATGTGTTTGCTCTGAACTGCTTGTTGTAGTTAATCGTCTGACCTGGTTCACAGTTGTGTAACTTGTAATTTCTTAGTAAAATCACTAATTTCTCAGCAATGTCTGGATAAGTTATATACCACCACAGAAAATGAAAAATCTCTATGTAAAATTGGACATTGCAATGAAGGTTACTAACAGTGTCATGGCAATGAATATCTCTGTATTGTAACAAAATGTCTATTCCTTATATTTTGCATAGCATTTCTATTTCCTGTTTTAACCTCTGTATTTTGTGAATGTTTAGAAGGAATAATGTCTTTAAAATACAAAGGTGAGTAATTGAATTCTTATCACACTTGAAGGAATTTACAGATGGTCCTAATGACCTGTAAATCACAAAATACTTGTTCCCAGAAGAATTTTCCTACAAGACAACTATTCTTAGAAATGGAAGATAACTTCAGGGTTGATAATGTTTGCTCTATTGCTATTGAATGCTAACTACTTGTAATTTTCCATTATGTTACAACAGTACAGCCTACCTAGCTGCTATCTAACCCACGTTGGGCTTCATGGACAGGAGGAGAGAGAGGACAGCTGTGTGTTAGAAAGAAAAAGATTTGGAGGACTTTTAATTGTTAAATTTTACTATGTGCAATAATGATTGTAACATCGCTTACATACTCTTTCTGTAGCAATATTAAATTATTTAGTTCATGGCAGTTCTCCTGTGTTTTCCTATTTCTTTTTTCTCTTTTTCCTCTTATATTTCATTTTGTTTATATTTCCGAATATATCAGGTTTGAAAGTTCAAAGTTCTGAAGCTCTTCAGTTATTTACAAGGAACTCCAACAAAATCCAGTTAAAGTAACAGTCCTCCCTAGGCTATGAGATTTGAATGCTCTTGAAATAGCTTGAAGGTGAACGTGAAAAATAAAGGATTTTTTTTTTTTTTATTTAACACAACTTTATTACTATTTTTGGGAAATAATTGCTCCAAACGAACATTTTCTTCACTAACCAAAGTGAGCCAAAAACATTTCATCACAGACTTCCTGATGCACTCTACTGTAGATTTGATACACTAGATTTTGTTTGAACTTACTGGTTTTTGTTTTTTTTTTTTTCTATTGCCGAGTGCTGGTGGTTGCAGACATCACAGACAGCTTTCTTCTAGCTGGTTTTAACCTGTGCAGAATCGCTCTGTGTGTTGTGATTGTTTCTTTTTTCCCCTAAGTATTGATTGCATCATCAATCAACTTTTGCATCCTGGAAATCTTTTCACTATTAAATAAATTCACTATTTGCTTTTGTGCAGCAAAGCACAAAATTTAATTGTATTTCAGTTTCTCCATCTATTGGAGACTATTTCCTAGAGCTATTTCTGCTTCCCCAGAAAGTTCTCCCTTTTTGGTGCAATGGTTCTTGCCAATCTCAAGGGCTTTTTGTTACTGCAGTGATTGTCAATATAGTGAGACAGGACTGCTGAGGGTCAAATGAGAGAGAAACCCTGGTGGGGCTGGTAGATCCACTTCTGGCATAATCTTAAGCACCCCAATTTTTCACTGAAATCCTCTATAAGTTTCTTTGAGATCAATTAATGAGATAATGAAGTTCTGCCAAAGGACACTTGAATACATGCCTGATTGGTAAAAGCACTCTGCACCTAGAGTGCTCTTCAGACCTGTCATGACTCAATTTTCAGAATAACTCTTCCAATTGAGTGCAAAAACCTTTTAGAGCTTTAGATGCTCCTGTTTCTTTGGCTCCTAGATGTTGAACTTCTGAAAAACCCTGGCCTTTTGTGTCTCACTGGGCTCTCTCCTGAGTCATCTCCCATTTGTTCAGCTTTCACTGATTTCAGTTTGAGCTGTACGGGAGAATACAGCCTCAGATGTGCAATTCTGCACATATTATAGATGAATTTCATTGGTGTTCAGGATTTAGTTCTGACAGATGCGATCAGATAATACATTCTGAAGGTACGCTAGCTTTGTTTGCTTTTCTGCTTTTGAGCTTCAGTTACGAATTATCATTAAATGGGCTTTTTTTTTTCCTTTATGTTGTTTTTAGAAATAGTGGTGCTTGGTTTGGTTTTGTGTTTGTTTTTTTTTTTTTTTTTAAGTCATCAAAGCAAAGATATACTTTAATATGTAAGTTTTGCAGGAAGCAAGCAATTGATGTTTTGGTTGTAATGCACTAGGAGATTGAAAATCCTTTAATGTATTTTCCAAGATACAGCTTAGTACTTGTGTATTGTGATTTCTAACCGATGCAGCATCTGGAAAATGTGAAAAATATTTACTTCTGGAAAAAGGTCACACTTTAAGAATTAATTTTGGAGTCATTAAGAGGGCATATGTGCTGATTTTTGGAGAGATGACTGTCTCTTTAATTTCTTCTATGTTTCTGGAACTGCTGTTGTTTCTATTCAGTTGTAGATGTGATGCAGTGCTCTGCTGATGCAGGGAGAAACATCTCAAGGATGTGGCTGTTTGTACCCACAGAGAAATGTTCCACAGGAATGTGCTTCTTGAATTAGTATCACATGAGCTGCCTTATATAATCCTCTGAATTAAACACAAAGGAAAAACATTCGGACCATCCCTCACTGATCACAATTTCATCTACCTCCACAGTCTGGCTGGGAACCCAATTATCCTGCAAAGACAATGTTTTGATGCATCTGCTGCTTGATCAGTTTGTTGCTAAATTATATAGATTTATTCATTTAAATCTGAAGGATAATAGAGAAGCTCAAAGTATTTCCATATCTATAACACAGTTTTGCTTTATATCACAATCCAATCAAATCCTTTTAAGTGTTATTGGATTAAGTAAAATTTTGTCTGGCACAAAATGGCTGAGGGGTAGCTGCTTGAATAATGAGCATTCAGAAATCAATTGCTACTTGATACAAAACTGGCTCTGTAAATACAGTAAAATATTTTTCATATTTTCATTAAGTTTTTGGTTTTAATCATAGATAGATGTATGCAGACAGTTCAAGTAGATTTAGAACAAGAACCCTATTACTGTTTCAAAAAATTTTTGATTTCTCGATATCTTCATGGTTTTTCTCATAATTTATAACTAGAATTTTAAAGTTAAATTGTACCAGCAGTCTCCCATGGCTAATGCGAACTAGTATTCAGTTAACACTGACAAAGGAAGACCTCTGGTTTGCATTAAAAATGAGTAGTTGTGATTGTTTACTTTACAAATGTGATCAACTTAAGAGTTACCATGAGCTAAGGCTATATCATAACAAACACTTGCAAGCAATAATCAAGTTTTCCACTCCTCCTCCTTTAATTAATATCTTGCTAGGGCTTTGTATCTTTTCTCCCTATCCACATTGAACTTACTTCTGAAAACATAGGACTAAACATTTTAGGTTGTAAGTTTTCTAAGACTCAGTTTACTGTGAGTAAACAAAGTAATACATAAACTATTCTGTGTGTAATTTTCATTTTTTGCGAGAGCCTTTCTAGTAGGGCTACCACATAATTCTAAAATGTCACAAAGAAACACTATACGATCCTATAAGAACTGTAGGGATACCTGGTTATACTGAGTCATTGTGAATATTTTGCCATTGACTTCAGTGAATATAAAATGTAAGTGTCTATATGCTATTAAATGGCCTTTTATGTTATCTTCTTTATAGAATGCAATAGTGATATAAAAATATGTTGTAAAAGATGTTGGGGTTTTTTGAAAGTGTTTTGTAGTTTTTTTGTTTTGGTTTGGTTTTTTTTGGTTAACTGCAATTGGATTGTCAGAGAAAGTCCAGTTATCTGTGTTTTGTAGTGCGTTTAAAATGGGATTGCTTTTTTGGTGCCTCAAAACTTCAGTGGTTCTCAGAAATACTCAGTTATAAATGGATAAGAAAGTAAAGGAAAAGCTAATTTGCATGTTGATGATAAATCTGTAAAGCTGATAATACTCAATGGTAGTTAAAATAGGCAGAATTTTTTTTAAGTCTTTCCATGTGTAAGCTCTGGCATTAAACCAAACAGGATGTCTTAAATATTTCTCCTTGATAATGCACTAAGTAGTCACTATACCCATGTTAAGAAGTGAATGTTACCCTGTAGTTAGAAAATTTTTATGGCCCTCTACTACAGACTTCAGAGAAGTTAAGGGGAATCTTCTCCTATCTTGTTCTGCTAGGTCATTATTTTTACTCTCAGCTAAGGCTGTCCGTCTGGAAGAAATGCTTACAATGAGGTGCACACAGTGCAGGTATCATTTAAAGCTCACATGCAAAACTCTTTTAATTTGAGATGTTCCCAGTAAAATGTGTTTCTGAAGCGAGATAGATGTGAGGGGTGGGAATGGTTGTTGTTTCTGCGTCTGCACAGACAGCTGCCATGAATGCTGCTGTTTCCCAGGATATTTTAAACCTCGCATTCTCTCTTCTACTGCATTTGCTTTTTGCAATTACAGGTTTATCAATAGCAGGGCATAGTGCTGGAAACAGTGAATCTGGTGGCCTCGAAAGGGGAGATAGTATTTATAGTATCCATATGATGTCTTGAAAATAATTCAATAAATTAGCTATAATGAGCTGGTATAATGTGCTGGTATGAACATAATGAAATAGATTAATGACACAAGAATGCAAAGTCGCTAACGCTTCTTTAGACCTCAACAAAAGAAAATATCTGAAAACTTCCTACTGATTCCCCCCCTTCCCCCCAAAAACGGACGGCATTTCTTAACAGCTCGGTGCTTCTAAATAGAAGACCTTGAAGCCTTTCTCTGAAATGTGATCTGTGTTCTTGTGTATTTGATTAAACAGTGATATCTGAGACTTGACAATGGTCTATCTGTTTTGGAGTATGGGAATCATAAAGTGTTGCTGATAGTGAGGCAAGAAAAATACAACAAATGTGCCTAGAAATTCTTTATTCCAATTTAGTTGGAAAGACTCCAGCAAAAAGCAATAGCCCCTGCTGCTTTTGCATGAAACACTTAAACACATAGCAATTAAAAAAAAAAATTAAAAAAAAAAAAGAAGAAGAAAAAACAGGACTTTTAGGGATTATGGATTATTGACATGTAAGTACTGGATTCAAGGACATCTGCATGCATAAAGGAAGTTTCCTTTTTTACTTATAAATATTTGGGTCTGTTACCCACCTCCAAAGACTAGAAGATAAATTAAGGGGCTGTACTAGTAATTTTGTGAATGACTAGGTTTCATCACTTCCTTAAAATAAGAAAAAAATCAAGCTTATTTAGAATGGGGATACCTAGCAGGCTTATGAAGATACGAAGGACAATTCCACCATGCAAATGTCAATTCAGTGCTTGGTTTTTACACTTAGGGGTTTTTTTTGTTATTTTATGAAGCTGTAACAAGTTTGTTTCATCCTGAGCGCAACATGAAATAACAGCAGGATTGTAACTTTTCTGAAAAACGTGTCACATATCCTGTATGTGAGTATATCCAGCAGAAAATGCAAAACATTTTTAAGGGATATCTAGGTTATCAATTGTTAACATGGCTTTTGAGTGCTTGAGCGTTGAATGTTAGTGAGTGTCCTTTGTAGCTATTACATCTGATGTTTGTAGACCAAAGATCAGCTGTATGTAGATAGATGTAGTTCCAATGTTCATCAACCTAACTAGACTTGCACAAATACTTCCAAGACTGTGACTTAAAACTGGCTTTTTAATTAGACTGTATTCATTAAAAAAAAAAGTTACAAATTATTGTGTACTTTTCAACGTAAGTTGTACTTAATTTGAAAGACCAGAGATGGAACTCAGCAATGTACAAAAAGCTTGAAATCATGTGCAAGTGGAGAAAATGAAGTATCACAACTTATGCCTGTTTATGAATAAAACAGATGGGACTCTGAGGGGAGTGTTTTGATTCCAGCCCCACATCACTCTGCGTGGGCACAGCACCATGGTCACTCCTCTGGAAGCATTGGAACCCCCTGTTCTATAATGCTTGCTGCAATGGCAGACCATTGTTTAAAAATTTGCTTCAGTCAAGAAGTCCAATTACTTGTGTAATTTCTATTGGTACACAAGTAAATTAACCTATGCCGTAGCTGTATCTTCAGTGGCACTTCTGCCAGTATAAAATGTCACGTGCTCTGTTCTGACACTGCTGAATTGGCAAACGTTTCTGCTGTGAACTTGATTTAATCTTGAATAATATTGAAGAGAGGAGTGATTAAATACATTCTTCAGAGGTTTTGTTCTCTTTTATTTTAATCTAAAACTTTAAAATGCTGACCTTGACAAGGTGTTTTTGAGTTAATTATGGTAGAAGAGGAATATCCTGCACTTCAAACACTGCTGTGAGAATTCGGTACGTCAGTAACTCGAAGACATACCTTGTGAAACTGCGTGTCTCCTTAGTTTTTCTCTTGTCCTTTGGGGTCGTCTCAGATTACTGTGGTCTGTGCAATGTGACTGCTTTCATAAAGGTATTTGCACAGATTGTTTCTTCAGAGCAGACTGAAGTGTTCTCTTCTCTAAAGTCATATCAAGTTGGGTTGCTGTTTATCAAATGGTTTTAGTCACCTTTTGTAATTATCACAAGGGCTTTCAATTAGTTTTATTTTCTGTATTTAAAAGGGATAGATAAACTGCTGGTTTTTGGTTTTGATTTTTAGGGTTTTTTGTGTGGTTTTGTTTTGTGTTTTTTTTCATAAGCAAGTTTTAAATGATCATTGAAGTTCCTCGTGGAAAATTAACCTTAAAAGGTAATTGGGCTACCTTTATTCCATCTGAAGATATTTTTGTTACATAAAAGCTGATCGTTAGTGAAATGTTGATAGTGATGTGCTACTCAGTGTTTGCATTTACAAACACCTTTATTAATTTATTTCACTTCAGGGTTTGCTTGCAGTCATTAAAGGCAATAGTCATTTTTATATAACCTAAACCTTTTTTGTAAATGCTGCTATCTGGAAAAATGGCAGGACCTTTCATTCTGAATTTGCAAAAACGTCTAAATGGAGACTGTTGGAGTTTATTCACAGCATTTCTTTTCTCTCCACTGAAAACTTTGAGGAAAAAAATATTTTCTCTTTGGGAAAAAAAAAAAAAAAAAGCTGTTGTATACAAAGATTAAACAAAGATCATACAAAGATAAATAAAATATTTTTCTTATTGTTTTCAAAAGTGTTTTATTAATCATCCTTCACTTAGTCTGGATAACAGGGGAAACTTATAGCACTGTGTTATTTAAAATACACTAAGAATGAAAAAAGTTACTGTGAAAGATTTTTGGAATTACCTGAATTTTCTTCCAGAATCATCCTTACTAGTATCTTGTATTTCAGTGTTTTGGTTTTCAACTCCGGTATTAGTTTACTGGATATTTACTTTGTATTGAGTTATAAGCAAAAACCAAGTTAACGTGTTTGTATGATTTTGAGCTTGCAAAGTTCCATATTCATTGAACACAACTTCATTCCTTTGACAACAGGCAACAAAATATTTTGTGATAGTCTGTATGGTTTATAATGAAGTGTTCTCTTATAATTTACTGTGTATTAGTATATTAGATCTTGATCTTTTCCCCTGCTAAGTGAGTAGGAATTTAAACTTTGAGAATTAAGATTGTATATGAATATTGAGCCATGGTTCTGTGAAAATCAGTCTAGTTTGAAAATCATATTTCATTAGAAAAATCATTGTCTTAGTCGAAAAAATAAAAATATCTGTCAGCCAGACATCTTCCCCTGAAAATTTCATTTTATTGGTAATTAATCCAACTGGATTGGAAAAGTTAAAGAGATACATTAGAAGACAGGAATGGTAGTTCACCCTGACATACTGTTAGCTTATTCCAAAGCTACGTATTTCAAAGGTATACCCAACAGCTTAAACGGGAATTAATTTTTTGAATTGTGTTGTGGGGGTGTTTCAACAGACCTGTAAAAACCACAGATGATGTACCTGAAATGAAACAATCTATAGTGCATTGCTTGTGTTTAAGTTCTGGGTCGATTTTTGTGACTGGTGAATCAAATTAGCATTGTCCTTAGGGTTTTGACTTTGTTTTTTCTTTGTGGTGTTGGTTTTATGAGGGTTTTCTAGCTTGCTACTTTATTGACTACTCATGGTGGGGGGACCCTGGCTGGATTCCAGGTGCCCACCAAAGCTAGATAGTGGAAGGAAAATATAATGAAAGACTTGTGGGTCTAGGTAAGGGCAGGGAGGTCACTCAGCAGTGACTGTCATGGGCAAAACTGACTCAACAGAGAAATTAATGTAATTTATTACCAGTCAAGTCAGAGGAAGATAATGTGAAATAAAACCTAAACCACCTTCCCCCCGCCCCTCCTTTCTTACTTGGCTCAGCTCCACTCCCCATTTCTCTACCTTCTCCCTCCAAGCAGTGCAGGGCAACAGGAAACTGGGGTTGTGGTCAGTTGATTCACATCATCCCTCCTGCTCCTTCCTCCCTCAGAGGGAGGACTCCACACACTCTTCCCATGTTCCAGTGTGGGCTCCTCTCTCTAGGGGACCATAGGTCCTGTCAGGAGCCTGCTTCAGCATGGGGGCTTCCTGTGGGGTTGCAGCCTCCTTTGGGCATCCCTGGTGTGGGGCCCTCCACAGGCTGCGGGTGATATCTGCTCCACCATTAGCCTCCATGTGCTGCCTCACCATGGTCTTCACCACAGGCTGCAGGGGAATCTGCTCTCATGACTGGAGCACCTCCTCACCTCCTTGTTTACTGACTTTAGTGTCTGCAGAGTTGTTTCTCTTTATTATTCTTATCCCATTAGTGCTACCATTGTCGCTGATGGGCTCAGCCTTGATCAGTGGTGAGTATGTCTTAGAGTCAGCTGCTATTGGCTCTATCCCACATGGGGGAAGCTTGTAGCACATTCTCACAGAAGCCATCTCTGTAAACCCCCTGCTACCAATTCACTAGTTTGGCTGATTTTTCATGAAAATAGTTGTGTATTGTATGTTGGTGTGTTTACATTTTAGAAGGGATAGTTTAGAAATTGGAATTTGACACTGTTCTGCATGACCTCCTAGTCTCCAAATTGGAGAATCATGAGTTCGATGAATGGACCACTCGGTGGATAAGGAACCGGCTTGATGGCTGCAGTCAAAGAATTGTGGTTAATGGGTCAATGTCCACGTGTCGGCCAGTGACGAGTTGTGTCCCGCAAGGGTCAGTATTGGGACCAGTACTCTTTAACATCTTTGTTGGAGACATGGACAGTGGGATAGAGTGCACCCTCAGCAAGTTTGC
>VXBW01009185.1:357065-373922 GCA_013400375.1 Thinocorus orbignyianus | reverse complement strand
CAGTATCTGAAGGGAGCCTACAGGAGAGCTGGGGAGGGACTCTTTGTCATGAGGTCTAGTGACAGTATGAGGGGTAATGGTTTTAAATTGGAAGAGGGGAGATTTAGATGAGGTATTAGGAAGAAGTTCTTTCGTGTGAGGGTGGTGAGGCACTGGAAGAGGTTGCCCAGGGAAGCTGTTGATGCCCCATCCCTGGCAGTGTTTAAGGCCAGGCTGGATGGGGCTTTGAGCAACCTGCTCTAGGGAGGAGATGTCCCTGCCCGTGGCAGTGGGGTTGGAACTTGATGATCTTGAAGGTCCCTTCCAACTCTAACCATTCCATGATTCTATGAATTGGAACCTAGTTTGGTTTTCTGCTACTATTTGCAAGTATAAGGTCCCCTTTGTGGTTTTTTTTTTAAGAAGTTTGATTGGAAATAATATTGTCGTCACATTAGAGTTTGCTTGCCCTGTCCATTTGCTTTCTGTTAATTAGTCTGTCTTGATCAGTTGATGTCACTGAGACCAATTTGATCAAACTTATTTAAGATATACTTTAAGAATATTCAATATTTAGCCTTACAGCATTTCTTTCCTCTTTTTTTTTCTCTCCATAGATACTACAACATACTCCGCTGAACGATCTGAGCACTTTAAGCCATGCAAAGACAAGGATCTTGCATATTGTCTCAATGAAGGGGAATGCTTTGTGATTGAAACCTTAACGGGATCACATAAGCACTGCCGGTAAGTCATATGTGAAGAAGTTGCAAAAAAGTGTCTTCTGTCCAAGGGAGACAGCTTTAGAAAAAATAAACGCTTAGACTTAAAGTATTACAAAGCGATGGAATTTGTCTCCAATTTGATTGACTCACTCACAGTTGATGTTGGTTTTTTTTTTGTTTTTGGTTTTGTTTTTTTTTTACAGGTCTGTAATTTTTGTAAATACAAGTAAGGAAATGCAAAAAGCAACATTTTTGATTACTTCTGTAGATAAGAGAAAACTTAAATATTCAGTTTTCTAATCATATAAAAAAGTGAAGATTAATGTTTCATTTTCTGTTTTACATGTTACAATCTTATGTTCCTCTATGTACCAGAGGTGTTCTTTTATTTTGGGTACTCAAAGTAGAATTTTGACAGTACCTGTATACGCTGTAAATTTAGGGACAGGAAGAGTTGTTCAGTTAGTAGTTTTAAGAATTGGGTTTTCATAAGTTTAATTACTGAAAGATAAAGTGGATTGCAGTAGCCATCTGAATCTGCTATATAGCTGTTGTAGTTTTATGCTCCTGAACTTCTGTTATCTATAACCATGGTGAATCTATTTAAAAGAATACCGGAAAAGAAACCTAGATCACCAAATATATTATTATATATATACTAGCCAGTAAAAGGGAATGATATGCAGAAGGAATACTGTAACATCTTCCTGAATATTAGAATAAAAAAAATTCTGACCTATTTAAATGGTCTTGTAAACAGAAGTGGTCAAAAAGAAGACCTCTACTCTTGATGTTTTAATCTACTCATAAGATACAGAAGGTATATCTAATACTCTTTATTTGCCCAAATTCCAAACTGAGCTCTAAATATATATCTATCTGTACTACAAACAATAAAGAGCACCTGGAAGCTTTCCAGGGTGATTTTGCATTAGGCTGGTAAATGTATTAGCTAATTTCTTTGAACAGACCGTCTTAGTAAACAGTATGGATCAAACTTCCAAATGCCTACAGGAGTATGTCTCATAAGAGATGTCATTTTTCAAGTTTGATTTTCAAGATCTTTCCTGTTGTCTGTCAAATTCCTGTTTATTTGCTGTGATTCTAATGCTGCAGTCTGACTAATGGTTAGAAGCTTTTCCATCCAAGCTTTTCCCCATAGCTAAACAAGCCAGAAAGTTGTTTTCATTCTTTCCAGCAGAGTGAAATTTTTTTCATCATCTTCTCTTGTGTAATTCTTCCATCAGGAAACCTGAGTATTGTTTGTGAACCTGTTAGCTCTCATGTATAACACATTTGCATTGCTTTTCCAGGTTTCAGGAATTGACACATTCTCTGGGAATTACACATTTGCTTATTTTAGTGGGTACTTTGAAGTGTATAAGGCAGGAAGACATGTGTGAGGCAATAAAAATTCGTATAGCAAGAGAGGACAGATTTTAAAATTTAAAATGTGGTTAAGCTAGTTACAGTGATTGTTTTAATTCTGTAAGAATCTTCAATACTGCAAGCAACAGCTTGTGCAGTGTTCAGTTCAGAATTGCTTTTATGATACTGATATATGTGTCATTAATGAAGAGAAACCTTTTACTTTGACCTTCAAATTCTGTATCTCTATGTTGGTAAGAGACTATACGTGTCTTTGTCAGGACCTGTGCTGTATTGAATGAGATGCAGGTGTTTTCTATCTGTAGCCTAGAACCGTGCTCTGGAATAGTACCTAGAATGTACACATATAGTAAAATACAATATCGATGTACTGTATTGATAGTTTTCTAACTAGAAAAAAAGAATCATTTTCCCTGAGAATGAAAGAGTTATGGAATTCCCATTGCAATTAAAAGAATCATTTGAATACAGAATTATGAAGACTTAGACAGCGAAATGATACTTTGTTCTTAGAATCAGGCTGCATTGTGTATTCTCATTGGGAGTTTGATTTTGCATCTGTTCTGGGAACAGAGTACCAATTTACTGAAATGGGAATTTGCCATGTGGAACAGCTGCCGATAGAAGACATTGATGTAGCAAAAAACTTTTGTCCCACTTTGTCAGGTTTAAAGAGTGTTAGTAGATGGTATGCTTAGGCAGTTGTGCAGTTCTTATTGTGTGTATGTATTTAAGGACAAATATGCTAATGATTATTAAAGAAAAGAAAAGATTCAATAGCAATTAGTAAATATTTGAGTTACATGGTGGACCACTTCTCTATCCTCATGAATCATACTGTCAGTGCAAGCAGCCTCAACTGGCACTTGAAGCACCTTTCAGAGTTGACAAAATTCATAACACTCTTGTTGAACAATAGGAAGAGATGAGCATATGCCAAGTTCCAGCAGTCAGTAATGATATTGGCAGCTGGATGGTGTAGAGTGCTGGCTCTAACTTTCTTCTTTTTTGTGAGATAACATGCCTTACCTAGTTTGAACTGTATTTGTGAGGAGTGGGAGTAGCATGCACTGTTGGTAAAGGGCAAGATTGGTTTCCTGTGTTTCAGGAAACCACCGGGAATACAGTAAATGAATAGCCCTGCTCATGCATCTTCCATTCTTACCCACCTACAGAGGAGATGTCCTGAAGTTATGGGATTTTTTTATTTTTTTCCCACTTAGTTGATAACTGGAGAAAAAAAGTATAGAAATGCTTCTAGTTTCAACTTCTACATTTTACTTGCTGTGTTTTGCTGAAAATTTGCCTGAGGATGTAAACTGGCAGAGTTCTCCGGCATGGTTAGATAACAAGATACACTGAATGTTGTTTGTGCTATTTAAAAGGTGTGACTTCAGTATTTATTTTTGTGAATGGTGTAACACAGGCTTGTTTTAAGGATAGGGTAGGTCAACAGCAGGGAAAATTCATATTTAGCTTCTCCATATGCTGAATTCTTTTCCCTGTTGCTGTCTTGAGAACTTAAGTTGAATGGTGAGGGTGCTTTTAGTTGTTATTTACATAGAACAATCCAGTACACAGACAACACTGACACATCGGCATTTAACTGAGTGTTACATAACGTTGGCTTTAAAAAGTTTAGGTTTTGTCTGTACAATTTTATTTTAAAGACTTTATCTCAAGTCTCTCTGGATTTTGGGGGTTGAGAGGTTTTTTTGTGCAAATACTTCTACATTGTATTTTCTTTTCAGTCCATTCGTTTTCTTCTGATTGCCCATTTAGGACTGGAAAACATGGAATGAATGAGTGGCTAAAACTTCTGAGGGGAGAAGAGGATTGTGCTGTTAAATTTTGCTCTTGGAAGAAGCAATTAAGACTTATTATTATACACACTGGAAATCTTGGTGTTGGCACTGAACTCTAATGTGCCCTTTGTAGATTTGAGTATGTTGGATGAGATACTCCTTTTGTCCTTTGTCTGTGTCCTCATCTCTCCTTTATGAAGCAGGAAGTATTAAACCTGATTTAGTTTTCTAATGACAGAGAGTGAAAGAATGAACTCACAAATACGCAGTAAACAAAACATCATTCCCAGTTAACTGAAATACAGCAGGTTGTCCATATGCATCCAAAGAGCACCACTGTGGTTACTATTATAGATTTTTTTCAGATTTCGTAGGATAATCTAGTTTTGGTGTGTTCATCTTTTTCTGATGAATTTTGAACTTGGTGATCTTGCTCTTTTTAATGCATAAAAATTTCCATTTTCATGCTTAGTTGATTTAAAAATTACACCAACGTTGCTCAGCTTTATTTAAATCTATCGTGAGACCAGAAGGACTGAATTCCCTTTTAATGAAAGTGCAATTTAGACAAATATTTATATACTATCTGGTTTAATTGTATTTTGCATAGTTGTTACTGTAATCCAGGCATAGCCCTTGAGGTCAGTAAAAGCCAGGGAAAGGAATCAAATTGACTAGACCTTAGAACAGCTCTGAACATGACATATGATATGTGCACTTAACCAAAAGTTAAAAATCTGAAAATGTAAGACCATTTCTCCATTTTAGTTAAATGGCTTGTTATCTAGGTTTTTGCAGTCTGACCCAGTTGTTTTAAAATACCAGCTACTCCATTTTGTGTGTTCCCCTCATCTTGTATTTCAGTGACGTTTTTGCAGAGTGCTTCCAACAAATAAGTAAAGCAAACACAGAAAATTATTCACTACTGAGTAGCATTGAACAAATAAAACATTTTATTGATGTTACAATATTACAAGGTTAGTTCAATCAAAAAAAATCCACTGTATTAAGCTGACAATGAAACATACAGCTGCAAGAGTTTAAAGGAGGGAGAAAGCTGTGCTTAAAATTTAGGATTACTTTCCACGTCAAGGGCAATCAGCAGACCTCCTGTTGTGAAAATTATTGATTTATGAGTGTAGCTGGAGCTACAGCCCAGGTTATATTTGCGTAGTTGCACACATCATTAGCTGGAAATGCTGCCATTTGTACTTTCATGTTTACCTCGGAAATCTGTGAACTTGAAATACCACATTAGGTGGCTCCAAACTGTTGTTAAGCAACTGTATGTTAATATAGGTATCAGATTGCATTATTATTACATCACCTGCTTATTCAGCAGTGCTTTTACAACTCATGGTTGCCTTCAGCAATGCGGTTGTTTCTGTTAGCTCAAATGAAAAACCTAAAGTGTTGTGACTGATACTTTTCAAAACTCAGGCCTGTAAGAAGCAGAAAATCTGTCCAAGAATTCCATCACACAGAATGCACATCCCAAGGGTAGAGTTAGCTTGGCCACTTTCATAGTTGTTTGCTAGCACTTGAGAGAGTGCTAGTAAGCAACAAAGAAATAAAAGCCTTTGTTTCTTTAATTAGTATTAATAACAAATCTACAATTCCACTACTTATCCCATTTTTATTGGAAAACCTCATGCTTTTCTTGTCCAGTTTAAGATACATCTTTTCCTTCATACAAAAAACACAAAACAAAACAAAAACCCAAACAAAAAACACCCCCAAAACCCAAACCACTTCTGTGCATTCTTTTTTCAAGCTCCTGCCCCCTGAAATTACAGGAAGAGGTTGGATGACTTTGCTGTTGCATATCTGTTTTATCATTTTAAACCTTTTTAGCTATGAACTGTCAAGAAAAATGGTTTCTAACCCTCAAAATTAAATGGTGTGAAGTCCAAGTTAGCTGTAGGACTGGTACTTGTTACCTAGGTATCACAAGTTTTTTGGTATTACCTGATCATACATGATTTTTACGATTTTATCTGAAATTTTCTGTAATGAACATGCAAGATTTGAGCTCACTTACTTTGACTCATTTAATCATAATCAAAACTAAATTATTTTGTCCAAATATGAAACTTTCTCAGTTATCCATACTATTTTTCCCAGTAGTTCTCTAAAATTAAAACCCGTAAAATCTGATGTTATGGTATGAGAATTCAATAAATAACAAATAGCTTTTAAATTTAAATATAGTATCTTTTAATATTCTCCCCTGGTGAAATAGTGCAAGAACATACTATGTGATATGCACACTAAACAGGTCTGTATTCAATAACACCTGATTCACACTTTTATAATTTAGCATTCAGAAGCTAGAGGCTCTTGAGAAAGTTTCTTGCCAAAGTACTTTAATTGTTGATTAATTTTCACAGTCTCAACACTCTATTTTACAGTGGTTTTTTATTTACAGATTTTTCCCCTGGATTATTATGTTTAGCAGATACTTACCTTCAATCTTCTATAACTTCTGCACTAGAAAATACTTTCAGCTTGAAATATATATATATGCAAATTGAAAGTCTTACGAAGTTCAGTTACTTTCAAATATCTGCAGAACTGAGTATTTTAATGCGGCGATGTAACTGTCTGTATTTCAAATGTCATGACAGACATTCCCCTTGATGTGTTTACAAAAATTCACCCTTCAGCACATGCTAAGTTTTTGAGTATAGCAATAAATCGGTGTTTATTACTGATCTTGCTCTTCACACAGTATCACTCCATCAAGCAGCTCTATGCACCAGAGGGAGTCACTGGTAAATTATCTATTGCCCAATTATCCCTCTTAAATATTTTCTGAAAACAAGTTTTTATTAGTCTTATTAATTAGGGGAGGATAAATTAATTTTATGGTGAAAACAAATACAAAATAAAATAAAGCTTTGTATTTAGTGATAGTTTTAAATTTCTATGGAGATGCTATGGTCTGTATTCATAGTATTCCAGGTTTCATTTGCTTTCTTCTGCACACTTTAAACAGGCCAGATTTTGTAATGATTTCCCTTTGGAAAGCTTTGATCACTCAACGGTATTAATTTTGTGCTTCCATTTCTATCTTTTGAAGTAATGAAATCTAAACTCTTGCTTCAGGTTATGATGAAGATGCACTTTTCCAGTCATAAGGTAAATAAGGTAAAAGCCACAATACTGAACAAATAAAATGCATGCCAAGATATTTGAATTATACACTAATTTAACTTAATTCACCTGCGATTCATTTGGTTTAAGCAAATATCCATAAAAAGAAAATAAAATTCATACTCCATTTCATCTTGTTTGAAATGCTTATTCAAATTAATATTCTTGCAAGAGTTTGAGGAAGAAGAAGAAATAAAGGAGAAATTGTGTAGCTGTGCATCCAAAGTTAGTGCAGATGCTTAAGAGAATTTACCTATTTCAAACTTCTTTCAGCATAGAGGACTGAAAACCTGTGGAATAAATTTCTCTTTCATGGAATACTAAAAGAGCAATGAAAATCTATTTTCAGTTAACAAAGTATGGGGGAAATATATTTACTGGCTTAGCATGTCCCCTTGCCTTTTTTTTTTAAGCCAGACACTTTTAATCCACAGATAATAGCTATCAAATCAAACTGTTAATTCTTTCAGTTATTTCTCAAACAAAAGAAGTATAATTTCAAAGAGCAACCAGTAGCATATGTGAAATTAAAATATTTCTGGAAGCTTTAAATAAGCTATCGTCTCTTTCTGGAGGACTGGAAAAAAAAGAGACTTGGTTCAGCTTCCTCTGCATTTGGCAAGATCCCTTCAGTTGGTTGAAGTAAGAGTGGGGCTTTAACCTTGAATTTCAGGTGAGAGAAATGAGAAATCTAGTTGTCCGCTCAGCAGCTGAGATAGCTTTTTCTTGAGTCTGCTAATAAGTCTTGGATTTCTTGGTTTGGCACCTAAGTGGGAGATTAGAAGGCAATGCTGTACTAGCATTCATTCTCATGTCTCACTGGTAAGAGTACTTAAAGCTGGTAGGACCTTACTTTTTATCACCATCTTTTCCTGTGCCTATACAGGTTTCTGAAGCTGTGTATTGTCAGTATAGGTTAGCAAGGCATCTTGATTTTATAGTACATCTCTACTGGTAGAGGTGACTGAAATCTGTTCTATATAAAATACAAACTTCCATGAAGAAAATTAATGGGATAAAGTGCCTCTAAACTCCCTCTTCTTTCCTAGTTCTAAAGGAAAATAAAGTTATGTGACCTACAGAAAGCTATTACTCAGTACACGCTCTCTGAAAATAAATACAAGATGAAAAGGTACATTCTGAAAATTGGAAAAATACAAAATGGTGAAGTCCTCCCCCTGCAAGGAAATATCGTATCAATTGGTAAGAATTAGGGTTTTACCCCTTGCTTGCCAAAACTTTCCGGTGAAAAACAGATTGTATAGCTTTTATAGTACACACAAAGTATTAGTAGAAAGGAAAACCCTTGAAAGTATGGGTGCAAATATTGATGGCATATATTGAATCTGGTTTGAAGCTAATGTATGCAAATATTCTGTCATCAACTCTGCTTTTAAATTAACTTGGAAATGAGTTAGGGTTTTTGTTGTTATTGTTACCTCCCTCAGGCAAGGAGGAATTTGTGAAGTGCGTAATGCAGACATCTGAAATCTCTCATTTAAATTCTCATCATTGCCAGTGTCTTAAATACACTGGGAGCAATTGCATTTCCAATCTAATCCTATCTGCAGACATTCTCCCAGAAGATCTGCTAGAAAAAACCTCGCTAGAAGAAGAAATAAACTCTGGACAATTAAGTCATTTAAATAGAAATAAATGGCAACTATATCAAAATGCTAACTACTGAAACTTTAATCCACCAGTACTCTAGATTGATCTAAATGAGAAGAATAAACAGAAATACCTGTTTCCTCTATCGCTCACTCTGCCAAGAAAGCCCTTCCTACTGTCTCTAGTAGGAAGAGGGGTAGTGAGGCAAAAATGCATGGATTCTATCCTGTTAGAAGAAATGAGGTGTCTTAGATTAGACAGACAAGTAATCTGCTGTATATGATTTACGTTAAAGAGATAAATATTCTGATTCTTATCCTGTACCCATTACTGTAGTGTTTAAGAGTTAATGGATTGTTTAAATTTCAAACAAGTTCCTTGAAGTTAGCTCATTGCAGGCAGGGCTGAACTCTTCAAGAAACCTGCCAACAGTGTTTAATAAGCCGCAGGTTTATTTTATATTCAGAAGTATATGCAGAAAGATATAATGAAACAGCCTTTGGGCTGCATTTGTGCCTTATCAGCCACTTTGTTAGATAGCAAATTGCCATTTTTACAAGAATTGTGCAATTGGAGAAGGCTAGTGTCAGAAGTCTAGAGCAATAATTTGACTCCTACTTGAATCAGCATACAAATTTGAGGTCAAAATCCAGGCTGCTTAAGATAGTTATGATGGATGTCTTGATAATTGTATTATTAAAATATGAAGGATATATGACAGAGGAATGCACAAGTCAGAGGTTATCTCTGGAATTACTTTGGAGGGGCAAGCCTCTGCTACAGACAGACTGTATCAAACTTAAGTTAAAAAGCAACTAAAAATTATGGTTAGCCTGTTTTGCAGTCTAGATTGTTATGGTGGGTATCATGGGAGATTATTATCAGTAAACACCTGGGGAAAGGTTTTTGCCTGACTTCAAACTTCTTGAAAGAACAGAGAGGGGGATGTGATACTGCTATCTATGAATTTCTTAAAAATTTGTAAGGAAAAGGAATTTTGATCAACACTGTTGGAAACTTTTTAGATCTTCTTTCTTGCTGTTTACAGCGCTTCCTCAATGGCATCTTAGGTTTATGGTGTAATTTAGATGCACAACTATGATGTGGAAAAAGGGAAGACTGAAGGGATTACAGTTTTAGATGATACAGGGATACTATTGCAGTAAACGAAGAAGAAAGTTCCTTGTTTTCACGTTTAAATTTTGATATTATTCAAGCAAGTTAAATCCACAGTAGCCAATTTAGAGACGGAAAATAATTAAGATCATCTTTCTTCAAAGGCTTTTAAACTTCTTATTTTTCAGATATGGTATCTGGTATAATCTAGGGCAGAATTTTGTTAAAAGGATACTGACATATTTATTTATATATTTTAATACACTTAAATACACAAATATATATATTTATAAATTTATATAAATTAATAAGCATAATTTACAATGCCTTGCTTGGCACTTAATGAAATTAAGTATTTAAGGGACTTTGCATCTTGGGAAAATAGAGAAACACACCAGAAAATACAGAACATTTCAGAGAAAAAAATTCTGATGTGTGCTATTTAATGTTACGTTATGGCTGTTGATGAAGGAGGATTGGTTTCAGGCCGTGGTATGACTATTTTACCTATGATTTTATAGTTTATTCATCACTATGCAATTATCAGAATTATATTAGAATGCGTACATCAGAATGTAATTATCAACATAGAGTTTGTTGTTATCTGAAACTAAGATTCTGCTCACATCTAAAAGTTAAACATCCATAACCAGTCTTACATATACTTAATTACGTCCTAGACCGATTCCAGTAGCAATACTAGAGCTGAATGAAATTTGAAGTGTCAGTTGTATGTTATATTAGAATATATTTTGAATAATTAGTTTAAACAGGCTGAGAAATGCTACAACTGCTGACGTTTTTCTTTCCCTGCTTTTCTCTGTTCTGCTCTGTCATAGCAACATCAGTTAAAATTTACTTCTGCAAAAATGGCTATGTGTTGCCATCCTTTCTTCCCTCTTCTCTTTGCATTCTTAATTTTGCACATAAAGAAATTACTTGAAGAACAGTAGCTTGGATAATTAGACTTAGTGATGACCTGAGTTATGTCCTGAAAATCTGTACTTGCTTTCCAATTTCAGGTGTTCTAAATTTGCAAATATACCACACAGCTTACTTTGAACTAACACTGTCTATGCCGTATAGGATCAGCTGATGATTTTGGAGTCACTCAGACAGCTAGTCTTCATAAAAATGCTTATTAATAGGGCAAAAAAATCTTTGCATTCTCTAAAATGTTTCAAATTGGAATGCTAAAAATAGTAAAGGTGGGGTAAGGGATGACTGCAAGCAGTGAAATGCTTCTTAATATTTTCTTCAAAAGCTCTTGGGAATCAGTTTTATTTTCTCAAATGAAATTGTCTTCAGTGAAAAGTTGAGCTTATTTAATCAATTTCAGCTTCTGTATATTGAGCAGGCTTTTCTGTTTGGTCATGTCCTATCCCTCCTTGCTCTCTCCTCTGTTCTTCTTTTTGATCCAAAAATAATACTTTTATTTTGTAGAAGGAAAACCAATAGCATTGTGACTGTTACTTGAAACTCAGTAGTGACTTTGGTATCGGTGACTGTGTTTTTAAATTAGAACTCTAAACATCAAACTTTTGCACTTGCAAATCCTGTTTTCTCATTTTTGCCTGATAGGCAAGATGAGTTCTTCTGCACGCCATCAGCTATAAGAATATTGCAGCTGTCTAATTAAAAAAACAACCTCACCAAAACAAACCTCCAAACAAATAAAAAAACCTCGACCCAACAAAAAGCAAGCAAACCAACCACACAAGACAAAAAAAAAAAAAAGAGGACATAAGGCAGAATCAAAATGCTGCCTTGCTCTAACTTCTCGCTAGATTCTTGAAGCACGGAGGTGTGTGATGATCACTCCTCAGTATTGTGTAAGGACTTTTTGTTCCCTCCGGAGTTATATTGTCTGTGGGAGATGACCTGCTGTGCGCTACGTGTGTTGCTCAGCTGTTGTTTTCTGAGGTGATAACCCCTGGAGTAAATGCATAATTTACTGTTACATTTTAAATCTCCATTAACACGGAATCGATTCCCATTGGAAGCGAACCTGAGGATCCCCGTGTATAGTAACTTCCTATTTTCTGTTGCATAGCATAGTATACTGCTTGTGATTTATGAATATGCTTTGCTAGATCATGTACTGTATTTTATAATTGAACAGGTTAGAAAAAAAAAAGCCCCTATAAATAGGCCAGCATATTTGTTATGGATGTTTAGCACTTGTCAGAAAATCCTTATGGTGTAAGGTCGCTATTATGTCTGCTGAAAAATACCATAAGACTCAGCTTTAGCTGGGTATCTTTAAGCAGAGCTTTTATTCTAGAGAAAGCCATAATATTTTATTTCGCATGTGTATTTTAAATCTCTGAAGAGTACCACGACAAAATGAATTTAAATTATGCCTTCTTTTTTATCAGCAGTGATTGTGGAATTGAAATCTGACTTTAAAGTGTTGCTTTTCAATTCTATGCTTTGAATAAATCACTAAATGTTTGCATATTAATTTTACTCTTGTTGAAACATACGAAACAAGCACCTGATATTAACTATAAGTTGATTATTATATTGCCATGTTCTTCAAGAAAGATGACCAAACACACAAAAAAAATTTGGACTTACTGTGTTACACTGTTTACCATTGTCTTAGCTTTGATATAAATCCAAATAGAAAATTTAATGTCTCTGCACAGATTATTGCATTTTTAATTATTGTCTTCTGCTGATGTTAGATCTGAAAAGAAATTTCAAGTTGCTGATGTAGATTGTTTACCTGTGAGTCTGTATCCTTTACTCTACTGGCAAGGCCCTGCAAATGCTGCAGTTCTGTCCCTGAAAGTGCAGAGCCTGCATGGTTTAGGAGAGTTGAAGGTGGTGTGTGAACTTTCTGCAGTATTGAATTCAGTTGTCCTGATCAAGGCTTTCTGGCTCTATGCTGGAACAGCAGTAATACAGTAATAGAAGCAAAATTAAAATTGTCTAGTAGATCATGAACTTTGAGTACACAGGAAGTCACTAGATTCCTTTTTCAACAAGCTGAAATTGCATTATTTTAATTAGCTTTTACTCGTTGAATGGAAATGGCAACACTGGTTAATTGCAAGGAAATAAAAAATTTGCAAATTTGGTAAAATTTTTTTTGCAAATTTTTTGGTAAATATTTTTGTAAAAAGATACAAAATTACAAATTAAAAAAATAAAAAACAATATATGGAAACTTAAGATCTCCAATCACAGTGTTTAGCTTTCATGGTAACAATCTTTTGCTCATGGTGCAAAATACAGTGAAACAATGAAGGTTAGACAATATTAAAATTTAATTGTAAAAATGTCTTTAAATGTGGATAATTTAAGCTTAACAACATATTTGAGGAGTTAAGTTTGAATCTCACCTTGTATTTGATATTGTAATCAAGTCTGTAGTTTCTCAGGGAGATCTCTGCAAACAGACCATATTCCTTTGGCCATGTTTCATGCAGAAATATGGGAGATGTTTTCTTCTATCCTTTCTTCCTGTTAGTCTGATTTTGAAAAGGAAAAGCTAGAATAATAAATATAATGTTTAAAGTAAAGGTTAGGGGGCTGGAGTTGATGGGGTCGCTCTGGCACTCTGATGCTGCAGAATGGAACTTTGTGCAGAGGCTACACTTGAATCATGATGCCCCTTCTGCTCTTCTTTGTGTCCCTTTCTTCTCAAACTTATTGTCTCTTTGATACTATTGAGGTAATAGCAAGGTTCTGGCTATCTAGGTCTGTTACCATTTCAGAAATCTTGAGGAGAGCAGTGTAAAGTGCGTGTATGATAACTCTCCTGGATGGAGCATTGCTAGGGGACTGCCTTCTGGAGTAATTTTCAAGTTTCTGCTTATATTTCTCACTGTGGCCCAGACTCCAGATAGAGCTCATGAGGATGACCAAATGTTAAAAATGAGGGTTCCTGTAATCCTGTCAGGGAAATGTTAAGAAAGGCCTGAATCAGATTTCTACCCCCAACCTCCTCCAGTGGAAAAAGTTCATTTCAAATTCTTGCCAAATTCATAAGAGAAGGTGGGCAATGGTACTAGTAAAGACTGGGGTTACCGGCTGAGGGGCAAGGTTAGGGCAGTAAACTGACTATATGCTGATCATCTCTGAGGACTCCAGAGGAAAAGATGGAGAATGAGAATTTTTCTGAGTTAGTAGATAGAAAACATGGGAAACAAAAATTAGAATGTGATGAATTAAAAAGCTAGCAACAATTAAATAAGCCTAACTGTGTAAATATAGAAGGATTTGTATACAAGCACCATCAAAGTCTTTGTGTGCTGAGGAAAATTACGCATAAGGGAACACTGGCCATTAATCTGTGGTGTTACTTTCGTGCCAAATTGCTTCCGTGTCTACATCACTTGCTGACTGAAAACCAGTACAAAAATCATTGGAACTTAATGTTACTGCATTGTCCAGGGTCTATATAGTTTTTGTCTTATGAGAACAAGGATCCATTTGTTTTATAAATCATGCAGCACGTTGCAAAAGCTTTCAGCTACATGAACTAAATCAGTTCATATTACTGAGCCAGCAGTAGAACATGTCATTGCTGCAAGTCTGGCAGACTATGTATCAATGATGTATTGACCTGGTGTGATAGAGACAGGCTTTGCTAAAATGGAGTCAAAAAGAAGAACATTAACTTCTTATTGCAGTATTGGTTCAAATTATAAAAGGTGTTGAAAAAACAGGTAGTAGTAGAAAGCTTTAGGATTTTCCTTGTTTCTACAACTTTGACCGTTTTGATTATTCTTTTCAGGAGAGAGAGGTGTGTCTCTTTGGGTACCTATAGAGATGATAACAGAATACTCCAGGGGTTTAATATTATTATTCATTATTTCGCTATTACTGCATTTAGAGTGGGGCTACTCTCTCAAGGAAAGAAGGTATCATAGTACCTCAACACTCAAGGACTGTACTTTCTACTGAAATTATTTGCAACTTAATGCAATCAAAAGCTAATTGATTGTATTCAATGTTCTTTTGTGGTTATGTCACCTGAAATTGAGGAAAATAACTGGTTAAGGAGAAGTATGTGTTCATGATTGCAAGGTGGAGCTGACTAAACAGGATAAAAGAACATTTAGGAAATGGCAGCAACAGCTAGAATTTGATGTGTTTTTTCCCATATATACAGCTGAATTAAAAATATCACAAGGCAAGAAGCAGAGGAATTATCTTCTGGAAAGAAATATCAAGTTCTTGTAGCAGTGGTTTTTAAATGCTCACTCCTGGTAAACCCTGAGCGCTTTGTGTTGGAACGGTAATGACTTTTATACAGCAGTAGAAATATTTAGTACACTGCACTATAAAAAAAATTTTTTGTGCCTCGTTTTTGCAAGTAGTGCACAGTAGTAGTAGTGCACAAGTAGTGCACAGTATTGTATTCCTGAATACAAGAAAATGGATGAGACAGTGATATATGCAACATGTTGGTAAGAAACAGACTGTATGAATTTTAAATGAAACGCAAAGTTAATTCATTATGCATGATGGATAACTATATTTGCTGAGATGAAGTTTCTAGTAAACCTTATTACTTGCTGAATTTTGGGCATCAAGATACTTGTGCTCTTCTCCAGGGGGAATTTGTTGTACTTTATTTACTTGTGTAGTTTGATTTTTTTTGATGTTGTAAATGTAATTCAGAAAACAAGATGCCACAATATTGGCAGAAATTGAATTAACAAATTCATTTGGATGTTGTTGCAGAATTATCCCAAATGTTGTGGTTTGTTGGGTTAAATAGGACGAAAACACCCCCCTCCCAAAAAAAAAAGAAAAAAATAATCATTAAAGCGTTTGCAAGGTGTTAATGAATTTTCCCAGGAGCTGAACTTTGGTAGGGCAACCTGGAGTAAAGAGCTGGGAGGGACAGGTTAATGTCTCGTCCTCAGCTGTGTCTTCCCTGGGTTGAGTGTCGAAGCTCTGACCAGTGCAAAAGCTGTGTTCTTTCAAGCACATTTTCCAGGCAGGGCATCATAATCCTGCTTACACAAATGCTTCCAGAATCAGTATTTGTGAAGGTAAATTCTTTTTGTTTGTGGAAATGGAGCACCGGTCAAAGTTTGAAGTACTTCAAATCCAGATAGGTTTACAGCAATGACTTGGAATTTCCCAATAAAATACCTGGAATATATAGGAATATGTTGTCACAATTTTTCTATGTTTAGCTTTTAAATCTGATAATTTCCTGGCAGACTAGCAGACTGCTGGAGCATGAGCAATATGATGTTACAAAGCATAATTACAATCTGACATAAATTCTCATGTAGGGGTTATATTGCTTAATATAACTGATGTCCATAATGATGAAATTGTGCTGGAGGTTAGTTGCTGATCTTTTTCTGCTTCATGTGAAAAATGTTTAAGCTCTCTGAAAAAGATATTGGAAAGCCAGACAGTGAGAAAGAAACACTATAGTAACTCAAGACAATATAGGTCCAAGGATTAAAACATTTTATATATGTATTTAAAACATTCACATGCATATGCATTTCTATATATATGTATGTATGAGAAAGGTCAGACTCATTCAGTGATAAGTGAGAAAAAAAAAGAGCTTTGCACTAGTAAGAGATTGGAAAATCAGGTATTACTTAGCAGAGAAGTAAAGTATATGCCAAGTTGAAGGGTAAGCTTGGTTGTAGTGACCATGAAATGGTAGAATTCAGTATTCTCACGGCAGCAAAGAGGGTATACAGCAGGCTCGCTACCCTGGACTTCAGGAGAGCAGACTTTGGACTCCTGAGAGAACTGATTGGCAGGGTAGCGTGGGAAAAAGAACTGGAGGGGGGAGGAGCCCATGAAAGCTGGCTAGTGTTCAAGGATCACCTCCTCCAGGCTCAGGAGAGGTGCATCCCAAAAAAGAAGTCAGGCAAAACAGCGAGAAGACCTGCATGGATGAATAAGGAAGTATTAGATAAGCTTAAAATCAAAAAGGAGGCCTATAGAGGCTTATAGAGCAAGGACAGGTGGGCTGGGTGGAATATAGAGAAACTGTCCGAGTGGCCAGGAACCATATCAGGCAGGCAAAAGCCCTGAGGGAACTGAATCTGGCCAAGGACATCAAGGACAATAAGAAAAAA
>VXBW01009185.1:343405-356098 GCA_013400375.1 Thinocorus orbignyianus | reverse complement strand
TGAGGACAGGCTGAGAGAGCTGGGGTTGTTCAGCTTGGAGAAGAGAAGGCTTTGGGGAGACCTGATAGCAGCCTTCCAGTATCTGAAGGGAGCCTACAGGAGAGCTGGGGAGGGACTCTTTGTCAGGAAGTCTAGTGACAGTATGAGGGGTAATGGTTTTAAATTGGAAGAGGGGAGATTTAGATGAGATATTAGGAAGAAGTTCTTTCTTGTGAGGGTGGTGAGGCACTGGAAGAGGTTGCCCAGGGAAGCTGTTGATGCCCCATCCCTGGCAGTGTTTAAGGCCAGGTCGGATGGGGCTTTGAGCAACCTGCTCTTGGGAGAGGTGTCCCTGCCCATGGCAGTGGGGTTGGAACTTAATGATCTTTAAGGTCCTTTCCAACTCTAACCATTCTGTGATTCTATGATTCTATGATGTGCAGGATATACATTTTTAAAAATGTTATAATTCCAAGGCTTGTGCACAAGAATACAATGCTCACAAAGAAATTTACAAGTAAGCATGACTCTTCAGTTTCAGGCTCTTGCATAAAAAAATTCTTATTTCTGGTGTTAACAAAAGCTAGAGAACGTTCTATTTTCTTTTTGGAAATATTGAGGGGTTTTTTATTTATCCAGGCATCCTGTTTGGGGGAATCTTCTTTGCAATCACTTTCTGTCTCTTTTCTAAGTTCCAGATTTCAAATTTGTTGCTCTATATATAGTTACTGAAAAGACTCAAATTCATTACAGGAAAGTAGGAGTGGATAGAAATGGCTGTGATCAAGTGGGGTGGTAATGGTCTTCTCTTAAATTGTCTTCTGCTGCTGCTATAATTTGTTTCTACTTGGGGATTAAGTACAGCTTTTAGATACAGGGAGAATTAGAACATTACATGGCGGCATGATCTTATATCATTTGGGAGAAAATACGGATTCGTGCTTAATATATTATCGTTCACGACAAGATCAGAGTAATATAACTGTGAAGTAGAAACTAAAAACTGAAATCTACATCTCTTACTGCTTGAAAACACTAGCAGACAGATCAGGAGAAATCCCTTAGTGTCTGTAAACGGGCAAAATTCCAGACAAGGTTTTCCAATATTGCTAGCACTGACATTCAGCTGTATCTTATAGAAAGAAAAACAGCAAGATCTGGTACCTGACAGTTGTTTTCAATAAATCTGTTGACATCATAAAAAAAAATTAATGTTTGAAAAAAAAATCTTTTTCTCCCCTTTGTAAATAAAAATAAAAATGTATGGTATTTACAGAATAGCTCTCATACAAGATATTTAATTGTTAAAAACCTATTTGAATGGCTCCTCAGTCAGTTAGAAGATTGGATTCTACTTTACCATTTTTGTTGTCACATTAATTACTGACAGATGTAAGCTTTTCTGAGTCTTCGCACAGCCCGAATACTTGGTAACTTTGGCAGCCTTGTGACCTTAACGCTTTGATAGTGTTTTGTGGGGAATTAGGAGATTGACATACTTTTCTTTAGGTTTATGCTAAAAGCAGATATTAGTTTATATTACAATTTTGCTACACAGTGGTGGCAATAAATATCTTTATTATCATCCGTAAAGTGTGGGTATGGAAGCCCTGTTCTCCTTTTAATTTATACTCAGCTGGAATATCAGGGGGCTCTAATAAACAGATACAAGTTTTACAGTTATTATTCATAAAATGATGAGACAGTTCATGTGTAGCTAATAGAAACTGTGTATTATCCTTTATAATAATTAAGTACTTGCTTATTATTTTTTCTTAGAAGGTGTACAAGTATAGCAATTAAAATATATACATTATCTTACAACAAACTTGACATTATGCTGCATTTCATTGTCATGGAGAAGTCTTACTCTTCTGTCTAAATCCAGAGGTAAATTCCTGAAGTATTTCTTAGAAGAATCCATGATATGCATTACATCTCTTTATTTTGGTTCCTCCTTTTCAGGACTGACTTAATTCTGAACTTTTCAGGAGTAATCATCTGGACCTAAAATAG
The DNA here is from genome assembly GCA_013400375.1 of Thinocorus orbignyianus. Taxonomy (NCBI): domain Eukaryota; kingdom Metazoa; phylum Chordata; class Aves; order Ciconiiformes; family Thinocoridae; genus Thinocorus; species Thinocorus orbignyianus. The sequence continues at coordinate 354,103 of VXBW01009185.1, read as the reverse complement.
GTTCCAGGTTTTTAACCTCTAATGTTTATTGACCAGGTGACATTTATACATGTTTGTCTGTCCTGGTTTTTGAATAGGGAGTAAAAGTTCATTTGGAATGGTCATTTTGCCTGTCTTGGTATTTTGATCTGGGACTTTCATTCCCTTCTAGTAGAAGTTTGCTCTTGCCATAGGGTGGTCTTGATCTTCTGGGATTTGTAGGTCAAGAAAAGAGTGTCGCAGCCTGAGACTCCATGTTCCTTCAACCCATCCTTGTTTTCTCTGTGTGCTTAAAATACATTTATCTTGTAAGACCTTCCTTATAAAATAGAGTATTTTGTATTATTGCCCCTCAACCACCCAACTGCAACAGCTTTGTAAAGTGGCTTTATTAATTGCATCTGAAATTGATTATGCATTAGACTTTTGTCTAATGGACAAAACTAGATGGAGTTACCTAATACACATTTGATAGCCAGGCTGATGATCTGTTGTTTAATCTGATAAATCATTGCCAAGCAGGTCTTTGTTTTGTGATTAACTCACTGCTGATTACTAAGGACTGATGTACGTACAAGTCTCTGGTTTCTGCTGTCGTATGAGGTGGAATGTGCACACTGCACTGCAGATTGCTGCAATTATTTTCGTTTTCCCTGATGTTACATTAAGCTGAGCCTGATCGGTGCCTTAAATAGTATTTAATCACAGCAGTAGCTAAATAAATAACAAGAGTTTTTTAATGGAATGAAAAGTCTACATGCATATGTATCACTCACTGAATTTTTACCCGCTGTCTTAGCTCAGACACTAATATTTTGGGAGTTGTTCTTTCAGCCTGTTCCCATTTATCTCTTCTTTTCCTTTTCCTTGTATTAGAAACTAATCTATTGAATCTAGCAGGGTCAGATGTAAATCTTCATGACTGAAGTCTGCATTGTCTTCAGATTTTATAGATAGTTTAATGTAGGTATTCTTTCAGCTTCTGCTGGAATTGAATCCTTTGTGATTGTTATTTTGTTGTTTTAGATATAATCAGGAAAGAAGTGCATATTTTATGTATAAATGAATTATGTTCAAAAACAAATGCCAAATAAAATTTCTGCTTTTTCACTTCTACCTTTCAGGGTCTGATCTTAGGGGGGAAAAAAAACCAAACCAAACCAAAATCAAATGAAAACAGGAAATGGCTTTCTCTTTTATTCAAGTCTTAAGTTCCACTTTCTTTTGTGGAACAGTTATGGATTAGTCATGCACATCCTGTGGCATCTAGTTAATTAACGATTAATCACTCTCTTAGTAAATGCAGTGATAAACATCAGTAGCCTGAGGTATTTTTATGTGATGAGCTAGATATTTCCATACTTTTTTTTGTGTACATGCTGTTATGTAAACACATTAAATATATTAATTATTTAAAACATAGTGAAATATATTAATCTTATTTTTAGGTATGGTATGACACTCTGATAAACAATAATTAGCCAATGAAAACCATCTTCCTCATGTAAAAATATTCCATGAACATGGAATGTTTAGATCCATATGTAATTGACAAAGAATTTTTCCTGATAGCCCTCAGCAGCTGGAATTCAGTCTTTACTGGAAAGGGCTTGGGGTTCCATTTTGTCTACTTATGTTCTCATTGTGGACGCTAAATGTAGCCTTATTCTCAAAGAAATTTCTAGAACTTTAAATTGCATATTTTCCAAAGGTAGTTGTAAAACAAATTATAATCACAAAGTACTTAATATTAATGAAATCTGTTGCAGTTATTTTTTCAGTGTATTGCCTTCACTGCATTTATTGGATAGTTCAGCAGTTGCTGGAAGTCAGCAGAGGTCTGTTGAAATGGTAACTCTTACTTTTTTTTCTGAAGAGTAGGAAAGATGCTAAAGTATATAACTGTGGAAGATTTCTTGTGACTGCAGTGTCTGTGCATGTGCATGGATATATAATGCAGCTGCTTTATGAACGCGGGGGCTCACAGTAGCGTTTTAGGCAAACAGCCCGCAGACAATTCTGTGTGTTCAGTCCATGCATCTAAAGGAAGGTGTCCCTGCCTATGGCAGGGACATCCCTTCCAACTCTAACCATTCTATGATTCTATGATTTACGTTCACACTCTTATTTTACTAGATGTTTTTGTCCGAGCTATTTGCCAAGGGCGGGCCCTGCAAACACCCTCTATGCTATTAAAAGGATCATCATTTAATCTTGGTCCTTTGAGTCCAAAATTAATATATGCTCAGAAGAATCAAAACCTTGTCAATTATCATGCTATCAAAGTGTACTTTTGGAACATTTTTCATGCCAGGTACAATATTTCAGCTTTGGGGTTTTTTTAACAGAATTAGCAGCTCAGGTAATTAAGCTTACATTAGATTGAGTAAATAAGCTTTGAGACTGGAGTTAAAAGCTGGAAGTTTCTCAGCCTGATTGTAACAAATTGTTCCTCTGACACACAAGGTTAGCAGCAGCTAAAACCTTGTGGGATGGGGAGAAACCCACGCAACAGGGAAATCCTTTAAAAAAAGCTTTGCTGGGCTTCAGTATATGAAGGAAACAGGCCACACACTAGAGGGCAAAGAGAAATTTTGACTTAATATTTAAGAAACTTTATAGATCAAAAAAACCCCAAAACCCAAATGTACAAGATTTAATTAGAAGCTAACGATTTATTGTTGTCAGGAGGTGAAGGGAGGGAAACTGGGAATGGCTTGTTTGAAATGACCTTGCTGTCAGGGTTTTCACCTAAGCTGTTAAATGTATGCAAAGAACCACCAGGAAATCAATAAAATAAAACGTTGCAGTGGTCCAGTATGGGATTGCAGGACATAGATTACCATTTTAATTTTCAATCAATACACAAACAGATACCCCTGTAGCAGTAAAGCATGACCTGCACACAGATGTTTATTGCAGGTCAAAGGTGAATACGGCAGCTATCCATAAATCTGTTAGGTGTTTTCAAGAATAAGAATCCCAGGTGCATTGGTTCTGTCTAATTGGTACTTATCTGTTCTGGATCAGGAATATCAACTCCCAAAATAAAGAGCCTTTCTTTACGATTTCTCCATTTTACATAGCTTTTTGACAGCTGGCTTTAGTATTTACAGGATAGCATTGGATGTGCTTGTTTGGTTTTGAAGCTTGCAGCTCTGGTCAGCATTTGAAAAGAGTGTCCAGTGTAGTCATGAGCAGGTGCCGGAATGATGCTGACCAAAAGATGCTGAGGAAGGAAATTGAGTAGCTCAGAATTTTACTGGAGGTCACAGTATTCAAGGTTGATTGTTGCCAAAAGCTATTACTTTATGATAGTCTTTTGTGTCCATTTGAATGAGCTAAGTAGACTGTTTCTTTTGAGAGTAAACTTGTTACAGTAAAATCTGTTTGCTTTTCAGTTTGAATGTGAAAGTGAAGCAGCTTGAAAAATCTAATCCATTGATACCTTTGGTTAGCTTTGAAACCCACTTTTAGGACAGTATTGAGTAAGTTTTTATATCTTTTGCCTGTGCTTACTGATAGTCAGCACATACTTTGAAGTGTTTAAATCACTTGGCTTATATTGAAACGCTTCTCTAAATGCTCAGTGCAATTGTGTTTGGTTTTGACTAGAATAATTTGATTTCTAAACTACAAATACAGAGACCTGAAACTGTGCAGGATTTCTGCGTGCTCTAGAAACTAAAACACTATCATAGAATATTTGCTCATTTCATAAATTCCATTTTCAAATCACCTACAGAGGCATGCAAACCTTCTCAACTCACAGGTGAAGGCATTTGGGGATTAAATAGGACTACTGGTCACAGAATCACAGAATGGTAGGGTTTGGAAGAGACCTTCAGGGATCATCTAGTCCAGGCCCCCTGCCAAAGCAGGTTCACCCAGAGCAGGCTGGGCAGGAAGACATCCAGGAAGACTTTGAATATCTCCAGAGAAGGAGATTACACAACCTTTCTGGGCAGCTTGTTCCAGTGCTCTGTCACCCTCAAAGTAAACAAGTTTTCCCACATGTTCAGATGGAACTTCTTGTGTTCCAGCTTGTGTCTTCCCCCTTGTCCTGTCACCGGGCACCACTGAGAAGAGCCTAAATCCATCTTAATGACAACCACCCTCTAGGTCTTTATAAGCGTTGATGAGATTCCCTTTCAGTCTTCTCTTCTCCAGGCTAAACAGACCCAGGTCTCTCAACCTTTCTCCATAAGAGAGATGCTCCGTTCACTTTATCAGCTTTGAAGCCCTCCGCTGAGCTCTTTCTAGTAATTTCCTGTCCTTCTTGAATCAGGGTCCCAAAACTGGTCCCTATCTAACTAAAGTCAGGGGAAAAACAACTGATATGAGTAGGACCAGGGTCACCGTCAGTGGCTATCTTATATACTTGGCAGTTGCTATAGCTTCCACAGAATCAAGCCCCCTACCATACATTTTGCAGTTCAGTGATGGAGTGATTCAGTTCAGCAGTGATACAATCAGTAGGTTTCTGCTTGTGTTGAACCAGTGAGAAAACATCTGTGATGTGGGTGCAGAACCTCCAAAGGGCAGAGGCAGGTAGAAGCCAGAAGGCTGAAGTTGGGGTTGACTGGGTAGTTAGCAGTACTAGGGTGTCTCAGTGAAACGGTTTAGATAAGTAGAGCTTTGTGAAATCTATTGGTGGGGATTTTACCGTACAGTTATTTGTGTCACACAAAACTACTCATCCATATGAATTTTTCATTGAATTTCAGATTTGAATGTAATCAGGATGAAAATAAATGGAAGTTATTTCCATTTATCAGATTTTTGCAGCAATTTTTCCAACTGAGGAGCTAGCATGATTTCTTTTCTGAGATGCAAATCTGTCCAAATAAAACAAATCAGTCATAAACTCACTGAGCAGTTCAGTGTATCTCTTTCTGGCTTTGTAACGAAACTTGAAGCCAAGTTGCATGCTGCTTCATTCTCAGGTTTTATATCATAGAGTTCTACCTATAATGGGATCGTATGGTTGTGGGTACCCTCTTTCCTCTGTCAGGGAACAAGTCCTTGATGTACTCGCTTTTGAAGGTACCTTTGCATAGCAGAATACATCTTTTGGTCTAATGTCATGAGACATGATTTCTGCCAAGTTAACACTAAGATAATTGCAGCATGTAATTTGTCTTAGCTATTCTCCCTCTCTTCCTTGCTAGGAGAAAAGTTCTATCTTTTCTGAGCATGGTATTTGTGAAAATAAAGATGAAATAGTTACTGGTGAAACAGTTTCAATATTTTATGAAGGAGTTTGTAAACCCTGAAGTGCATTTTATTTGTTTACGTTTGATGTGGTAGCAAATTGACAAAAGGCACTGGAAAAATATTCTTGTATTTGACATGTAGCTTGGGGTTTATTGTGAAAGGAATCATATATTTTAAAAGGAACAGAATGTTAAATTATAGCGAAAAAGACTTTGAGAAACCGAATGTGAAATTATGAAAACAATTTCCTTTCTGTGTCTATTTGGTGTCCTATTAGTTTTGTATCTTTGTAAGTGTTAGTGTTTGTATTTAGAAAAATGTCAGCAGTGTACTATAAATATCAAGGCACATAAAGTCTTTAATTACGTTTTGTAAACTTCTTAAATCTTTGTATGACTATAGAAATTATTACAGAATTAAAGAAATTGTCTTAATGAAAGCAGGTTATAAATAGACAGATTTGCTTTCAATTTCCAACAGTGAGCTAGAATTGTTTCAGTCATATGATGTGGATTGGTTTGGTCGAGTCACGGGTTGCCATTGGGAAAGATCAGATTTCTCTCCTGTAGTGCATGCACATACTTATTAAGCAGTACACGTGCACTAATCTCACTGTGTACCAAGTTAGTTTGATTCTTTTGACATAACTTTGCTAATACTCTAGATTTTTTTATGGAGTTATTTAATAACTGCCTTAGTGCATCTATTTTGTTTTTTTTTTTTAAAAAAAAAAAAAAACAAAACATTTCTGCCTATAGCTATTTTTGTGGTAAAACCTCAATTTAATTTTATTTTGTTACGTTATCCCAAGTACCACTGCAGAATTAGAAAGGTTACACTACATTTTTATGTGCTTCTCAATTAAGGTTTTAAGATTGATTTTTTTTTTTTCTTTTAGAACTAATTCTAATGTGTATTTACTTGTCATTAGAACAGGTAATAAGGAGGTAAACTGTACATACCACATCATCACAGCTGGTTGTACCCAGACATTTCAAAAAATGTCCAAAAATCACACTGACAATCCCAGATACTAACTGTTTAGAAAAATAGTTTGGAAACTTGTGTATATATCTTGTTATATCCTTCTATACTTCATAGAAGTGTAAGCAAAGGATCGGTTTTAAAAAAATGGGGAATTACTGTCATATCCTTTTTAAATATTTTTTTAGTGTTGAGAGTAATTGATTTAGGGAAATGGATTCCATTTTGGTAGTCAAACTGCTTGTGCTGGAAAAGCTATCTTCCTTTTTTACTACATTATACAATATAGGAGGGGTCAAAGTGTAAATTTTGAAGTTGTTGGTTGCTTTTTTTACTAGTTGCTCTTAGGAAAACACAGTCTTCTGAGACATAAATAAGGATACTAACTCATTCACTTTATTCATTAAACAATGGAAAGTGAGGAATGCACCCCAGCTGTTGTATTTATACATATGGAAATAGTTTTCAGGTTTCTCGTGTGGGTTTGTTCCCTGTTTTTCATACCTGTTGAAATGTGTTCAATCTTCCTTTCCTGAAGGGTATTAATGACTGCTTTGGAAGGTTCAGACCATTGTTTGTATTTTATTATATATTCTTTTTTTAATTTATTTCCCCTCTTTCAGGCACCACCACCACTACCCCCAATAAATAGATAGAAATAAATAAAAATTACAATTCCTCAGCATGCAGTTGACATGTCGTCCTACACGTTTCATTCCATGTAGGGAATGGAAAAGCCTATTTTTGTCTTTTTTTCTTTACTGAGGAAGATCTAGAAATGTGAAGAGATTGGTAACCTCTCTACTGAGGATAGCAGCATTGCCTGAAAAAAACTGGGAACAGGTAGGCGGCAGGTAGAGACTGAAGTCTGGCAGAACAGGGAGAGGGCTCTTTGTTTGTTTCTTGTGGGTACTGGAGCAGAAAACCTCTCCAGTTCGTAATTTCCATTTTTAGTTGAAAAGAGGCAAGAAAGATTGATGTTAGGTGCGAAATAGGCTTCCTGCTTTGGCCTATTTCCAAAGCCATTCTCCATAACAAAAAACCCCAATCAACTGTCCAAATATAAACTAAGGGAAAAAATTATATTAATTGAGAAGAAAAGGGATGTTATTCTAATAAAATTGTACATTCTGTTGCAGCAACATTGGATTTTGGACATCTGTTGCTGGATCTTGTCCTTACCAACAAGGAGGGGCTGGTGGGGAATATCAAGTTGAAGGGTAACCTTGGCTGTAGTGACCATGAAATGGTAGAATTCCGTATTCTCATGGCAGCAAGGAGGGTATACAGTAGGCTCGCTATCCTGGACTTCAGGAGAGCAGACTCTAGGGAGAGGTGTCCCTGCCCATGGCAGGGGGGTTGGAACTTCGTGATCTTTAAGGTCCCTTCCAACTCTAACCATTCTATGATTCTATCATCTGTTGATGCACTCTGCTTTTGAACTACTACAGAAAAAATGTTATAAGAATAGCTGAGTAGAAAAAAAAGTAGGAAAAGGTACTAATTATGCAAACTTACTTGTAATGTTGAACATGCTACTGGAAAATCTTACGTGATTTTACTGCCTTTCTCAATTAACCTTCTTGTGTCCCGTGTATGTTACTTTTTATTATCTCACCTTGTCAGATAGCTTGCAAAGCTCAATGTGCTAGTACTATACAACATAGACGTATTATGCCAAGAAGTTTCTAAACTAATTTTTTCATTAGTCTTCATAAGTAAAGTCAACTGCAGTGAATGGGTTGCAAATAATAAAGTGAGGGAGGGACAAGAATTCAATCTTCCATTAGAAACACTTTAGTAAATGAAATTTATTCAATTGCTTTAGTAAGTACTTAAACAGCTGTTAATAAAATCTCAGGTCCGTTGGGAATTATCTTTGTGAACTCATGGATATACTGAACTTTAGAAAGGGATGAACTTCATGCTTGCCTTTAAAAAGAGAAAAGAGATAGAGATAGGAATTGCATATCAATTTAGTCAAAATATTGGGAGACTTAGCACTAATATAATATATAGATATTTACAAGCTTTTTTTGTTTTTGTCTCAGATTTTAACAGTTGACACAGCTAGCAAGCATTCATGCATAATGTGAATGGTAGTGCAAATGCACTTGTGAGATTTCTCTTCAGACATAGCATCAATTCCTTGATATTCATTCTAACCTAAAGGCAGGGAAAGCTTAATGCTAAAAAAAGGATGGTGAGGAGGAGGGGTGTGGTTGGGTTTCACAATAGAGCAGACACTACTCTTCTGTATATACTCTTTTGCATAAAATTTGTAGGGTTTTTTAAATTTCAATTACAAATTCCAAACTCACACTGTTTTAATGCTTCCCAGCTCTGCTTACTTAACAGCCCTACCTGAATCTCACAAGAAAACATTTTAAATAGACAGATTGATATCAACACTGTTTCTCTAGATACACATCGGGTAATCTGACTTTAAAGCTAAATGTTCTGAGAGGATAACATTGGATTTGACTGCTGCATTTTCAGTCATTAATCCAGGTTTTTGTCAATAAGTAAGGTAGATGCATAGCATTTAAACTAATTTTAGCTATTAGTTATTTAATCTATGATTTTTAGGTCAAAAGAATGCTGGATAAGCTTCTTGGTTATGATAAACTATCGTTAGTAAGAAAAAAGGGATGCAGTTTATATTAATTTTATTTTTTTTGCCTTATTTCAAATCTAAAGCTTAAAAAGGTGTGGGGCGTGGGAAGGTCTTGTTAAGCAGTTTTCTACATTAAGAGCAGGTTTGGGTTCTCATGGACAAATAAATGATGATAAGTCTTGTTCAGGAAAATGAGCAAGCAAGCATGAAGAATGAGACTTTGGACTCATGCTTTTCATAGGAGCAGGATTGTAAAATATTACAGTATTTTAAATTGGAACAAATTCCTCTTTGAACCTAAAGAAATGTAAAGTCTCTATTAATGTGATATTTTTGTTAAGTATTAGTTGACGTATGTTATAAAACTACTCAAATCATGTAGCTTTCTGACTGTGTATATGCGTGTCAAGCATATTTGTGTATAGTATAAAGTGGAAGAGAGAAAACTATGAGATCAAACACTTGGCATTATATGCAGCTGTTATTTATGACATATAATGTGGTTTTATTGACGTGCAAAGTATTTGTGGAGAGAAAGAATGCAAGTGGGATAATTTCATCCAGAGATAATACTGTTTAGTTTGTTGGAGAAAAACAACAACTTATTTTTTCATCTTTCCTTTCTTGGAAAAAAATCAGTATGTGTATCTAATTTGAGGTAATTTACGTTTACACCCCACCCCCACCCCCTCACTCCCCCCTTATTCTTTTAGCAGTCATAGACATTGACTGAGCACATGAGGCTCCTGGGCTTTGTTTCCTGCGCTGATTCCTGAAAAAGTCTAGTCTTTATTGCTAATTTACATTCTTACTATTACTCTCTTTCTTTGTGAAGTAATACTGAGGTTTCAAAAAAGGAAACAGAACGAAATAGAAGTAAATTTGAGTCTGGCTCCATCCTCCTTCAACCCACCCTTCAGATACTTGTAAACATTAATAAGGTCTCTCCTCAGCCTTCTCTCCAGGCTAAAGAGTCCCAGCTCTCTCAGCCTTTCCTCATAAAGGAGGTGCTCCAGTCCCTTAATCATCTGTGTTGCCCTATGCTGGGCTCTCTCCAGCATTTCTCTGTCTCTCTTGAAGTGGGGAGCCCAGAACTGGATGCGGTATTCCAGTTGTGGCCTCATCAGTGCAGAGTATGGGGGAGAATGACCTCCCTGGACCTATTGGTCACACTCTTTCCTATGCAGCTCAGGATTCCATTGGCCCTCTTGGTGACGAGAACACTGCTGGCTCGTGGATAGTTTACTGTCTACCAGGACCCCCAGATCCTTCTCCTCAGAAGTGCTTTCCAGCAGGTCCACCCCTAACCTATATTGGTGCCCGGAATTCTTCCTCCCCAGGTGCAGAACCCTTCACTTGCCCTTGTTGAACCTCATTAGGTTCTTCTCTGCCCAGCTGTCCAGCCTGTCCAGGTCACGCTGGATGGCAGCACAGACTTCTGGAGTGTCAGCCAGCCCTCCTAGTTTGGTATCATCAGCAAACCTTGTTGAAGCCTTTCTAGAGTCTTGCCAGTCTTTTACTTTGGACTATTGGAGAGATTTTTGTTATGCAGACAGAGTCCAGCCCACCCTGGTGCTGCTTATGTGGAAAAGAGGATTTTTTTGAGAGCTCTTCACAGCTGCTTACTTATGTTGACTTTATACTAAATAAGTTATTTTGCAGAAAAAGGTATTTACTCACCACATCCAACATAATCCTTTTAGGGTAATGTATTTTAAGAAATCATGGCACTTTCATTACTTGATCACATTAGGTTTGATTAGCCTCCTTTATTTATATGATGGAAGAAATGTCAGGAAAGTGAATGAGTAAAGGGTTGAAGAGAGTTGCAGGTCCATAACCTCTTGTCACTTTGACAAAGCTCTTTAGTTATGTTTGTGTTTGGACATTTTTTTTTTTAA
>VXBW01009185.1:256411-343390 GCA_013400375.1 Thinocorus orbignyianus | reverse complement strand
TTTTTTTTTTTTTTTTTTTTTTTTTTTTAAAGAAGTAGACAGGAGTGTGAATCTAATTTGATCACATCTGGAAAAAGTTAAATCTCCTCTGAGTCAATGGTGGTAAATATGTATGACTACTTTTACGCAGAGAATGTCCCAAACAGCTGAATATTTATATAAAAATATTAGGCATAGTATTCACTGAAAAGATGAAAGGATGAGATTCACTATTGAACAGATACTGTTTGCCACATCTTACCCAGTCTTTTTAGAAAGAACAAAGAATGCATTAACATGAAGTATCCACCTTACTGCTCAATTCCATCTCACATGATTTGAGTGTATTTGCTTGGATGAATCTCTCAGAGGAAACTCATAAAGGAGCAATAGTTTTCTGAGAAATACAAGCGCTGCCTGGTCTGATGTTCACTGTCTTGCACTTGCACTGCAAAGACAACTGCTCTTGGCAAGGACTGTGATAACATGGTCTCTTCAAAGGTTGCTCATTTAAGGAAACTGCACCTCTCTCCTTTTAGTAACAGTATCATTCATTAAAGAGAAGTAACTTATTTGCTCATTATTCAGAGTGCAAATCTATAAACATTACAATTTTTTTTTTAAAAGGTGGCAGTTGCACTTACACATTTAATTAGATTTACTGTGAAAAGAACGTACAGGCTTCATAAAGTGGATTCATAGTGTCAGTTTGTTTATAATTTTGGTTTTGGTTTTATTATGTCTTTGCATTTGTGACAGACATCACCACGTGGTATATTTTAAAACATTAATTGTGAAGTTAGGTATATTTTAAAAATTAGTTCTTTGTCTAGCTTGCCTCAAATAATTTTTAGGATTTAATTCAAGGTATATGAGTGTATTTATATGTACCAAGGACACCAGGTGACAGTCTATATCCCTAAGTTCTCCACACGTTCATTGTGTTTCTTTCAACATATGTAGCAGAGCTAGCTATTTTCACATTTTAAGAGAGAAAATCATTTGGGTGGTTTCTTTCACCAAAATTTAAGTCATGTTCATCTACTTAGGAATCTTCTGATTTTTTGCATTCTTACATACAACTAATATGTTTATTCTACAAAAGAATATTGTGCATGATCTTACACTTATTTTATATTTTATGTTTTTTCTCACCCGTCTGAAAAAACCCTTCAGCTTTATTAAGGGCACGCGCGTGTGTTCTGGGTGGTCATGCTGTGAATGTCCCATTAGATTAACAGTAGTTTGCATCTGCACTAAAAAACTAAGATAGGAAGCAAATCAGATAGTTTAACAGTATGTATTGCGTGTGTGGGTTTTGCTTGTGTTTCTTCCATTAAGAATAAAAATAATAAGTTTTGAACAATTCTGAAGCTGCAAGCAGTGAAACACTTAGAAATTCCATTCTGGAGAGCTTTACTCTGTTGTGTTACACATTCATCACTTGTGTGTTTCTGTATCAATAGCTTACTGATGTACATCACATTTTACCGGAAGAGCCATCGGTATTCCTTACTGACATAACTGATAAATTGTCCCCCATGGTGGGTAGGAGCTATGTGTGAAGATCAGAGGCTTGCTTTAATCCCTCTAATACCCCTGTAACCATCTTCCAGCCTGTGTGGTATATACTGTGTCAGAGAATCAAATGGCAGTTCAAAAGGCTGGGCTTCAACCTAGTATATGGAAAAGCAGGGCAGCTTAAAAATGTACATTGATTAATTTGTAGGCAGATTTTAATAAATTGCTCTAGCAAACAGAAGTTCAAGGGTACAGAACAGTTAGTTTCCTGTTGCCATTCTTTGGTGCAAAACCCTGGTGTGGTCTTCTGAGACTTTTAGACCTAAACCTGTTATTTTCTCTGCAGGATCTGGGCTGTGTGACAGTTTGTTTTGTGTCTGTGTAGTATTATATCTATCGGTGCCTGGTAATTTGCTTCTGCTGAGTAGGTGCCTGCCTCTCTTTCAGTGCACATAAACAATTTGGAAGAAGAGAGAATAGGTTAGATGCCTTCTGTTTTCAGCCATGCACAAAAGGTGTCAAGGTTCAAGAGAATATTCTCTGTAAGTATCTACCTTCTCATTGGAGCCTGAGATGTGGACTGTGATTTCAGTCAGCCTGGCACACAATGCTTTAATTCGTAGAAGGGATGTTTGGGCTTTTATCCCATGGCATTGATCTGAATTACGGCTAGTAGTAAGAGGAATCAATTCTCTTTGGTGCTAGATGTGAGCTGCCTAAACTATAGAATCACATTTTAATTTAGACTTATTTCCCACTGTAAAAGATAAGGCTTCCTTCCAGACATACTATTAGGTCTCAACCTTGAAGGATTCTGTTATAATTTCAACTTTTATCCACTTATCTCATGAATAAAAGGTTTCTGTTTTAATTCTAGTAATCCCTCGTGTGAAAGCTCCTAGCACAACCAGATTAATTGCTGAAAGCATACAAATCAGCTATGGAATTCAATTATATTGATTTCTTCTGCTTACTTGAGGGAGGGATCAACACCCAGCTTCAATAACAACACTGGGCCAAGCGCTCGCCTGTTCTGTTGTTCTCTATGACTTTCACTAGCTGAAATCCCTTGCCTTCAGTTTGAATTACTGATCACATACAATTGAAAGCCCATAAATGGATTCAAGCGGTGACACTGAGACTGGCATCTTCCCGTTGCCCTGCAGGATAAAACTGCAGAGCTTCATCATAGCAGCACAGCCTTTTCTCTGAGATTTGTAACTGTGGTTTGGCTGTGTGACCTTTCTTAAGCTGATGTATTTTAAATACTTTTTCCGGTGCCTGCATATTCTTCAAGTCACAAGGAGAAAATCTTCTTTCCTTCTGAATTTTGTGTTTAATTGTGAGCGTCAGAGGACTTACCAACACCTCGGGTTATGAGTGCGTGGAGTTTGAACTGCTGAGTTACAGTTGTTGCTCCAGATCATGGTTCAGTGAACATCTATAGGCTAAACTCCATCTACAAGACTGGTTTTTGGTCTTGAGATGGACAACCTTATCATTTTTTTTCCCCAGACCTTTTGAGTCTGCCAAGTTAAACTTGAAACTGTGGAGGTAACAAATACCATCTCGTTCTCATATTGAGCCATAAGAACCTCCAGAAGAATCGGGAGTATTTTTGGCATCTGTGCTGCTGGTAGTGCCTAAAACCTAGAAGCAAGGTCCACGTGAAAATGAAAAATAAAAGGGGAATGGAGAAAAGGAAAGTATGGTTGTCTGTAAGATAAAACCAAGAATGCAGGTTTTTAAAAAAATTTTTCATAACTACTTAGGAAAACTAAGTAAATGTTTTCAAAAGGTTTTGAAAACATCTGAAGTGAAAAAAACCCCTTTTTTGGAGGTTGTGGTTATTGAAACGTTGTGGAGGATTATGTGAAAATTCTGATCAGTTCAAAATCAGCCAGGCTAGCCTGAAATTGCTGAAATTTGCTTGAAATTTAGCAAAGTTAGATGACTTAACAGAGAACTGGATGAAGAGAATCACATAAATAGATAAGAAGCGTGAGCTGGAGCGCTGTGTAACCTGTGGTTCTTACTGGGGGACAGTGACCCATGTGGTCATATTCTTACTTGAATCTAAATAAAGTATTGAGTGAGCATTGTGTGGCTCAAATTCCTCCAGTAAAAAGTGTTGAATTTTGCTGAACACACCACTAACTCTAAGCTAAAATGTTTTTGGTTCAAGAAGAGGGTATGATAAGCAATACATGCAAAGTAAAAGTTACAATTTAGTGACATGCTTTGTGTTTTCCACTCAAAACAGAATCAGTATATTTCTCTGATGAGCCATGTGGCAAGAAAACTGCTACTTTCATGTTACAGCCTTTCATTTTGTAATGGCTTAAAACCAGGCTTCTGTATGCTGATGCTGGTTGAAATTCAACGTGTCTCAGAGGCAGCTGTCCAGGCCATGGAGGTGAGCACATTCATCTGCAGAAACTAGCAATTCTGATGGACCTTTGATTTCATTTTAGACACCATTAGCTTATTCTGTACTGGTAAAAATAAATCCACTGTGACTCGCTTGCCTCGGGGCATTTGTTTCTTGTAGCTAGTCATTGTGGAGAATTTTATGTTATTTTATTTTACATTGTGACTAACAAGTTTGATTCATCATACGACTTCATGTGACTTAGTTACAGAGAGGAAAGAATTAGGCTACAGGGAAGCATGATGTGATAGCACACCTGAACTTTTCCAGTGTGCAGGTAAGTTCCATAAAAATGAGCATTTTGCAGTGTTTAACACCCACTGTTTTGCCATTCTCATTTACAGACTGGATGTCTTTTCCATAGCCTCTTCAGGAATAAATTTTATTGCAGGTTTTCTGTTACAGGTGAAACTGTATGACCTCATTTTTTTGACAATTTTACAGCTTGACAGCTTTCCTCATGCCATGTGAAGAAAAGTAAGAGCATGTAGTTAATGTTCTTTGGTATACACATCAGCTAATGTCCGCATTTTGTAGGTGATGCAGTTTGTTAATATGTCTTATTGTCTGTTCCCGCTTCTTGAGCAGAATTACAAATTTTGTTTATTAGCATACTAGAAGACTCATATTCACTCCCATCATTTATATGCACCTGCAGTATTAATTAGGCTTTTTACTTAAAAAAAAAAAAAAAAGCATGGTTTTGCAAACCTTATGTGTTATTGGCCACATTTTTAATTGTTGTCAGTCACTATAGTACTTCTAAGTGAATTTTTACATAAGTTTTATGCTCCAGAAAATTATCTCTTGCTTTGGACACGTAATCTCAAAATTAACATGTATCTTTTATGAGCTTTTAAGATAAAAGTGTCTGGAGCTTGCTTATACTTTTTAATCTATTCCCTGTACTCTGCATCTTTTTGATGTACTGTTTGACAGTGTGCTGCGCAGATGTGACATACACCATGGGTCATCTTACATTTTTGCATTTAAATGTGTGTACTGTTCCAGGTATAGACATTATCTTTCATCCAAGCCAAGCTTACCAAGAAATAGAGCCCATCTGCTACTGCAGACACAAAATATTTTAAGCTCCGGGCTGCCTAAGTATTCTGTAAACACACCAGGAAAAAGAATGATAGATAGTATCTATTTGCACTTGAAAATTCAGTGAAATTTTCCTCTCATGTAGGTTTGAGGGTGAAAGATTATCTAGGGTCATCAAAGCCTCTAACCAGTGGAAAAATAGCTCTTATAAATAATGTTGCCTTTCTCTTCCTCCCCCCACCCTTCCTTAATTATATGTAATACTTTCGCTTTATTATTTCAAACCTTTTTCTGGTTTAACCTCAGCCGGCAACTAGGACCATGCAGCTGCTCACTCACGCCCCTCTGGTGTGATGGGGAAGAGAATCGCAAGAATAAAAGTGAGAAAACTCATGGGTTGAGATAAAAACAGTTTAATATGCAAAAGCTGCACATGCAAGCAAAGCAAAAGAAGGAATTCATTCACTACTTCCCATCAGCAGGCAGGTGCTCATTCATCTCCAGGGAAGCAGGGCACTGTCACGCATAATGGTTACTCTCAAAGACAAACGCCACAACTTTGAGTGTCCCCACTTTCCTTCTTCCCCAGCTTTACATGCTAAGCATGGCATTACATGGCATGGAACATCTCTTTGGTCAGCTGGGGTCAGTTACCCTGGCTGTGTCCCCTCCCAGCTTCTTGTGTATCCCCAGACTACTCATGGATGTGGTGGGATGAGGAGGAGAAAAGACCTCTATCCGACTGAAACCATGCAAATATTTTGCTAAAATGTTGTCACTTTTTGTATGTATGATATTGCATGTACTCCTTACCATAAATATTCTGTATGTCAACAAAAAATCAAATCGTGTTGACTCTTCTTTCAAGTTATCGGGATCATTGTACACATTTCCATGTTATTTTGTGCTACATAATATGTAATGTTTGCTGCAGATGAATTATTTGGTAGTGTATCAATTAGATTTAAAAGTTCTGGCTGATGCTCCCCATCCACAATGTTTAGGGGATCATTTTTTTTACAGTGGTATTGGGACTACATTTAGTATTTGAGATAGTTTACTGTACAGTGGAATGGAGATGATAATCAAGGGTTTCACAGATGTCTTCATTTGGGAAAGAGATGGAAGACCATTTTGATTGTGAGCATATTTAGGAAGAACCAGACTTTTGAGCTGGAGGTTCAAAGAAGGTTTAGATTCCATGCACAGAAGGGAATTCTCCTACAGAATGGGGTTCAGCGGTTATTCAGCCTTTGGAAGTCTGATCATCTGAAGTGTGAGGCTGGCTAACAAAAGCCTTCCACACCTGGAATTATTTACTGTAGGGCTCACGTGAGTATCTGTGTACTGTGCTCTGGTGGTTTCTCTGAACGGGGAACGTAAAGCCTAAAAAAAATAGTAGCTTGAGTGCCGCTCATGTTGGTTAATCTTGAAGCTTCAGTTATGAAGCTGTTTGATCCTTCATGAGATATCGATTTCATTCAGGTGATTGTTACCCTTCTCTGTTCATCTTACCTAGGATTGCAGGTATTTTCAGCAGTGTGCCCTTGAGCAGTGTTTACTGTGGAGAACTGGAGTACCACACGTTTATTTATCGTTATGGAAGGGGTAATATTACTGTTTAGGGGAATTCTTGTTTTTATATTTAAAGAAAGTTGAATTACCCTTAAGATTAATTATAACAGTGCCTTAATATAACTCTGCACCAAACAAAGCAAATAGCCAGGAACTCTTTTCCTTTCTTAGAAGATAATAATAAAAATTTTAGTTAGCTGCCTGCTACTTCGTTTTCCTCCATGCACTTCAACATTTAGCGCTGCGGTGTTTTTAATTTTCTTTGATTCTTGTAGAGACTATTTTTTCAATTATACAGCCATTTCAAGCAATTTTTGGATCATAATTTAAAAAGGATATTGTGAGTATCTTCAACAAGACTTATATTAATTTTTTTTAGTCTCAGCAGAGCTCTGCTTATTGTACCAGTTGAGGCAGTTGTTCATAGATTTCAAGGTAACAGTAGGGCTGAGATCAAGTACTACTTCACTGAAAGGGAATAAATTATATATTTATATATATACGATATTTATACTATTTTATCCCAACCTGAGGAACTCTGGTTTTGTGTAGTAGATGGTTAAAACAGTGGGGCCTGCGACTCTCATCTGAAAATCATTGTGAGTGGTAATAACCAGTTTAAAACCTGACCGTTATATGTTCTAGTTGACAAAGAAGAAATTAAATTTCTTAACAGCTTAGTAATGTGAGATGGCCTTTTTTGATCTTTTTAGTGAAATATCACTTTACTTTGTAGTTGCTTTCTAATTAAAATTTTCAGTGCTGCTTCGCTGATAAAGGGATGCGAAAACAACTAACGTTGCAAATTCTGATGGGTAGTGCCTTACTTGTAATAGCTTGTTTCACTTTCAAAACACTGCCACGTAATCGTCTCAGTGATGAAAGAATATAAATATGGGTACAAAGTGACCAGAAGAATTAACACTCTGCAGTGCCAACATGAGGAGCTCCAGATCTGTTGGCTAACCAACTTTTGGCAGGTTTCTTTTGCCTTTAAAAGGTGAAAAAGTAAAAAACAGTATTTTTTTTTTTTCTGTCCATGAATAGGAATTATCTAGTTATATATTCTTTATTAAAAATGTATGTTAGGAAAACTAAATATCGAAAACAATTATTTTATTCTGAAAGATATTTAAGCTATCTATTAGCATAGTATTTTTCATTTTAACTTTTTTATAATGCGTTACCAAGGTCATTGACGGATTAGTTTGCTTTTAGCAGACAGATCTAGTGAAAAGATATGATTATGTTTTAGAAATACCAAAATTAATGGGATCTCTCTTACCTCCTGAAGCATTACTTAAAAGGTCGGATTGGAGAGCCTAGGAACATGTGCGCTGTCCTCTAGAGAGGAGTTAGGTGTGTTTGCCCATATAGTAGGTAATACCCAGGTAATGAGGAGGGAATAAGCTCCTCTTTTCTTAAAATGGCAAAATCTGTGTTCATTTACCCTTATCCACCTTCTTAGGTTTAAAGCAAACTTAACTTAAAGAGGTTGGTTTCCTTTCTTTAGTGGCTGGAAGTGGTTAGCATATAGGTTACTTTTGGAAGGAAGTTGTATATATTTGTTTAATCAATTTATTTTGTTAACATGTAAGTTACTTTGGTAGATTGCAGAATATAAAACATTGTGTTTTCTGGTCTGTTTTGAAAATACGGTTCGTCTTTTTCTGTTAGCATAATTCCAATTGGGTGCTCTGTTATAATACAGACAATATAATAGCTGTAAGTGTGTTTAATTATAGCTAACTCTGTAAGAGTGGCAGGGCTGGCATTTAGCAGATTTGTTGCTGAGAAGCATTCCTAAGGAGTATTTTTATTTATATTTTAATTTTGTATTATGTATTATTGTATTATATTTTAATTTGTATTTTATATTTACTGGAATTATAGTAAAAATCTTTTGTTTTTTGTACTTGAAGTAGAGCTTGACATATGTGCTTTGAGTAATTGCTTTTTCACTGAGTCA
Organism: Thinocorus orbignyianus; assembly: GCA_013400375.1. Classification (NCBI taxonomy): domain Eukaryota; kingdom Metazoa; phylum Chordata; class Aves; order Ciconiiformes; family Thinocoridae; genus Thinocorus; species Thinocorus orbignyianus. Next base: position 334,868 of record VXBW01009185.1, on the reverse strand, counting down.
TTCTTTAGTGTAAATTCTTCACTCTTTTTGGAATATTCATTTGGTGGTAAGATTTCAAAGAAAGACTAGATAACACTAGTTCATCAGGGTTATTGTAAATCAGTATTATACATGTATATAGTATAGTTATAGTATAGTTATATGCATAGTATAGTTAAGGTATATTCTAATAAAGGCTTTCCTTTTTTCTGCAAGATTCTCTTCACTGTAGAGAAAGAACTGAGAATGAGAATTGTTGAAAAAAATGGGTGGCGTACATAGTGGTAGGGTAGGAAGAGATGAGCTGCGTAACAGGGTAGATTGCTAACCCTTGAAAATGGGGTGTGTCTCCTGTCTCTGCTACGTTTTCTCCACAATGTCCTTGTAAAATCATTTAAACCAGACTTTCTAGTTCTACTTATGCATTTCTGGAGTGCCTAATTTAAAATTTCTGGACCCTGTAAGTGGTTATATACAGCTGTTTCTGAGTCAGCTGCTAGTCTTTAGGGTGTCAAGAGAAAAGATATGTCAGTTAATGGGTACTTAGAAGAACTTTCTTAGCATTCTGAAGTTAAGAGACACTTGTTCAGCCTCTCCTTTAAAGCAGGCATGACATAAGGTTTAAATCAAGTTTCTCAGACCTTTTCCAGTTGAGTTTTATTGACTTTGAGGGACAGAGATTACACCATGTGTTCTGAATGGCCTGTTGCAGTGCTAAGCCACTCTGTGTGGGTTTTTTTTTTTCTTCTTATGGGAAATGTCTCAAAAAGATATCCCAGAGCAGCGTTAGGACCCTAAAATTTGAAGACAGCTTTAATTTCACCTCTTCCTAATTTTTAATAAAGATGTAAACATACATTCTCTTGAGCATATTTTCCACATTATTGTCTGACTTCCATGAATATTACAGTTATTCTTATCTAAGAGAGGTTTATACCTGTTTTCCCAGTTGTGCCTTTCCAAAAGGAGATATATATCACAAGTATTGGGAACTGAAGGCACTGAGTATCAGGAAAGACTGAATTTTGTAGTTGGAAACAGTGCAGTTCTCACTTAAAATACTGTTTAGCTGTTCAGTGTAACTGCTATACTGTTGCATGTGTCATCTTTTGAAGTGTTCTTTAAATCATAATGCATACATACAGGGTAGTCTAGCAGGACTTGAAAGCAAAATAAAGCAGAATCCTTATATTTGGGAAATAATTGCTTAGAAGCGCAAGATAAGCCTCAAAGGGGTTGGATGCTTGAGAGGATAAACAGAAACAATTGTTGATTTGGTTGTCAGTATCTGAGGATTTCTTCTTACAGGAGCTTGTGTCAGCAGTGTTAAATCCAGAACCTTCAGGAAATGTAGAATAAATATCTGAGACAGATAACCCTGAATATAGCCCATTTGAAAGGTTACCCTGAGGTAAACTGAGAATAAAAATGTGATTTTCTAAGAAAATTCTTCTCCCACATAAGGGAGATATAGTAAAAAGGTGTTTTCCTGCAGGTGCATTCTTTTTGTTCACTGTTCTTCCACAGGAAAAGACACAGTGTCAAAATCTGCATTTAAGCTAAGGTACTTCATGTGAGAATGTATAGTGAAATAAATGTTTAATGCTTAGTGAAATAGTATTCTTTTTCTGCATGTGGGGAAAAAATTGCTATTGTGTCACTTTAAGTGTTAGTTTCTATGCAATTTAATATAACCTTAAGTGTCTTAAAGGTTATATAACCTTATATATAATTTGATCTTAAGAGTGTCTTAAACTCTTGTTAACATGCACACAAATGTTTTGTCCTGTTCAAATGTGTTCTTGTGCATAAATTCATTAAGAATAGTATATGAAAAAGTATAAGTATGGTGTCTGGTAAAGAGTAGATTAGAAATTAACTACTTCAAGAATTTAGTTTACCTTGAGCACAGATAATGTGTGTGTTTTTTCTAATTTGGGGTGATGATGAGGAGCACTTTTTTGTATAGCCAGTAGTATAATTTCAAAATCTCAGTAGGCAATTATTCCTAGATAAAGAATTCATTTCAGTGTTATTCTGCTTACTCTTTTGCAAAATTGATCAGAAATCTATGGTAAAATGGTAAATATAATAAGAAATAGAAAATCCTGTCAGTAGAATTCAAAGATTCAAAAATCAGGGTGGGTTTGTCATATACTCTGGTTTGCTGTGTACCTTTTAGTACAAGAGTCTCACTACATGTTTACTTGACATGGTTTGGGAGTAAGATCCTATATCTTCTAGGACAACATCTAAAATTTCAAATGCTTGAAGAATATTTGACAAACTCAAGTATAGGTAATTAGCCATTCTTACATTTACTCATCAAACCGTATTTTAAAAAATACCATTATATTCAAGAAATATTTTGTATTCAACAAAACACACCATCTCAAAAATAGAGCAGCAAGGGGAAGTTGGTAGGTTTTTATTTCTAAGAACCCAATCTTATTTCTACTCTGTGATGTGGTTTGTCATTTCAGTTTTTCTTGGTGTTACTCTAATTCAACAGCAGACTATATTAGTAAGCTCTATATTTTCCCAGCAGACCCCTGGAATTCACAGGTTATAATTTGCCTGCTTATATTGCCTGTAAAGAGTTCAGATATGTCTGATCAAAATGTTGCATAAGTCAGTTTTAATTCATTGTATGGAGTATGCCAAATTTGTTCATCAGCATTAGTGTTTTAATTCACATCTCTTCAGGACTGGGGAAGAATTCAGAAAGAAAGGATAGAAGGTTCTAAAACTGAAAAGAACAACTAAAAGTCTTCAGCATTATCCAAAAATTATTTTATCACCCCTGTAAGAAAAACCTCTTCTGTTATGTATATCCATGTTTATATGTACATCTTCCTGCACTGAGAACTAGCTGAATAATCTGACAAGCCACGAGATGGGGTTTCTTGTCAGTAACACATGTAAGAAGAACCTTACTGATTTTGTACTTAATTTTTTAATTCTGAGTGTTGTGAAGAGTTTTGCTGATACCATTAGATTATGTTTTATCTTCAGCAGAAAAAAGTCCTTTAATGTAATAATTGTAGGCTTAACAATGTGGACTCACACTATGTGGTGCCATTTCAAATCCTTGAGTATCTTCTGTCTGATAGACTCATCTAGTATGAAGTTTGGAATTTTTTGTTAATTTTCTTTTTTGAGGTCTTAATACAATTATTTTCTTTTTATAAATGTCATCTGCTCTAATAATTTTTTTTCAATTTTTGTTTTTAATGTGTTGGATCATTTTTAAAAGAGTCAATGGCTGGTTTTGGCAATAAGATATGTATAATTGCTGTTTAAAAATGTATTTATCATATCTAATACTATTCTTCAAATGTATATTTGGATCAAGAGTAAAAAGATATAAGGATCAGAAGGCTGGAAATTAGTATTTCAAGTATATTGAATTACAATATTAAAGCTAATCATTGCAAAATAACAACCTTCCAGTAATGATTACTGAGCACAAAGTGAGAGTGAGGCAAAGCTCTGGTTACTAAATCCAAATCACACAAATATTTATGTAAAAACAAGGAAAAGATTAACAGTTAGTAATGGGAGAAACACTGAGCAATAAGTAGGTTCTTAGTTAGTTTCCTACTCTCAGCAAATGTGGTGTTTCCTAAATAACAGAAATGTATAATGCTCTATTAGAATGGAGAACTTAACCAGTAAGATTTTTCAATGCCTCTTCTAAAAATAGAGATAGATGTTATTATTTTTTTTTTTAACCAAGGAGGGAAAATTTCACTCTGACATGTTTAAAGATAAATAAATAAAAAGAAAAACTTTAAAAACTTTTTAAAAAATTATCTAAATAATAAGGATGTACTTCATGGTCTGTGGTGAAGATGACTTGGCATATGTGAACAGGTTGGAGATAGAGCAGTGACATCTGCTTTTTTAGCAGCATCTGACTGGTTAGCAGCCACAAGATTCGGCAGGTCTAAAGTTTGTCAGCTGTCTTCCTCCCTTGCTTCTGGGCTGGTTTTCCCGTCTGTTTTACTTGTGGTAGAAGGAATCCATGGACTTACGAAAATATAGAGATGATGTACTATAAACAGATTTTTGCAGGCTGCTAGAGGAGAATGATCTTTAGCATGAGAGCCACAGAACATATTTCATTCCTGGGTTCCTAAAGCAAGGAGCTCAGTCTTGCAAGATTTCAGAAGTTTTGGTACTTAGCAGTTTCATAGGTTTTTAACATTTACAAAGAGTTGTATTCTGATTTTTCACATTTAACCCCTTTATTTTGGGAAGGACTGATTTCTTTAATCAGTAAAATCTTAACTGTTTGCAGTTGTTTTACTTGCCTCTTTTTCCCAGCATGTAAATAACAAACTTGTTTTATGGAAGCCATGCTATTGATTTAAGTGTGTAAAATAGGAATATGAAATGTTCTGTTGGCTGTTTCTGGTTGTGGATTTGTCAGAGTCTTTGCATAAAAAATTTCTTTGAATAATCTATTCAGATCATCCTCTGGATAGAAAATCTGTTGATAATTTATGTTGCTTATTAATATACATAAATTTTGTTATATTCTGCTAGTAAAAAATATCTTTATATTTTAGTATCTATATCTCTCCTTTTTGAAGTTTTATCTATATATTCAGTGGCTAATGCAAACACTGGAGAAGTCCTTTTTCACACAAATGAGTGAATGTGGTTTTCAAATGGAAAAGGATTTTTCAGCTTTGGACACTACTCGATATCTCCATATACTTGGGTACTTGAATGAACTCAAGGTGAATTAGCAGACAGGGGCTGCAGGATTGAGTAGTAGTGAATTATGCCACTTGTTTTACTGTTCCTAGTTTTCATTATATGTATTAAAATGCATGATTTATATCAAGTCCAGTAACTTTAGATATAGAGACTCTATTGTGTTGATTTTCCCAAAACAGCATTACCTTCATACTTAGAAATAACTTTGAAACCTATTACATGTAATAAAAGTTATGAACAGCAAAACAGGGCAATTTAGACCTTTTTTGATACATTAGTTTTTCAAAGACATCACACATGACACATTAATAATACAATGATTGGTTCAGCAGTTGGGATGGTTTGTCAAATGGCTTTCAATGTATGAGAACAGTAATAGTTTCATGCCATTGCATTTACGTTTAGACAAGAATGCAAAACTACCATTTGCTGTTTTATGATCCTCATAAAAGCTAAAGCATCCTTTTGAATTCTGTTCATATACATTAAGAGGGAAGTAAAAGATAACCTCTATAAAGCATTTTTGTACCTCTTGGTCTGAATGTGCTGTGGTCACTGTTTAATACTAACATCTTGATGGTATGTTTTGATGTTCTTTCTTTCTGATTATTATATTTTATTTTATTTTTAACTGTAGGCACAGAATTCTATAACATAAAGGAGGTTGCTGCTAATGTTTGGGGGTTTTACCAGGCAGGAATTTCATTCGAGATAGCTGCTAAACTGTTTTTCCATCCTAAGTAGGCATAATTATTTGAAAGCAATAAAAATATGTGAACTGGTATTCAGTTAATTTACAGGAGCAGTTAGATTTTCTTTGGCAAAATATTTTAGGTAATTTAAGTGTTCATGAAAATGCATATGACACTTGTTTCCTTGTTTAAAAAAAATTTGATGTGTCTTCTTTTTTCCATATTTTAAGGCAAAAAGAATAGTCAAGCTAGTAGAAATTAATATCTGAGCTTGTATTTTATTGAACTTAGTGCTGAAAGTTCATTGTAGTACAATATTCTTGCTTAAATACAAGCCAGTGTAACTACATTTTCTGCTGTTTATTAATGTCTGTATGGAATTCTTCCTTGTGGTTGTGGGTTTTTTTTCCTTGCCTTATTTTCTAAGAAATTCTTTTGAAATTGCTGAGGTACTCAGAAGCTTCTGGTCCGTATGTATGAGATTTCTGAGAAAGAGAGAGAGTTTTTGCGTTGGATTCTTATTCATTCCAATAGACAGTATTCACTCCAATAAACACAATGCGCAATTTAGTGGAGCAAAGAATAGGTGAGATACTGTGGCTTGGTGGCTTTCTGGGCTAAGTTTGCATGATTCTAGTGCTGAGGCATAGCAAACAAACTAAATGGTAACAGGGGCTTGACTCTGGCTAAATGGTGTCATCATCACGGTTCATAAGATGGGTCTAGAGACTTTGGAATTTATTAATTCATCACATCTCCTTTTCTGAATAGCAGAAACCCCTGTTAGCTGTCTCTTTGAGAAAGTCAACGTTAATTTCCTAGAAAGGTGTATTGTGAAATACTTGTTCGTGCTATTCTGATTTATTGACTGGTTGTGATATTCAACTACCACTTATTTAATGTTATCAGTAACCTAAGCTGTGTTGTAACACATCTCTTTATTTACTGACAGTAGAGCTCTACTTTCTAACAAGTCCTGTCTGAACAGCTGGAAGTGACGACACACTGGAATTAAATTAACTAGTGATCACTAGATAAAGTGTTGGGGGTTAAGCACTTCAACCTGAGTATGTAGTAGTGTTTTCTAGCTGTTTTGGTTTGTTTTGTTTTTTAAAGCTTAAGACTTAGAAGGGTTGTGCCCAGCTGAGTGTTGAATATTTCCAGAAATGAAGACTCCACAGTCTGGGCAACCCATTCCACTGTGTTAGCAGCCTCAAGGGGAACAAAATTTCCTTATGTCTTCCATCTTCCAGCTTGTGTCATCCAGTCACTGTGCACCTCAGAAAACAGTTAGGCTTATACCCTCCTGCTGTAGAGCTGGAAAACAGGAGTAGAACTTCCCCTGAAACTATCTTTTTGAGGTCCCTCAGCCTTATAGATGTGCTGTAGGAATCTGATGATTTGGTGGCCTTCAACTAGACTAATTTCAGTACATCAGGGTCTTAGGGTCTTTATTCTGGTCAAAAACAAACACCACTAGGTGTAGTTAAAAAAAAAAAAAAAAAAAAAGCTGGGTTACGTTTTTTAAAATAAGCTCATATTTTCTTGTTTTTCCTTACTTATTTTTTTTGTTTTCTTTTTGTTTGCTCATCATCGTTTTGTACTAGTTGTACTAGTTTCAGTAAATGCTTCTGACAACTTCATTTTGTATCCCAGTCTGCCATGCTATCCACATCATCCCTGCTTTATAGGCCTGATACATCTCTACATATTTTATAATTATTCAGCATATTGCAGTTGTCTCTGTTACCCTGTCTGTTACTCTTTTTTTTTTTTTCCCCTGAATGTTTCTCGTGTTGAATAATGAAACCACAGAAACCTTCATCTGTCATAATTCTAGGAAAAAAAAAAATTGTTTTCTGTTGTGTTAAGAAAAACCCAAGCAAATCAAAACAGTCAGAACAATTAAAAGAAAAAAGCAAGTAAAATTTAGAATAACTTTAGAGGAAGGACCTTTATTAGGACCTAGATTATAGTTTTCAATTTATGAGAACTACCAAAGCTTAGAAGAAAAGGGATTTTCTGAGGTTTGATTCTTCTGTTTTGTCAGCTGAGTTTTGCAGCAGCTGTTGGATCAAATCACTTTTCTCTGTCCAGCTAGTGGTTTATAGTTTTGACACTGAAAAACTTATCTCCAGAAACTTCCTTCAATATGTATTAAGTTAAAGAAAACATTTTTTGTGATGTTACACTTCGACTTTTTTTGAAAGTTTGCAATAAGGTTCTAATAAGGTGTTCTGAGCTTAAATACTGATAATTTTGTTTCATAAACATGCAGTGTTATTTTTCATTGTGTTATCTAGGCTATTTATAAACAACTCAGATGCCTCAGGAAGATGAATCCTATTAGAATGCATTTTTTTGTAGCATAATTGTAACAAATGATCCATAGGCAAATGTTGCACTAACCAAATTTAAAATTTCCCAAGTCAGAAACCCAAGTCATTCATTTATCTCAGGTACACAGATCAAATCTCTTTGAGGTCATCTGTGAAAAGCTTCCCCTGGATTTTCCCAGTCATGAGCGACATTTGTGAGAGTATTTATGTAGAAAATCCATTCTGCTTTAACATAGGGAGTAATGTGACACCTTGCCATGATGTATTTTTCTCAGTGGCTTAGAATTTTAGAAAGGTCATGTGTGACTACATAGAAAGCAATGTGACATACTTGATATTCACTTTTTCAAAGTGTGGTGGTTGGTTTTTTCCTGGAATTGGATAGTGATGTTGATACCATTTTGTAGAAGAAAAAAAAACAAATGATTTTACAACCCAAGCAGTAAGGGGGGGTTTTAGAAGAAAGAACCCTGACTATTGTTACACAATTTGAGATTAAAAAGATCAATAATTCTGCTGCAAAAAGGATCTGCACCCCAGAATTCTAGTAAGTACCACAAGAAGCATAGGTAGTGAGTGCTTCAACCTTAATGATCGGCTGGTTTCTTAAAAGCATTATTGTTTCCTTCCACTTTTTTCTGCTGTGAGAATTAGAATTTGCAGGTGAAGTAAGATCAGTTTCTCAACCCACTTCTCTGAAAAAAATGTTTTTTCACTTGTGCTGTAATAATTTGGAACATTTACGCTGTGAAGACCATTGCACAAAGAGCTCAGTTTTTCCTGTGTTGAACATGCATGTTGAAAGTGGGAATGGAGCAGGGAGCAGCATTTAACCAGGGTACAAGCTCACCAGCAGCATTTTGCCACCACGTGTAGTGTCAGTTCTTGTCCTTTCCTGAGCCGGACTTCTCCAAACCAGAGATGCCCATTTGTGGTTTTTACAAATCTTGTAGTAGTCTCTGATTCCCATCAACATCCTGTACAATGCCCTCTCCAGCTCCATAGGCATGTGACTGCCTAAGGCATAGTCTGCTTAAAAAAATGCAATAAAACTGTAGGTGCATGTGGCTCAATTCTGTCTCTGCTATAGGATCTGGTGTGTAATGCAAAGAAAATGTTCTCTATTTTCAGCTTTGCAGTAAAAATATTTATTGTGTTTGTCTAGCTCTCAGGTAGCTTTGCTGATATGATGTTTTCTGTCAGTCTCTTATGATTCTGCAGTAAGCTTATTTACGAGCTTCTTTCAGGATGCATGTTCTTTGCTAAAACATGATGCTTCCAACTGTCTTATGCTCGATAGTTTTAGGTGAAGAAAATAGCAACAAACAATGAGAAAAGCTACTTCATCTACTATAAAAGTTACCTCATCTACTGTAGAATATTTTTCGGAATGCAGTCTTCTAGTTACTAAAATTTGAAACGCTTGAGGCATGGACAGGCAGATGGGATATGATACTTTGCATCTCAGTATCTTGTGCAAGAAGATGTAATTTTTAGGGAGACATTTTTCTATGTTCCTTCATTCCTCCACCCAAAACACATACTGTACTTCATAAATGAAAAACACAAAAAACCCACCAGTTGTTGTGAGTTTGGGCATACCCTATCTATTTCGCTTTTTTTTTTCTCTGAAAAATAACTTCTGCCTTTATCAGTAATTTATAAAGACAATCAATTTTTTTTGCCATAAAAATGAGTACAGAAGTCTGTACAGGAGAAGGACGGTCATGGAAAATTTAGAAAACATTATTTTGTGTTGCACCTCTGCTGTCCACCCCATGACCCCAACACCTAGCTGTAGCTTCCTGTCCGGATCCTCTGTAAGATCTGAGCGAGGACTGTACATTTGATCAGAGAGAAAACAACAGTGTCTAATAATAGCTTACAGGTTCTGCAGTGTCATATTGTGCGGAGAACTGAAGTAAATGGCACCAAAAACAGCCCCCAGGAACACAGGAGTGTGATGAGAGATGGCCAGATGTTGCTTACAAAAATTAGAATAAATTTTGTAGTCTCTTTCTAAATGCTTCAGCCTTCATGACAAAATAATTTTAGGTGAATCTTAGAATTAATATTATGTTTGTGCTTCAGAAAAAAAGAAAAAAAAAAAAAAAGACAAAAAAAAAAAACCAAACTCCTAAAATGAGTCCTAAAATTCTTCATTTATAATCACTGTGGAGTAATAGGGTAATATGAAATTCTTAAATACATGGCAAAGATGTAACATTTCAAAATCATTTTTCAGAGTTTTATCAAGCTGTGCACTTCACCATTCTGTTCCACATTAAATGTAGCAATTTTTTGTGTTACATTTCCTTTAACTATAGAAAACAGTGTTATACCTTTATTGTAATACTACAGTTTTATATCCAGTGTAGCAGGACTGTAGCAGGTCAGTCCAGGGGTCCATTTAATCCATTATTATGTTCACATTGATGGTCGTAAGAAAATGGCTGAAGTATCTCTGTTGCTTCTGCATACCTTTCCAGCCCTCTTTTGGATCAAGCGCTTCAGGCCTTGATGTGGTTTCTCTGTACTTACTAATCTTTAACAACCTTCCCCTACTCAAATGTGTTCAGTCTCCCTTAAATCTAGGTATAACCTTTAGCTTCTTCATTAGCAAGGAAGTTCACAGCTCAACTATTTGTTGGGTGATGAGTCACCTCATCTAGTTTTGAAGCTGTTTCCTCTTAGTTTCAGCTGATGTCTCCTGCTGTTTAGTTTGGAAGACAGAGTGAAGAATCAATTTTTATCACCTTGACCTTGAAGACCATGTTCTAATAGGCATTTGTTATTTCTCCCCTCAGCTATGTCTTTCTGGAAAGAGGCTGGAGTGTTTTGCTGTATGTAGGGATTTCTTGCACCGAAATTATTCTTTTGCCTTTGTCCATCCTAAGTTTCCCTTTTCCAAATAATTTTCAGTTCCACTGTGGCTTTTTTGTGATGGGGGACCAAGATGACACACAGCACTGATGTTATAACAGACCCATGGATTTATACAATAGTAAAATAAGTTCTGCGTTGTATTCCTTTCCTAAAAGTTCCTAACTTCTGGTTTCCTTTTCTCAACAACTACTTATATTTTTTTCCCCCATGTATACTTCTTTCTGTCTATTTGAGAAGCTTAGCACCACACCATTCAGCTTGGTTTTAGTCTATTTATGAAAGCATTGAACGTTGCAGGTACCAGCACGGGCATTTGCTCAATTCCATTCCTGTAGAGTACCTTCTGCAGTGAGAACCAACCATTCCCTCTCACTTGTTGTTTACCATCTCTTACTGGTAAGTATCTCTGCAAGGACAGATAATCCTTTTTATGCCTGGATGCTGGGTTTCCTGAAAAGTCTTTTTGAAATCCAAGTTAATTGCTGCCTTCCAGGTTTTATTCTGCTACTTCTGAGTGCCAATCTTCACTGGCAATTTAAATTTCCTTTTTTTTTTTTTTATGTTTTGGGGTGACTTTCAAAGATCAAATAAGTAAAACAACCACTAGATTTCATTTTTGGAGTTATGTATTCAGAGGCTGTGTTGCAAAGCTGGACTGTATGAGGCCAAGTAAAGTGTGTTAGTAAAAGGTGTGGGTAGGGGGCTCTGTTAGTAGTCATTGTTCATATAACCTTTTCTATGTGCTTGCCTTGATACCTCTGAAGAATTCATTTAACAGTAAAACATCATACCAAGATTCAAATCACTCTGTGTTTGTTTTGAAAGGGAAATAGAAATTTATAGTTCCATGAAAGGAAGTGAATACATGTTTTCAGAAAGTACCAATCTATTCAGAACTTTTAATGAAATACCCTCGTGACAGTGTTGTGGTGTGATTTCTACAGCAGCAATTTTACAGTACCTATTGGCTTCAGACACTGGGGGTTTCTTTATTGTGTGCATCTCCTCTGTCCACTGTGGTATTTTGCTTTAAGTTTTGCTCATCATCTTTTCTACATGGTAACCCAGATTTCTGCACAGAAATCTTTTTTTGAACTCTATAATCACTACTTCTGACTTCAGTCAAAAGGCCCGGTGATGGCCTGGCTGTCTATGGTCTTACCTATGGGAGTATTCACTGGTGTTCTGAAGGGGGTGGGTGGGTAAAGGGTTGCAAAACAATGCCATTGATTAGTTATATGAAAGTGTATGGAAATAAAATCTTACTATTTCAGTTGTTTTTGAAATTTTGATATAGCAACAGTGTGGATAAATTTAACAAACTCTGGGAACTTGGAATTCAGAAGTTACCTCTAGTACTTGAGATGTTAATTTCATTCAGGTATATTAACATGTAGCACACATCTAAGACTAGAAGGTAGTACCCTGGAATTGTATTCTTCAAGTGGGGGAAATTTGCAGGAGTGTATTTTCTTTTTGGAGGTATTGGTGCGATTCTGGAATTATCCTCAAGCTCACCCCACCCTCATTACGGTTTGTCAGTATATGGTGTTTCTACAAGGAGAGATGCTTTTTCCAGTCCTTGTAATTACAAATGATGTAAGTATACCCGAATTACCTTGCTAAATCTATCCATGTGTTCATAGTTGCAACTACAACAAATGACCAGATAAAAAACCCCTAATGTTCATGGTTTTCCATAGCTGGTACAAGAAGCACCACCTGAGTTGAGTGGCTTTGAGCTACAAATGTTACTTTGGCCTGGGAGAAGCAAATTAAGTTTACTTTTGTTGACCTGTTTGTGCTTTGGGATCCCAGCTCTTGCTTAAAAGTCTTACTTAAGACTGAAAAAATTACTTATTTTCCCCCAATTACTTAATAGAGGTCAGGACAACCTTGTAATCTCTTAACACACCCAAACTCTTATTCTTCTAATATTCAGTTTCTTTACTTGATGTCTCTTTGGATTCACAGGTCACTGTATGTCTAAAAGAAAATAAGCTAGAACCTGTATCAAGACCTCCAATAGGTGTTAATAAACTGGATGAGACTCTTATTTTTCCCTTAGTGTAGAAGAAGTAAGGGCTGCATATATGTTTTTCAATTACATTAAAAGTCAGGTAGCATATAAATGATAAGTGGTAAGCTTCTGCTATATAGGGAAAACTATGTGGAATAATAACTGGATTGCCTTGTAACTTTTGCACTTGCTATAAAATTCAGAAGTGTCTGATTTGATTGTGCTATTTTAAATTCTGACTTCAGGAACAGTCTTTAAGTGTTGCAATTGAACTTGGAGTTGAAATTACAGAAGGGCGATACTGGAATGCAGTCAAGTCATGTATTACTTCTGGTTCCAGAATGCCTCAGAGTGCTGTACAAGCTTCTTGTAAATGCTGCATGCATCCGACCTTACTCTTTACCCATTACAAGAAGACTCTTGGACTGAGCTGAACATGGTGACAGAACCTGTGGCCAGGACTAAGGCTGAAATCGGAGCAGGTGGTTTGTTTGGCACTTGGCCACACATTTAAATCACCAAATCTTTTCACCTGAGGAATAAACAAAGAATACCTTCCCTGAAAATGGGCAGGTCTCCCCTATCAAAGTAAATGGACTAAACCACATCTTTCAGAAAGCATCCAACTTTAAATCAAGTTAAAGGACTGAAAGGAAAATCCAGTAGTTTTATCTTGGTTTAAAATGTATGTCTTATTTCCATTGAGTATCAGGATTGTCTTGCTTTCCAGACTGGGGTTGCCCGTATGTCTTTTTGCATTAAACTGAAGAGTTAATTTTCCACTTCCTGTTAAAATTGCTCTTCAGTGTCCCTTCCTATTCCATGTTATAATAGTTCAGTGCTATGACATCCTTTTGGAAGAGAGGATAAGGGAAATGAAAAAATACTACCCTTCCACTCCCCCAACGCCCCCCCTTCAAAATACTACAATATGTGAACATTAGTTTTGGCTATTTTCCTCCTTGTTAGCAGAAATAAGGGTGTTAGAAATAGGCTAGATACAAAATGTGTGGATGCAGTCAGATATATTTAAAAAATTGTGGGTCTCAATTCCCACATGCGGTTTGCCTGTGGTCCATACATCTGTGCCCAGGCGTAGCCACATGGGTCTTAATACCTATGGAAAGCTGGTTTGTGAGATTGGCATCCTGATTTGCATGTGAAAACCCAGTGATTACTGTCAGAATGCTGCAATCAGAGATGCAAGTTGGGAGTTCCACCACGTCTGTCCTATATAATTTCAACTCAGAAAATTGAAGTGCTGTGCATATATACTTTTCATGCAAAAATTATAAATAGCTGCTGAAATTATTTGTTAAAAATCTTAGACAAAAAATAAATTATTAAGCAGGCCTACAGGCAGATGGGTTCTGCGAGAGAAATCTGTGTTCAACTTTGATGAACTCAGCTCAGGATTAGTTCATAATTTTAATGATAGATAATTTTTATTAAGTGTGTTATGTGATGTTAAATAGCACTGTGTAGATCAGAAAAGTAGATGAGGGAGTGTGTTCCAATAATGGAGAGTAGACTCTTGAGTTTTACTATGACAGGTGAGTCAGAGCAACACTATTCTGTTAAGATTATATATAGCTTGTTTTGAATCAGTTATTTTACTCATCTGTAAAATTTCCATTTGATAAGGGCTGTCTGCCATATGGATATTTTTTGCCAGGAAAAAACAACACAAACCATCTTGTAGAAGTTGCCTATAAATTCATATTACTGTTTCCCAATTCCAATGGCTCTTCCTCCCACCTGCACCCACACTGAATCAAGCTTTAACCTGTTCTCCTTTCTGCTGCTTTAGAAAATGGTTTTATTTACATTCTTTGTTATTGTATTAGAAGCATTTCCTTAATTTCAGATCCATTTCGATAACAAAATTCTTGCCCTGCAGTGACTTCTAGGAAGTCAATTTGGCTGTTTGTTTTGGTGTATGTGTGCATAGACTTTCTCAAATCTGAGATGAAACATACAGCTTTAAATCTGATTTTGCTTCTAGGAAAAGTAAACTTTCATAAGTCAGAAATTCTTTTCACCTGTAGCTTCTTCATTTCAAATATCAAGTTCTTAACCTACTGTTAAATCTTGGTGTAATTACTTTTGTTAACAACTAAGATAAGAATGCAGTGCTACTTTTTCAATTATCGTTACTTCTATTTTCAGTTACAGAGTAAGCACCCAAGTTGTGTTTAGCTACTTTCAGCTCAAACTTTCTAAAAACCTTGAAAAGAAATCTAAAAAGAATTGAAAAGAAATGTTCAGACTGAAAGGCTACTGAAAGCCTATTTCTTAAATGTTTGAGATTTTTTTTGTTGTATATTATTTTTTAATGCATTCCCACAGCATAACTTTTTGCTTCAGGCCATGTTACAATATGTATTTATAATGAGACTGACCGTGTTCTTTCCTGCTCTGGTGCACATGGCTAAAGTGAAGACAATGGGCTTATGTGAGACTTGCTAAGATAATATTCAGGCTATTAATCTTTACTTTATTCTCACATGGAAGACTAGCTAATATTTAAGACTGAACTTATGGTTATTGCTGCAGGTTCCAAAGTTATTTTATTCTGGTATTTTATGTTTTGCTTATTTTTCCCTCTTGCTTATTTTTTCCTTTCGGAAAAGGATTCTTTCTGAATATTGAAGACATTCAGGAGTAGAATTTTTTTTCTGGATATGTTCATATACAACATAAGTTGGTATTCATGCAATATAGTAAGTCAAAACTCTGGAGAAATTTTCAAAGGGAATATGTGGAGTTAGGTTGAAAGGGTAAGGAGAATGTTTCTACATAGTCTTTCTTCAGGATAGCAGGCTCAGTGTGAGATTATATATACATTATTTGTGTTGTTGCTTGCTCTGGAAGGAAAGGAAAAGAATTTTAACACAGAGTTCAAAAAAAGATAGTAAACCAGAAACTGAAGAAATACAAGGGGTTTTGAAGAGGTACCCTTCTTGGATATCTACTTATGCAGAGTATCAATCTGACTGGGAGTATGAGAGTTTTAACACCAACTCAATTTAGGGACTAATTAACTAATCTCTTAGTTAATGTTGCCTGTGTCTTATGCGTTGAATTATGGGGATTATTTCTGGTAGCAAACTGTAGGTAATAATTTATGACAAGTTTCTTTTCACTGAAGCTCTGTGATAAATCTTCAGAGTTGGCCAAATTATTATGCCAAGAAAGCCTCAGGGACAGTGGACTTTTTGAAAAAGAGAGAGTAAAGGGAGGTGGTTCAGTATAAAATTGTGTTTGCTGTTGATTTTTATTGTATGGAAGAAGGGACAAGGAGGAGATGAAGGCAATATTATATAATTTGCTCAAAAAAACCCTCCACAACCAAACAAGGCTTACTGTATTTTTTAAAAGTGAATTAAAGATGTAAGGAGATATCACATGGCTTGCCCAAAGAAGAAAGTTGGCTAGGTTTTAAAAAAAGTGCATTAAAAATGTAAGAAAGATGCAAGGATAGCTAAGGTTTATTTTTTAATGAGTAACCTGAATAAAGAACCACGTATAACGAAACATCTGACATGTATCACTTCTGGAAGATGCGTAAATTCTATCCTGCTTGTCTTATCCTTTGGGAATAATTTGCAGTTGGTTTGTACTAGCAATTTTAATGGCTTTTTGAATCAAGTGAGTTTCCTCTCTGGCTCTTCCTGCCAGATCTCTGCCTGCTTTCTCTGTTTCTTGGAATGAATAGTCAGCTAACAGCATCAGCTTAGCGCTTAACTCTTCTGCACCCAGATTTGCTGTAATATGTATTGTACCATACTGCTGATCAGCAGTCGATTGCTTTTTGTGACCAACTTTGTTTAAAACTCTGTTCAACTTCCGTAAACATTCTAAGACTTAGAATAAGTCTTATTTCTGCTATATTTTATGCTTTTTCTGTTATGAAAAATGGACTTCCACGCCATGCATCAATATTATAGGCTTCTGAGATGGGAAGGGGAAAGGAAAATAGGATGTTTCTGAGACCTTTAAATAACATACTCAAAATAACTTTTTCCCTGAATAATGTTTCAATATTTTGGTTTGACCTATATAGGTTAGAAGCAAGAGCCATGTCCTAATGGAGAAAGAAATGTTCTTATTCTTCTAATGATATGAAAGTATTGGATTTTACAGGATATCTTTTTTGCTTTAAAGTTTTGGGTGACTGAATGAAGATGTGCTTGTCATAGAAACTTTTGTTATGCCATATGGGCATGAGCCCTGCATTGGTGATGTATTAGAATATTATATTGTGTTTCCTTAGGATGTGTGTTATTGCTTAGTACTGCAGCATAGCTATTACTCAGTTTGGAAAGATGAGGCATTGAATAATAAATTTTGTATTACTGGACAGTCTATTTATTTTTTGGATAGTTAGTTGAGGACCCAAGCCACAATAAGCTTCATTTTTTAAGTTAATACAGAAATGAAACAGGCAGATAAACTTGTATTTTAATAGGGTTTAGGAATAACTTGTTATGGAGTTCAAAGTTGAAATGAAGAAAGCAATCCTGTAACATTCTGTTTGAGAAACTGGTATGCTCTTATGGGTTAGCGGTGAGAAGTTCATAGAAAGAGACTTCCTGAATCCTACAGCAGGTCATGATTTTCCAAAATAGTGCTTGTCTTGTGGGATGTTTTCAGAGTCCATCATTGAGTGAAAAATGAGGCTTTTACATACAGCTGTTTATTGTAGAATATCAATCTCTGGGAAAAATAAACCACCTACTTGTTCTTTACATACTCTGTTATTTTGCATGAGTTTTAAAAGGTTTCCCCTTCTCCATTTTATATATTTTATTACTAGTTAAATTATGGGGAAACTGAATGTAAAAAAGATACAGAAGAACTCTCAAAACATTGTAAGAAAAATCCAGGATCAATTTAGTGAAATAAAATAACAGTGCTGATTTTATATATATATATATATATTATATCACAGATGTGAGGGAGCAAAAGTGAAGTAAGACTGTTTAAGGATGAGTTATTCAATAGCTATGATACTATGATACACTCTCACTCAGGTAATTTCTGATGTTTGAATCTTTGTAGAGGTTAAGCTTTTGCAGTCTGGCTGTTGGTGGAAGGGACAACAATTTTCAGAGAAGCCACTGTCATTCTCTGTGTTTAAAAAGCATGAAACAATTCCTCTGCATGAAAGCTCTGAAGACTAGAAGACTGTAGGCTTTTATTGCTGGTAAGGGAAGAAGGCCGCACTTGAGAAGATGAGCCATGTTGCTTGCAGATGATCTGTATTTCTTGTATTTAGGAAAGGAATGAGGTTCTGTGCAATCTTGGCAGCTTTAAACATTAATTATGTTTACAGTGTTGCTCTGTTTACTGACTAAATAATGTTCACTTCTGGTGCCAGAAGAGGAAGGAGTGTGATATTGCAGCAGCAGCAACAAGGCCATGGAAAATGCATGTTTATTCCAATTGTCCTTATTGAAGGCTGAGAAATGCATCGTAGTTCCACCAAAGCACCAATGTTATGCTCTCCTGAGCATTAAAAAAACCCAACTCCTCTTTATGATGAAACTTTGGGCCAAAAACAATTAGTCATGCAGAATTTTTCTATTCTTTCTGGCTCCTCTTAAATACTGAGAAAATGTTAGTGGGTAAAAGATTTAATTTGTATTCTCTTATTCCTCTAGGCATGCACTAAATCTTTATTTGCATCAAGTTTCCAGTCCCTGCAAGATACTGAATGTTGATTTTTCATTTTGGCTTTGTATTTGAAAATGATTACTCAGTCTTTTATTTTCTTTTGGTTTCCTGGTTTTTAAGTGTTTCATTTGGAGAGGTTTAATAACTGAATGTTCGGGCCACTTTGTCTTGCCCCAGTCTGAACCATTGTACAATGGAAGTCAGATTTAATTACTTCATTTTGAAAATGAATTAATTTCTGAAACATCAGTGGAAAAATTTTGTCACTAAAATGTGTTCCTTAACAGTTCAAAGAAAAGGCCTTGTTGAAAGTGAAATAGATGAAACAGGTAATCTACTCAGAAATAATGAGTTCTTGGTAAATTTGAATATTGTTCAGTTCTTGAATTGACAGATTCTGCCCTAGAGCTCTCTTTTCACTCCAGTGATACAAAAAGGAGTGCTCAGAAACGTTACAGTAATTTACAATACAAGAATTTTATACAATAGAAAAAATAACAGTAACATTGCTATATTGGATTGTTATGCATAATTTTAATTTACTTTTGATGAATAAAGTGGTAAAATCATAATAAACAGCAGTGACAAATGGTGTTGCTACAGCAACTATTTTCATATAAAAATAACAATTCTAGAAAGCTGAAAAAGTCAAAAGTAGATTTATTAGGTAATTGTTACAAAATAGCTGCACAGTAATGCGATATAATTAACCCAAAATGTTCAGAATGGTAAGATTAGCATAAGAATCTATCTGTCATACAAGTGATGATGCTAACATTTTGTGTCCTTTCCCTTGAGGATGCTGCCTTGTTGGAAAACGTGTGAAGGGTTTTAGAGTGAATTAGAGTGGCCTTTTGCGCTTCACGTGGCTGTGTATAGGTGTGTTTCTGATGAAAGTATTCTCATTCAGGAACAGTGGAGGGAAATAATTGCTGATCACTTTTAATGGTTTTCTTTCCATACCTGTTTGTATGAAGGCTTCTTGTGTCTGTATTATTTTACTATCAAGATTATTGTTTATTACTCTGTAGTAATTAAGTTTGATTTGTATTCTGTATACTTTTTTAAGTATGTTTACATACTTTATACACACATACAGACATTTATACACCCATTTATGTGTATATCTACAGACATACACGGAAATATATATATACATGCGTACATACACATACAGTAATATGTTTTAGAATGCAGTAGGAAAAAATGAAACCTGCTAAATGTATGCAAAGAGATGCACACTTCCACTTTTCCTTCTTGCAAAATGTCTGGAACTTGTGAAAGCTGTAATATAACTCTCCACTTTATTCAAGTGTTACAGGTTACTTGAGTAAGTAGAATTGAACCTTTGAATAATGTGCCTGGGAAAAAAAAACAAACAAGCCATTTAATCTTCCTCACAGTTGTTAATCAAAATAGAGAAATTAACAGTACTTGTTATAACAGTTCTTGAAACAAGTATGGCATATATTTATACATTTTAAAGGTGCATGGAACTTTCTAAATAATTTAGCATTATGTTTTATAATTAATTATTTAGAAAAACAGAATCTTTTTTCAGTTCAACATTTTGGTGAAACTTCAAGGCGTTTTATTTAGGGAAAGAATTTTTCTCTATGCAGCAGAAAAAGGTTTTCGTTTTATGTTCAAGTAAGAAAATGTTACTATGTATCTGTGAAAATCTTATCTTTAACATGCAAGTACTGTCTCCTAAATAGATAATTTGAGATTTCCATAGCTTTTTACACATGGAATTATCATTTACTTCTTTCCAAGCAACCAAAGTCATGCAAACAGAATCAGGGAAGCACAAGAGAAAGTTGCCTAAAATACGTACTGAAGTGGAAGTGGTTTGGGGTTTGGTCAGGAAAGTAAGCAATTACCAGCCAAGACAGTCTTGTTTGTTGGCATAAATCTCAGGCTTTTTGTCTTCAGACTGCTTCAGTGACTTACGGGTCAGCTCTCAGAGCATAAGGCTTCTGTTTTGACGTCTGTTATTAGCCATGTTTATTCAGCTTGCACTCTTAGAAGACATTCAGATGTGGCAATTTGGTTGAATTTTACATTCATAACTTATTCACTAGTCTGTAGGATTATGGAAGACCTTCTACTGCTCAGTTAAAAGGCAGACATGTCTTCTTATATAAAATTGAAAGTAGATAATTTTTTCAAAATTGCTGTCCCCAAATAAAGCTTTCTAGAAACTACTTGCATAAAAAATCCTTTGTATATAATTTGTGCTGTCCTACAGCATGATTCCTTTTAAATCACACAAGACTGGTAACAATACTGAAAATTATTGAATGTTTTATTCTTATTGCAACTGTCATACTGCTGTGATTGAAATGTTACTCTTGTGTAATCACTTGAGTGATCACGTACCAACACATACAGTTAGCATTAATCCTTCCGTATAGATGCAGCTGATAAAAACTGTAATAAATGTTCTGCTTTGTGTCCCTTCCCAAGGTTAGAGCCAACTTGAGCTTTTTTTCGGTTAATAGACCTATATATGTCAAAATGACTGATTTTTCAAACTCACTGACAGTGGCCTGAGTATTCCTAGATCAGCTTTTTCATTCAGCAGAGGACAGCATTTTCTTTGGCCTTGGGAGGGAGAGGTGTTCTCCATCAAAATAGTAATTTTTCCCTCTGCTCAGGTGAAAAGTACCTCTCAGTATAAAACTACTTGTAACTACAGAGTAGGAAAGTACTTCTCATCCCAAGAAGACTTCTTACTTCATTGAATGTTCTTGGATAACAGTGATGGGACAGAGAGCTGAGCAGAGACAGAGAGCGTATACTGGGAAGTGCTGAGAGTTTTTTAAATTTCTCTTGTTTCTTCTGATGGTGTTCGTTGCAGCAAGGGATGACAAATATTTACTGTCTTTTTACAGTGTAATGCAGGTGGGACTCTATTCTTAATTGTGAAATAAACAATAGAAATCATTGTTTGCACTGTTAATATTACTACTATTTGGCTAAAGATGCATTTCAGCTCTCATGTTCTTGCTAAAAATGTTAGTCATTGATCACACTGTTAGTCCTTTGGGGAGGTACTAAAGTGCTCACAGAAGCCATTGGTTTCAGAGGCTACTTCTGAGAGAAGAATACAATGGCAGAAAAATTTGGATGATCTGATCTGAATCCAAAATTTCATCCAGAGCTGCTTGTGTTCATTCTCTAAGTGAAGACAGAAATTCTATATAAAGAGCTGTGCTCTGACAGCTATTTGTGGATCAAAATGATTTGAGTCCTACAGAACTAACAGGTGATTTTTTATCATCTTCACCATCATTGCAGGGCGTATTGTTCATTAGCTGCTGATAGATGCTCTGTTCCTATATACACTACTATTCCTTTATGAACTCTATTCCTATATATATTCATATGTCCATATAAGTACTCATATGCAATTTGCTTTTGATTCATACAGTAGAGAAAAAAGTAGAAGAATTTTTCAATTACTGATTCAGAGTTTTATACAATTCTGAATTTATTAAGTGCAAAGCAGTGCAGAGATTTGCTCTGAGGTGGACAGTGCAAGATCTTTATAAAGTATTTTGTTTATGATCATGGCACAAACCCATTTTTGACATCCTATGCAAATCCCAGTCTGGTTTCTAGTCACTGAGGATATTACCTGGATTTGCAATGATACACAGAAAAAAATGTTATTTTTAAATGCTCTTGGCAGGTTTTGACAGACTTAATCCTGATCTCATCCTGTATGTTTCATGCTCTTGACAAGGAAACTATTAATTTTCTTTCTATTCGTATACCTGTAGCATAAATTTGAAACGTGCGGAGGTATTTGTCTTATTATTTTAAATGTACATAAAGATTAGCTTAGTGTCACTACTTGAAATTATTTTAAGAAAAGTAAGTAGTTTCTTTTAATTACAACACTGTTAGCACAAAGAAGGTTGTGCTCTTGCTTTTCATCTCTGGTCACTTTTCCTGCCTAAGTCAGTGTGAGGTTATATCCACTCACTATTCTTGTGACATAAAAAAACCTGACGTGTTGTAGGCAACTAGAGAGGAGATGGCTTTCTCTGCACAGCGCTCTCTTCCTCTTTCCCTATTACACCCCAGAGTTGGAGGAGATTGGGGTGTTAGGGGAACTTATCCTGATCCTTTCTCAAGTGCTTGGTAGGACCTGCAGTTCCAAAGTCATGACTTTGAAGCAATGATTTCACAGAATCAGAGACATCTCTCAACTTTTTTCGAGCAAAATTGTACAGAGACTCATTTAAGACTTCACAACAGTGCCTGTAGATCCCACTGTGGAAATGCTTTTGCTTTTCGTGTTACCAGACGTGTTAGTTGGCAGAACCACGTTGTGCTGCATATATCCCATGTTGTAGTGTGGGCTTCATCTATAAAATTACAGGGATTGTAAGTGGTATGTTTTGCCATGTAAGCGTATTTCTGATCTGCTATTTTTGTCTTTGGAATTTTGTACAAAAACGATCCTTCCTTCTGAAGAGGTTTTTAGAATTTTTGGTAGCCTGCCCATCTCATTGAAATGGAAGAAGTGTTGCATGCAGGCTTTTTCTAGCCACGTGGTACTTTTCATTCACCTGGCATATGCTTAGGAGTTCAGGATATCAAGTGCTTTACTTGGGAACAAATACTCTGGGTGTGAGTAAATATGTCTTGATGGAGATAATTGAAGCGTTACATCTGATTGATATGTGATATTTTGTAGAAACATGTTCCAGCGTAATTTACTGTTACTACTTCGTAACTACTTCAGCTACTGAGAGTCTGGTGGTTTTTTCAGCACAAACCATAAATTGTTCTTACCCAGGGAGACAATGGATAGAGGTTATCTGTTAAGCAGAGGAATTTTTCCTCAGAACAGCAGAGGAAAAAGCTGGCTCACCGAGCTTAGAGTCTGTAAAGACAAGGGTCTGGGCAAGTTGGGAACAAATTTGACTTTAAATTTAATAGATGTTTCTTCGTTATTTGACTCACCCATAGGTGGACTCCAATACGTGCAAATAACTTTCTTGGAAATTCTTTGCAGGCTGTTCACTGTAGAGTTGCTGTATTTTCAGGCTGGAATTGATTGTGTCCAGCAGGAGGATGCAGATTCTGCACCAATAAGGGCCAGGTGCTCATTTTGTCCTAGACTATACAAAGCTTCAGGAAAAGTGCTTTGAGATCCTTTTACTTTTCTGATGATGTGACGCTTACTTATCTTTAAATGCCAGGCTATGTGCATAGGTGCAAAGGGTGATTTTTGATTGTTTGGTCTGAGAATCCCTTGACTGTATGATGTGATTTGCAGTGTATCAGGGTTGACCCGTGGATGGATATGTTGTGTCCCACGATTGGCCAGGGGGCTGTTGTACTGGCTCTGATCTGCTGTGCCCTTGGGTAGGATTTCCCAGGGAAAGAGATGATGCTTGGTGCCATACCTGCATCTTATATCACAACTTCTTGCACTGGGTCAAGTTAAGGCAGGACAGAAACTGGCTCACTACCCCATGAATTCATATCTGGTTTTGAGGATGGGAAGCAATGGAGACCTTGTACCAGTAAGCAGTGCAAGTCTCAGCAGACTTGCTGTTCCCTGTCCCTTGTGGTGACATGAAAGTTAGGCAGATGGTCATCATCTTACAAGTCAGGGTCTACCATTCTGTCATTGAGTGTTGTCGCTATTGTGTTTGGATAACCACAGATCATTGCTAAGTATTTAGATTTATTTGCAGTTTTGTTACTAGTTTAGAAAATAGGACTTCCATCAAGAATAAGGGGAAGATGAAAGTTAAGGAAAACTTTCATTCTTATTCTCTTCGTGACTGTTCAGAATCTGTTATTTCAATACAAAGCTGTCTCAGCCTGTTAAATAGTTGCACAAAGCTTGTGGCACCTTGTACATTAGATTCTGCACACTAAGCAATAAATGTGTTGAGGAGGCGCCGAATAATGCAAGATGAGAAACTAGTGATGGTAACTGCATAATAGTGTGAACCTTTTTCCCTCCCTTGCAGGCAAACTCTAAGTCTAGTAGAGTTTGTGTTCTCTTTTTAATATGTTGGTTCTCAGGTAACTCCTTTACCCAAAATGATGTAGTGCAAGTGAGACTTTAGCTCAGGCTTTATCTGTCCATATATTAGTTCCTTGAAGTGTGAAAATACATCCGAAGAACCTGTAATTATACTTAATATAAGTCACTGTGGCAGTCTGTGTTCCAATCTGTTCTCATGGAGAATATAGAAAAAAAGATAGCTGGAGACTGTTGATCACAGTTTGGACTGAATATTTGATCTTACCAAATATTCAAGTAACTCTGTAAAATGCACCTCAGCAGATCATACTTTTTAGCTTTTTGTCACCTAATGAAAGAACTGTGGAATCACAAGAAAGGGCTTCTGAGGTTTTATCCCTGCTTGCTTGTCTTTGTGCTTGTTCTTATATTATGTGATGTGATCGCAGCTATGCAGCCATCCGGAGCTGGATTTGCTTGTCTGCCTGTGGTATGTGAAACAATTCAAGGCAAAAGCACATTAGTCATTTTTATTACAGCTGGTAGATTTTGGTAGAAGCAATAAGTAAAAAAAATCTGGCATGTAAAGACATGAGTGAATTTACTCCTTTGAATGAATTAATTTGAATGGTGAAATTGGAAGCATATTTTAACAGGATAATGAAACATTCCAGTGTCATTTATTTCCATTTTTACATTGCTATACCCATTGTATTCCTCACTGGCACCCACAGCAGTGGGTTGGCTTTGTCTGCATTTTAATTAATAGAAATGTAACATTTAGCCAAAATAAATGAAGCATAAACTTCAGGTGATGAAGAAAGCTGCCCATCTTATAGCTGGAGATGTCGATAATACTCATCAGTTCTTAAAATGCTTGCAAAATACAGGTAATGAGCAATATTTGTGCCCCATGAATTTGGTTTGGTTATCTCCTTCATGTTAATTATTAACAGAGTTACTTTCTCTATTAAAAATTATATTAGCTCATATACGTGTAATGAATGCTGAAAACTGGTTTGCTTGTAGAAGACTTCTTTACTAACAGGGGAAAAGAAAAGGTTTTGCTTTTATTGACGTGAGCATAACAGTCCTGATGGCAGGACCATTTGCTGTCAACTCTCCTGGTGGAGCTTAGGTACAATTGTGCAGGGGAGATACGTGAATTCTTTTTCTGTGCTGGAGTATGTTATCTAGAGAGTAACTTGGGAGAATCTATTCATCAGTACCTCAGTTTTAATAGGGATCTGTTTACTTTTTTGAACAAAATAAGGTATGTTTCAAGATGAGTCATGACAATCCAAAGATATGTGTGGTGGGAAAATGAATGTCAAGGAATAATTGTCAGCAGTTTGCTTTTGCAGCAAGGTCAATATCCTGATCTAGTTCTAATGTTTTGTTTTGATATTTACTCTTATTTTAATGGTGATAGTGAAGCTTGTCATTGTAAATGCCAATGTGGAAGGAGTTGTAAACCTTTTTGGTGACGGGATAATAATTTTGACAAATTGAAGCGACTGCCCATAAAAATGCAAAACTACTATAAATGGAAAGGTGAACTCTGAACTCTAAGTAGCGCTGAGAAGTAAAACGGTTCTAAATTTTTTACGTCTGACTCTCCTAAATAAGTAAATAATGCGATAATTGGAAAATAAGGTAACTGACATCTAAGGACTTAGTAACAGAACTCCAGTTTGCAGTTGGCTAGAAGGCTTTGTCCAGATTTTCAGCCCCTTTTTTAAAGAAAAGTCTGGTCATTTGAGTAGGTTCCATTGAAGAACAAGCGCTTCAGCAGGCGATTTAAGTAAAGTAATACCTAAGGAAATGGTAATGCATTACTTTTTTTTTTTTTTTGCCTTGTATAGAGGAAGACTCCATAAAGTATGTGCAGAACTTTAAAATTGACGAAGAGTCTTGTGAAGTGGTTGATTGTTCTCCAAAGAGGCTGTGTGTGGGAGGGGAAGAACTTTTCTGTTTGCATTAGCTCAGATGTTTGGTTATTAGGAGAAGATTCACCATCAAAATAATAATAATTTAAAAAATAAAAAAAGTAAGAAAGTTTTCCTGGGTTTGAGATTAGCGTAGTTGCTCAAATATCTGACATGGCATGATATAGTTGATCATTCATGTTCCTTTTCCAGCGATTAGTCATAGATTCCCCCCCCCTCCCCCCCCATTTACTTTCTTTCATGACATTATTTTCTCTTTTTTGATGACAAAGTGTTCATATGGTTGTCAGTGCTACATAATTCTAATGTCATTTAATATTAACATTAGTCCAAGCTCCTTGAAAAGCAGTAGCAGTGGTGTATGATTTTGGGTTTGGTTTGGGGTTTTGTTTTTTCTGTTTTTTTTTGTTGTTCATTTTGTGTTAAGATTTTATGCAGTGATATTTTTGGATAGGTGAAAAAATGACATATTAAAAAATACTGCAACCGTACAATTTGTCAATTCAGAAAACATAACTAGAAAAGAACATTGTCTTAACTGATGTTATGCTAAATTTATAAAATCAGTGTTACAGTAAAGATTGTGATATTTATCAGTTTTCATATACACTGTCGTGTATTTTATGTATAGTGTACACTTTTTTAATCAGCATATGAAAGAATTTAATATATCATAGCCTAATCATTCTGCTGTTAAATCAGGCAGACCTCTAGAGGGAAGAATCTGACAGCTCATGATCATCACGTTTATAATCAATTAGTGATATTCAGTGAAGCAGTTTATGGGAATCGTTTTAACCAGCTAACATGTTGCAGGACACCATCGTTACATCTACTGTAGGTCACAAATAGTATAGACAAACATATATCCTGCAAAGGCTAATAAACAGTAGTCATCTGCAAAAGAGCGGCTAAGTAGCAAATGTTAGAGCTCAAGCAAGAAGTCTGAGTGCTGTGCTACATGAGTGCTCTTAATGGTTCTTGAAAATGGAAAGGATTTCTCAGTATTGTTTGAAAACACAGCAGGTACCTTCTTAAAAGCACAAGACCCTAACTTTTCTCTGTAAGGTGGACTGGATATATTCCACTGTGGATATCATCTGCACCTGACATGTGGTCTTCAAAGCAGAGAGGATAAATAAAATTAAGATAAATTAAACTTTGATAGAACTCTGATTTATAAAGCTATTTTATAAATTGTCTGTGTGACTTTTGCAATTGACTTGCTGAGTTGAGAATGCAGAAAGCATAAGGCTAGGCAAGAAGGTTTCAGTGAATCCTGCAGATGTGCTTTTTTTTTTTTCTGCAGTAGGCACTTACTGTGAAGATACTTCTTCCAGGAACTTGTTTAGCTTCTAGATGAGATTAAAATAGCGAGAGAGATTATTGACCTCAAAAGTAATTTGAGATGTGAATTAACTCTTCAGATCCAGGAAGTAAAAGTCCTATTGTTTGAACCACATCTGGCATCAAAACTTTGTTTCCATTATAAAAATGTGCGCTTGAGAACAGTCCAAAGCCCTTGAGTAATACAAAAAGTGAGAGCAGCGGGGCAGTGATTGTGGTGTACACCTCTTGGTTGCTATCTGGAACTCTTAATTGCTGAGGGTTGGTCTTTTTTGCAAGAATGAGGTGGGTCTTTCCAGTTTTATTGTTATAGCTAGAGATGGGAAAGATGTCAGCTATAGCCTGCGGGAATGAGGACAGTTTCTGAAATCTCACAAGTTACCCACGGACCCTACTTTGATATGGATTTCAGTGTGTTTTCCAGTAGCATCATTGTCAATGGAGACTTGTCTATTCCGACAGCTTTTCTATGATGAGTAAAGGGAAGCCTTTGTGAGCTCACAGGTATGACCTAAGCTCATTAATAAGTAGCGTAACGCTTTTATTTCTTCATTTGATTCCATACCACCATTGTCTTAAGGTTTGCAGGTTTGCATTTATATACGTGTCCTTGAAAATTTTAAAGGGAAATATTTTTAATTAATAGAATGTTAATGGGTGTTATCAAATAAATGCATTGTCTCCAACATCCTACTAAGGACTTTGAGGATGTAGCAGTTGTATTAATTTACTTAATTCCTCTGTTGTTTCTGAGCTATTTCTTATTTTATTTTAAAATATCTTGCGTCTGACATACTTGACCTTACTCATCTACTTACCACTCAAAACTAAATCTATTCAGTAGAGCTCTTGAAGTATCCAGATTGAAGACTCCAACAATCTTACACTGGAAAGAAGACACTCTCTTTTTATAATTGGTATTTTAGGAAGAAATGGACCACTTGAAGAGCCATTTGAAAGAAGAATCCTGATGAGTATTTTTACCTCTTTTAATAAAGATGATGATGATGATTAGCAATTCTCTAATGCAGGATATCTCTACAAAATCTGAGCATCTCTGCAGGACTCTTGGAGAAGACTTTATACTAAACCTTTTCCCTGTTTTTGACAGAAGTCTCCTGTTTTATTGCATCTTGGCTCAAGTGCTATCCTTTGTTCCTTTGCAGTTGTCTTTTGTATTTCCCTTGACTATTAAAAGCTTGACTATTTGCTTTAATCTGCTGCAGAGACCTTGTAATGTGGGACATAATAGACATATTTGAATGACATGCTATGATTTGTGAGATCTTGCAGGACTGAAATACAAATCTCAAAATGCTTAGTGATGCATTTATGTCTTGATTTTTTACAATTGCATGAAATGTAGTTAGGTATATCACAGTTGTATGAAAACCTTAGAGAGCAATGGCTAAGGTTGTTGAATTTTTGCCCCAAATTAAATATTTCATAAAAACTTGGTAGTCCTAATGATGTATGAGACATAACACATACCAGACACTCATTTATTTTTTTGAAATACACCTTTTGAACACATCTGCTGGGAAGGTGTGTGTACAAACTTCTGAAGACTGAAATAAAACCTCTAATAGAAGCCAGTAACTGTCACAAAAGTGAAAAATATTTAGGCATTATCCTTTGGAATGGGGTGGGATCACCTATGTGTGCAGTAACTTGATAGATTTATGCCAGATATGCAACCTAAGAACTTTGTAAATTGGTATGGGAAGAGCAATAGGTTTTTATTTTTTTTTTAGTACTATAGTTTGTTTTGTAAATTTAGCTTTAAAACAAATTCTCAAAGGAGACTTCTTGTGTTTAGGCTGATGTCCTGATCAAAGGAGACGTAATTTGCAATGCAAGGTCCTGTTCTTTGTGCCTGAAAAGAGACCTTAAAAAGAACTTAAAGCAGAGGAAACCTAGAATTATACTGGCTCTCCTACTGCCTAGTCTAGCTCTGACCATTGTGGCCTAAAAATATTAGTTTGTTCATTTGTTTTCCAGAGAGAAAAGGTGTTACATGCTATGTTCAGAAAGCTTTGTTTAAATAATAAAAAACATTGCCATGTATTCTGAAGGAAATGCCAAAGGAGTGGGGTGAGATTTGGCCTCAGCTGTCAAATTCAAGTCCTGAACTCCAAGTTTGTGATCACATTTCTGGCTGTTAGATTTGTAGTGACAAGACCTATCACATTTTTAAAGTAATAGAGAGTCAACTGTATCACTTGAATAAACTGACAAAAAAATAAATCACTTTCACTGAATACACTGAATATACAGGTGATATGATTCCGAAAGCTTTTTGTGACTGTTTTAAATCTGTTGAAATCCATTTTTTCTAATTGCAACCGTAGTAAACATGTTCAAGAAATTTTTTTTTTTGCATTATTCTTCTCTAGGTGTCATATATAAATTCACAGCACCGAGGTAGTGCAGAGGAGATCACAGTCTAAACAATAGCACAGGGTGAAAAGGAAGCTGAAACTCAGTATTACTGAAATGAGGGTGTCACTGGGATCCAGGCGTGGAGCTTTTACTCCTCCTGAGTGAACTCTCCTTTTCCCTTACATCTTAGCTGAGGAACCAACCAAATCCTAGGTCTAGTTTGGCTTCCAGAGTTTGTGAGGCTGCCAAAGCAGATTTTGCAAATGCTCTTAATATCTCATTTTTGATGCATCTAATGTCCCTAGCTAGTAGGAGTGCTTTAAAAATAAACCCTTCCATACTAGTGAAGAATGCTAGCACAGGCTCTATGCAGAACATGAAGAGATTTCAAACAATAGGTGGAATGGGACCCACAAAGAGCAGTGTTGCTGGAGATAAAGCACTGAATAACAAGAGGTTTTTTGCATTGCCTCGATTTTGTACAGAAAGCTTTTCTGTTAATAGTCGTTTTAAGTGAAAATTTTATTTACATCCTGACTTCCTTACAACCAGATACTTAAAATTAATACACTCCAACATTTCCTAAAGGATTGAGACAGCCATTTGTGTGTCACCATCTGACTCCCCCTTTGGATTTAAGGTCCCAGGGACTCCAGGGTTGCATATGCTGTCCCTGCCCAAGGATTCATGCAATAGATATCTTGAAAATGCTGAACATCTTCATAACTTCTTTTGTCTCTGGCAAAATTCCCCCCCCAAAATCAGAATAGTCTGCCTACAATCATCTTTAAATTTGCAATACATTTTAGATGTTACTTTTTAAAATTCTATAAATACATCTCTGGTGTTCCTTCTTAAAATCTGTTCTTTGAAAATATAGCTTCCCTAATTAATTCTGACGGTCTAAATTGATATATAGAACTAGCCTTAGAATTTAAAATGCTGTGCCTGTTTTAGTATGTATATGAGACATATATACTTCTACGTACTGTCATTCAAAATAAACTCTCCATTCTTCAAATTATATTACACTGTGTTTAAATTACTATTGAAGCTACCACTTACTTTGACTAATCAGGTTAACGGATTTAAAAATCATCTTCAAAGATGACAGGTAGGTGGAACAGAAACATCACACTGCATACAAGTAAAAAGGCCAGAATATGAGATTCAGATTTTCTTGTGCAGTAATCTGGCAGTTTAAGCCTGTTTCTGCTATGTATCTTTAGTACGAGTTCTCTAAAATGTTAATCTTTCTGCATGTTTTACAAAAGGAACAGACAAAATTAAGCATCGACATTATGCATTTGTATTTCATAATTCTAGCTAGGCATAACTGTAGCAGATGATTACTGCTTTTTACTAGGGGAAGATTATTTGGAAAAACACTTGGAATTCTATTATATATAAGTTCTGATTAGATTAATTTATCATCTTTGTAGACAAAGTGTGATGCTTCTATCAAAAGTGTGAAAAAACCAAAACCAAGTCCTTCATACTTCAGTGGTTTTTAGACCATTTGTGATTCATAATTAAGAATCTTTTAAAATTGGTACACCTGTAGTAGCTCTATCAGGATTTGGAAATCTATGACTCCAGATGTCAATGATTTGAAAGTGATGCTAGATATCCTACCAGCTTCTTAAAAGGTCTGGGTAATTACCTATCCCATAAAAGTTCTAATTGATTAATATATTATTCATTACTTTTGCTGGCAGAAATACTTTGCTCTGTCTTAAATGCACTTGCACTTTTATAAATGCATCTGGAAGAACTCTCTAGGACTAATGTTGTGAATACGATACAGCCACGCTGCTGAAATTAAGTCTCTCTAGACACAGAAGAGCTTTAGCCTGATAGCCTCCAATCCCCTAAATGTCAGTGTGGAGCACTTAGCTTCTGTCAGCGCTTTAATATGTTTTCAGTGCCTTGGAAATGCTTCCGCACTGGTTCTGGACAAAAATCCACAAGGAACTACTTCACCATTTAAAGCTCAGAGAGCAAAGGTGCAAAAGTGCTGCAGGCTCCACATTTTTAATATGCTTCTTTTCCCTGAATTTAGGCAGCACCCTGAAGGAACTCCCTGAAGACAGGCTCTGTCCGTATGAAACCCAAAAACGTAATTGTCTGGTCATCATGGTCCAACCATCATATTCATCAGTCTCTGCTTTGTTCTCGTGAAATCTCGGCGGCTGAACCAGTTCAGTTTCTTGAATCTTACTAGCAAAGATGAAGAAATTACTTGCAGGGTTTGGAAAGCCTGTAGTCTTTGCAGATAGGTGGCTGTTTGGGTTTTCAAAAGAATCCCAGTGGTTTAGGCATCCAGACAGTAGCATTTTAAAGAATGAAAACTTAAACACATATATATTGCTTCTTGTAATTGCACACTTCTGTATTTTGTCACTGGACTCAGTCCTGCAAACTGGTTTCAGCTAGAACTTCACAGAGGTGGAGAAACATGGCCTCTCTCATTTCTTCAGACTTCAATGCATAGTTGGGACTAGAGCTCTTGTCTTTTTTTTAAGTGCTCGACTCATCTACTACCTCATAGTTCAAACTTATTTAAAGTTGTTAGCCCTCAAGAGAGTAGAAAAATAATAAAGCAGAAACTCCAGGGAGGAATTTCTGTAAGTTCCAGTCATGAAGTTATATGTAATAAATGGTACAGATGTGAATCTAGATTATTTAACACTGGGATGTCCTTAGGGAGTCAAATCTTGTATTAAAGCCGTATTTTCGTGGTTATAGTATAAATTCAGGGGAAGAAAGTCAAGGCTCTAGAGACAGTATAATAATCCTACTGATAGATGCATTTTCACACATACAAACAGCCCTACCTTCTCCTTTGTATTTTAAAAAGAGCTGGACCAGCAGTCTCAACTTCTTAATAGATGCAAAAAATACCCATTGGATAATAAATAGTATAGCTATTCTTCAGATGCCGTTGTTTTTAATGTTCTCCTATATGCAACATGGAAATAATAGGAAAAAATTCTTAAGAGCTTGGAACATTTGATAGTTCTTTCTATCATGTTGGAACATGACAGATGCTTTAGTAGAAATTACAGTCAAACTTATCCTACAAGGGGTAGCTATGGATTAATCTTCAAATATAATCTTTTTTATGTCAGCCTGTATATTATTGGCTGGTTCAAAGCCGCTGAAACTTAAAGGTTTTGTTTCTCACTGAAACATAGTAATGTGTCTGTGACCCGTACATCCTTACTTTTGAGCTCAGTGTCTAGATGCTGTGGCAGTGTGTTCCAATACTCTACTTCTGAGTTGTTTTCTTCAAGATTACATTTGCTTGTGCGTTATATGTACTGGTTGTCAATCTCTTTGGATTCTTTCACAAAAATAAAACTAGAAATATTCCTGAATTAATATTGCTGTCAAATTATCTATAATAGATTTGAGCTACGGGATACGCTTTGATACAAGCAGGGGCTTAAAGGGACTCTTGAAAAGCATATGTTTTAAAAAACACAATGTGTGATTATTGCTGTTTCTAAAAAGATATGCAGTAGAAAAGCTGAGGATATGGTCTGAGTGGTCCTTCAGCATGTGGAAAAATAAGAAAACTGTAGAATTTCTATTGTAAGTTAACACAATTAATTTAAAAAATTGTTTAAACACATACAGTGCATTTACTGAAAGAAAAATACTTATTTTCAGTAAGCTTGGTCTTGTGATTATGCATGCTTATTCTGAAAAATTCACTTTTTTTTTCCTAGTGAAGACTCAAAAAGCAGTAATGATGTTTTTGCTATATCAATATTTTAAGGCATTAAATACAGGCTCAATTAGTTAAAGTCTTTTGGTTTTATCCCTATTTGAAATCATAACTTTTAGGTTTTTTTCTGGCTAGAACAATTGTGTTTGTTCACAGGAAAGATCTGAAATCTTCAGAGAGAGCGTCTTTTCAGTAAATGTCAGGGAAGCAGTGTGAATGCTGTCTTTATTCAGAAAAACCCTTTGAGCTGTTTTGGGGAGGTTTTTCTCAGATATTTCATCTGATTTCTGACTGTACAGAAGATTGTTCTGCTCTTCTGTTCTCTTGACAGAGCTGAGCAAAGGCAACTTGCATTAGAGCCTGTCACCCAGTATCATTTTTGTATTAATAGGACATTTTGCCACTGACATGGGAAGAATAGGGAAGCATTAGGAGTGCTTGATTGTCTAATGACTGACAGCAAGCTAGAAAAAAAAACTGAAAATACTGCTTTTAAAGCTGGAGCTGATGAGAGATACCTCTTTACTGGCCTAACCTTATTGTGTCCGTTGTATCTTTACAGAGAAAGGAATCTGACCTGTTAAGAGAAAAACTGTTTCTTTAGCTTCAGAAATCGTTTGGGGATTTTTCCACTTGGAAAAAAAGTACCTTGGTAAGGTTACTCTAGTCGCCTTTGTAGTGTGCTACAGCTCATGTCTGAAATGAGAGCTTCTGGAATCTGTTATGAAACTAGAGAAGGAAGTCCAAAGTGCCTAGCCAAAGACTTCACAATGTAAACACTTTTAAAGGCATATTTATGAAGGTTCTCAGAATTATGTATTTGCCTTGGTTGACTAATTTGTAACACCTTAACTTTTTTCTGGTTTTTAGAAAAGCTTGTGCTAATGCTTTGAAAGGTCTAAGACAGATTACAATTACTGTTATTTAAAATATTTGCTATGAGTTTTGTAAGTATTATAAAGAAGCAGACAACCTTTCCAAGTTGTTCAAGTCTGACTGCTGTGAATGTTAGAGTAAGCTGCTTCTGAGAAGCAGAGTGTGTGCACACACTGGTGAGACTCAGCATCATACATAGGAATAATTACTGGAAGAAAAGAGGTCTTGTAGATCACCTTAGAATATTCTTGCCTCCTTGATAACAGAGGAGAGAGTAAAGCATAATGGCATTTGTTGAATTAGTGCAATTATGGTTGAAATATTCAGTGCTAATCCTAGATATTCCAGATTTTGAATATTTTCTAGCTACACACTTCAACACAAATGTTCTTTCTGTATCTGCCTGTCCTTACTCACCTCTGGAAAATGGCACCTTCTATTTGCAACCCAAGGTACAAAATTACTTCAGCATTTCTGTCTGCAGAAACGTTCGTCATGTCCCAATTTACTTCCTTTTGACCAGAATTTTAGGTTCAGAACTGAGTTCTGTGGTTGCCTTTACAGAACCCTGTCATTGTAATTTCATATAATTGTTTTCTCAATGGAACATGCCTTTGTTTTACTGTGACTTGGTGTTTATAAATGTATTCATGCTACAGTTTAGTTCATCATCTTGGTAAATTTTATAATATTTGTAGGTGCTATAAATAGGAATGTTTTCAGGCAAACACAGGTTGTCTTGAAGATACTGAGCAACCTAGTTACCATTTATACTTTTGTCAATGCAAAGCATCATTGAAACCTTTTGTTAACTAAGTTTGTAAAAGAGTAGAAGTCAAAGTGCTAGATTAAAAGAAAAGCTGGTGAAGAGCAGAGACAAGAAATGTCTTGGAAGTCCAGTCACAGGCTCCAGGAATATGTGCATCTCTGAGTCACAAAGCTGGCCAAAGACAACGGAGACTTCACTAGCTCTCATGCAAAATTCTTCTGAGAACAAGTTATTGGGAAGATGAGCCACTGTCTGGAAAAAGAGGTGGAACTGTGTGCAGGGTGATCGCTTGTAAATGAAAAAGAATAGACATAATTATTAATTCCTTATAGCACACACATTGTGAATCCTCAAATATGTGACTTTCTTGAGGCAAGAGGGGCAACATTAACTGTATCTACACCATAGGAGACTGGAGTAATCACAACCTTTGAGGCTAATTAAACTAAACTTTAAAAGTATTCTGGTATGTCAGGTTGGAACCTACTTTCTAATTTCCTCTCCTGCAAAGTAGGGTGATTTCTATTGAAGAAGAAGATGCTGCTGGATTGTATTGTGCTGCAGAAATGAGGTACTCGGTTGCAAAACTAACCCTTTCTACTCTTTCTTAGTAACTGCTCTCCTGTTTCCCTCTTTAACAGGTGCTTTTCTGTGTTAAGCAGGTGGATATAAACATGAAATTTAAATGGATGATGTCACTAGAGACAAAGAACGTCATTTCAAACAAGTGGACACCTAATTGTGAAAAACAGTCTTTTCTAGGTCTTGTAGAAAAAGGGAAATATTCTCTGTCTTGTTCTCTCTCACCCCTGTCAATCTAACCTTCATCTGTCAGACCTGATGTAAACTGGAAAGAACTTCATGCTTTTCAGTCAGATCTGTTGCACCACTGGGTCAGTCATTTCTGTGCCGATTCATATGGAACAGATGTGAGACAAATCTGAAAGCACTTATAAATAAATAATGGAAGAAACTCCCATCACATAGGGGATTGGTTAACAGTACCAGTCTAGAGCAGCGTGTATCGCTATTAGGAAAAAGTTGAAAAGTACAGATTTAGTAAAATAAGTATAACTAGGTAAGTCTATACAGGGTAGTGAGTTTGTGAGGAGTGGCCAAAAGAGTTATTACATTAGAATTAGCTCAAAAACAGTTTGAGTGCCAGGTTGAACTGTGGTCTACCAGTTAAAAACCAAGGAAAACTGTTGTTGTGAGTTGTTAGGTAAAGTAGGGAACTGCCGGGAAGATAGAGAAATGGTTACAGTGAGAGCCTAAAACTAACTGAAGAGTGGAGGAATGAAGCATTGATAAAGAAAAACACAGAAATGAATTAGTTTATCCCCAGTTGCTAAGTGTAGATGCCAGAAAAGTGATGAAACATCATTAGAAATCTCTCAAGGAAGAAGAGGACCTACTCGGAAAGTAATTAATGTATTAGTAAAACTTTTTATGCAGTTACTCCTCTTGGTTTGTTCAGTGTTGGAGGACAAAGAAACCATGTTTTAGACTGGACAGGCAGACCGGCAAGTGCCAGTATAAATTGCTTTGGGAGCAAAAGAAAATTGTTCATTATTTAAGTTCATTTGCAGTCAGTTGACTTTGCTGTACCGGTATTGAAATAAAAATGTAGAAGTACTGCAACAAAGTATTAAGGAAGAAAAAAATATATTGAAAATTAACTCCCTTTGACACTATAATAGCATTTAATTGACATTAAATCACTCCTTTGGAACCATTATGAATATTATATGAATACAAATGTTTGAAACATTTCCATCATATTGAATCAACAGCTCCAACAGATGAAGTTACATCATTGGAGCCTCTAAGATTTTCACTTTTGTAAGTGAATTTAGTACTTAAAGTGCCACACTGAAATTTCTGAAGACTGAGGTATTACTGTGTGAAACTCTTTTGTCATAGTTTTGCTAACAGGACATGAACTGAAGGAGCTAATCAGTGTTTCGTGCAGCTTGTCTAGCCTCTCGGCGATGCTGCTGGCACCATCCTCAGCCATCCAGTGATGGACACATTGCAAGAAGAAACAGTAACTAGGAATCCAGATGAGTAGATCTCTGTGATTGTCACAATAATACTTAGGTTTTGGGTGCAACATTATCAGGGGATATGGAAGTCTGGGTGGGAGCATCGTGAGTTTTTAGGGTTGCTTTCTTCTCACTCTACTGGTGATATTTTTACCTGGCTCTTTACATGTGGTATAATTGAACCTATTGCAAGTACTAGTGCACACTGTGTGTAAGAAAGAATGGGCTGGATCATATTCCCAAGAGCTCAAGTCATTCTGAGCTTCAGTGAAACCAACATGGAAAAAAATGAGGCTTTAACTGAGCAAGCTGTTGGTGTTTGAGGTTGCTGTATTTCATGGTTAATTGCAGATACTGGAAGGCACTGCATGTCTTTGCTAAGCACGTTATTGTGTATAGTTCTTGTCTGGTTTTCTCCATAATTTGCTCACTAATAAGGTAATGCATGTGATACAGCAGATTAAGGTATTAGATCTGTTAATTTTGGCAAGGTATTTCACTTCTAACAAGCAGATTAAGCCATACCCATCCATTGATCAGCATAATAGAAAATAATTCTTTTATTTGTACTCTTTAACTTTTTGGAAGCCTACTGAATTTTGCATTTGATTCTTAATTGGAAAAGGGAGTGCTTTAATAGAAGCCATATTCCACTTACAACAGGATGCCTTTGGGAATCCTATCAATGTACACTGGATTTTTTTTTATATATTTTGAATAATTACACAATGTCTTGTTCTGACATAAATACATGCCGATACAAAAGCAGCTTTTTGTGCAGTTAATCTGTAGCAGTGAATCATTATTTAAGCCTAGTTAGCTATGGACATGTAAAGTATTTTAGGGAGAGAAGTCATTACTCTGGTAGCGGATGGAGGATTTCTTTATATAAGCTTTGTTGCAAAGCAAGAGCTAAAATAAATTTGATAATTTGAATGAAATTCCATGGACTTAATATTTCAGAAAATCCTGGATCTGTGAGCATGTTTACAAACGCAATTGTAGTTATGGGATCCTGCTAGTTTAGGAATAGACTTTTCAGAAAGATCTGTTGACTGTCAATGGGAATTTCATATCAGATTCTTTTAGATTAACAGTCTAGTTTGGAAGCTTACTTTAGGGAGGTGTTATTTACGTGTTGGAAAAGGTGATAGTGATGTAGTTTCTTCTAGGAGAAGTATCTAATAATTGAAAAAGGATACATTTTTAAAAAGATACCTTCTAATCATAGCAAAGAACTGCTATGAATATTTGGGAATAATTATTCCAAACACATAGCATTTTCCAAAACAATTGTGTTTGGAAAACAGCAAACAGCTACTGGAGCACTTGAGGGCAGGAGGGGAGAGTAGGTTAAGCCGCCTATACCTCCATCACTGGGTTTCAGTTACTCTTCTGAGCTACTGTGGTCAGAAATAAACACTGAGGATGATTTATTTCTCTAATTTTCAAAACCTTTGAATAAGTGAATATCTTTCTACTGCATCACCAGCCAAACCCCGGCTTTCCCATGAAAACCAAGCCCTGTACCTAGGGCACAGATTGGTGGTATGTGCCAGACCTCGGGGATTTGCAGTATTCCACTTCCAGCATAAGGAGCTGCAGGTTGGAGAAGTGATATGGAGTACAAAGACTCTGATTGAGCCACGTATAGAAAACACTGCAGTGCTCACTACTTGTGAAAATAAATTATTTTTCCTTTGTGAAAATTAATACGAGTTTATATGTTCCAGTTCAGATCCTAGCTTTTGGATGGGTGGCATCTATTGCCAAAGATTTGTGGACCCTTTAAAAGGGGGTGTTTTCAGAGAGGAAGAAAGCCTTAGTTCTTGACTGGGGGAGATCAAGTGTTGGAAACAGAAGATAGAGAAAAATCACTGCTTCAATTTTCCTGATACTAATATACTAATTATTGGGATTTCACTGCAAATAAGTATGATTTGAAGTAGAAAGGGAACGTAAAACCAGCATCAAATATTGAGTTGAAGCTGCCTGCCCTAAGAAGCATGTTCTCAGGTCATAGGTAAGAGATGTACCAGCATTGTATTCTAGGGTTAGGATTAAACAAAGCTTTTAAGCTCGTAAGTCTTATTTAAGCTTCTCATTAGAAATATAAATATTATTTTCTTTGGGGCCTGGAATCATTTGGGGTTTTGTTAAATTTGTTGTTGGGATTTTTCGGTGGTGGGGGTTTTTTTGGTGTTTTTCGGGTTTGTTTTTTTTTGTATCTTAAACTAAGGTATTGAGGACTTCTTGGAATAATGTCATTTTTACTCAGCTGCCCATGGTAGATTAATGCTGAGTTTTCAGGGATGCAGGCTGGCCAGGAACGTTATACGAAGTTATAACAGAAAGCCTGTAATTCTAGGTCACAGCTGCACAGTTTCTGTATCAGATTTTGTTTCTGATGGTTTGGTTCTTTTGGATGATTTTTTTTCTCTGAGGAGTGTTCCATCCAATTCAATGATTCTGATAAAGAGCAGGATATGTTGGAAGGTTTCATAATGCGTTAAGTGACAACCACTTCCAGGAAAATATTTTTAAAACTAACAGGTATTTGCCCAATAAGTTTACTGTACATCCAAAGCTTTTGGTAGTATATGAAGCACACTTGTTCTGTCTTTCCTTAGGTTGCTGTCCTGTATATGCATGTGTATTTTTAGTATTAGAAGTTGTTATAGCATCCTTATGTATGTTTTGAATACAACAGTATGTGCCCAGAACATCCACCTGCTGCACCTTGCTTACTAGTTGTGCATGTGGGGAATGCCCAAGTGGATGGTATGTGCAGAGAAGGGAGTTGGTGTGCAGTTGCATTTTGTGCCTTGGGATGCGCAAACTGTGCTGGTAGTGTTAAAGGTAGACCCTGTGCTTCCCCTCTGCTCACTAGAGCCTGTGCTGCTTTTTTAGTTGCTTCTGGGTACAATTCAGGGTGATGAGCTTTACCTATAAAGTCTACTTTTGTAGTGCTTAGCATATTGGAAGTAAATTAGTTGCTTTCAATAGCATCCTATAAATTAAACCACATCAGGACTAAAACAGGATTGTCTCAATGGAAAACTGTAATTCTGGAATTCTTTCCTCCATTTATTTTAGTGAACTTAAGTATGTGACATGAGGTTTATCTATTCCCTAGCTTTTATCGAATGAAGTGGTAATATGGTAAGACTAAGAGATGTCTTTGCAAGAGACATCACTCAGTATGATGTTGTTTGAGTTACTTATTGTTGATATCTCTTTAGAAGCACCTTTAATGAGGAAAAAGAACTTTATTTATACTGATGGTAGATTATTAATTCTTTGCATTTGTAGTATACTGGTTACCTCAGCCAGTACCTGCAATGAGTCTGAGAAAGCTCAGTCAAAACCACTGTTTTCACTAGAAAAGAACTGATGCTGTCACCAATGGCCTGTTTGATTTCAGCCAGCGTCCATGAAAACCTTTGTCATTTTGTATTTTCATGTGTGAGTACTGGTGAAGTACAGCTTCCAGGGAGAAAAGGCTTTGGCCACTTGACCTCCTGAAGAACAGCCAGGTGAATTGTCTACATTTTGCAAGGAGGCCATTTTTGTTGGTCAGGGAACTATACTACTACATACCGCTGAAAATGTGGGCAGCTGATCACACTTTGTAAAATTCAGGGAAGAAAGGGTAGTCTCTCACACGCCTGAACCTGCCAGCTTAGCTCCTTGGCAGCCTCCCACTGCCCTTCCCCAGTGTCCTGATACAGTATTGATGATGATGACAAAGTATTTTACTATGCTATCTCTTCAGTGCAAGAGTTTATTCAAAACAATAACAAGATATTAGAGGGTATCAGCTATGAAGTAAGAGAATCAAAAGTAGGCCTGACATCATCATATGGAGGTAAGAAATAAAAATTTGTAGAGTAAATACAGGTCTGAGGCTGTCAGAAGAGATTTCGCTTCATGTGTTAAACATTTGCGCACAGTAGTCATCTGGCATGTTTGGTTCTGAATGTCAAGCTTGTTCTACCTCAAAGAAGATGGTAAGCTTTTAAACCCTAGAACAAATGGATGTAAAATTGCAATTTAATATGCTCAAACTGGTGATGTGTATGTCATCATTATGCAGGTTTATATACTTTTGTTGTATCATCTGAGCATCCGTACTTTCGCCACCTTGCCTGTGAAATCCTTAGGGCAGAAGTCCAACCCTGTTCCAGAAAAGATCTAGCACACTGTTTAATATAAAAATGTTCTTAGCAGCTCTCCACTTTGGTGTGGGTTGTTTTTTTTTCTTTAGCTGATCATGTGGTCTCTGTATTTCCTAGGTTTTGTGTTAGCATTTAATTTTAAAAAAAGTGGAGTTTGCTTTTAGTGCTCTGTTTAAATTCCTCTAGTCAAAGCACCAATCTGAAACACACTTAAACTGGGAGGGAGGCTTAATCAGCAGCTCCTGTTATCTTTTTACAGAGACAAGAAGGGCTGTTAGAACAATGCCCAGCTGATTAGAAAGGAGATGTCATATTAAAAAAAAAAATAAAACAAAACAAACCAAACAAAAAAAAACCCTCCAAACCCCAGAAAAATGGCAAAAAAGCACCCAAACTAAGACGACCAGAATAGAACCTGAAACAGGTTGAAATGAGAAAATTAGCTTTGTAAAGGTCGGCAGAGACAGCAGAGCTTTTTAAAATTAGAATAATTTGTACATAGTTTTAGACAGTTGCAAAAATGAAAGCTGAGTTTAAGTAGTCCACAAAACCCCCTAGTATCTTGTAGATACTCAGCTGTGATAGAGAACAACCACGAGGTGCCACTGTTGAGTTTCAGAGCACTGGATGAGACTGGCTTTTTGTGGCAGCCAAAATTTGTAGCTGGGAAGGAATGTGTGGGTAGTAGTTGTGCAACAGAAATAAATTATTTCTGCAGCTCTAGGGTTTGTGAAATAGAGCCACAACCAATATTTTCTTCTCGTTGTTTCACCAGATATTATCATATCTGACAGTAGATCACTGTGACAGGTCCAACATGCCTCTTTCCTGGCTTGAAGCACAGAGCAGAAACTATGCTAAATGAGAGAGGACTATAAACTCTCTTTATTGTTATGAAGCATTTTCTCTCTTATTGCAGGATTTTTGGCAAGCACATCTAGTCAGCCTGCAAGTCTTTCTGGATAACAAGTTTACTTGTTTGAAGTGGTGCTGAAGTGGAGGAGACCCCACTTTTAGCGTGATTTTCCAGTGACAAATTTTGTGGTCAGCAGAGCATAAATATGTTTTAGATATAGCTTGTGTGTGCTTAGAAAAACAGAAAGCAAGAGTAATGGTGACTCACAGTGTGATCGTCTTCTGACAGACAAACTTGCTGGAATGATGAATATGTTTCTAAATAGTTTTGATTTGGGGAGCAGATAATTAGAGCTTTCTGAATCTTAGATACGTTGTTGGTTTTTTTTTTAAATGGACAGTGTTGCATGAAACAAAGTTTCTTTGTTGAGATACACTTCATTATATCTTATACAGAATAGCAGTATTGTACAGTCTGG
Organism: Thinocorus orbignyianus; assembly: GCA_013400375.1. Lineage (NCBI taxonomy): Eukaryota > Metazoa > Chordata > Aves > Ciconiiformes > Thinocoridae > Thinocorus > Thinocorus orbignyianus. The sequence continues at coordinate 291,934 of VXBW01009185.1, read as the reverse complement.
ATTTATGGAATATTTTTGATCTTTTGCTTTCAGCCAAAGAAAAAAAAAAGGTGGAAAGGCATCTATGTGTGATATGTGTGGCACATAGACTTAAAGGAAAATCTAGTTGAGTTTTGAGTGTATTTTGAAGCTAGGGAGTGGGATTTGGTTTTGGGGCCTAATCTAAGAAAATCTCTTCAAGGAAATAAGTAGTTCTCTTGAATTCAGAGTCTTGAAGTTAACCTGTTTTGATGGGTTTTGTTGAAACAGGGCCTCACACATTGAAATACTTTTGATCAATATTATGCTAATAGATCTCGTGGGAAATCTGTCAAGCATAAACAAACTGGGTTTGAGCTACCATAAACTCTACATTAGAAGCAAAAGAAATGTCTTGATATATAATTTGATGTAGAAGTCTCTTTGTGGTGCAGATTTTAACATGTTACTTAGTCAGCTGTGCAACTGCATACACCTTCTGGACAGTGATGTGCAAAGATAGAAAGTGAATTAGAACCTATAGGTTTCCTTCAAGTTTGATTCATTTCTGCTGGTAAGTGGGGCTTCTACCAGCTCCTTACACTAATATCCTGGCTTTGGTTTTGGTGTTGTTTTTTTTTACTACTTATTCTAAAGACTTTATTTTTCTCTTGACATATTTCTCTAATAAAAGAGCTTTAGTTAACAAACAAAATTTATTTTGAAAGTATTGGAGACACACATTTTTGGTGAGGTCGCACCTTGAGTACCTTCTCTACGGGAGGGATGGTCACTGAGGTGCTGGAGCATGTCCAGAGAAGGGCAATGAAGCTGGTGAAGGGACTGTAGAGTAAATCTTATGAGGAGCAGCTGAGGGAACAGGGGTTGTTTAGCCCAGAGAAAAGGAGGCTGGGGAGAGACTTTGTTGCTCTCTACAACTACCTGAAAGGAGTCTGTAGCCAGGTGGTTGTCGGTCTCTTCTCCTAAGTAACAGGTGATAGGACAAAGGGAAATGGCCTCAAGTTGTGCCAGGGGAGGTTTAGATTGGATATTAGGAAAAATTTCTTCACCAAAAGGGTTATGAAGCATTGGAACAGGCTGCCCAGGGAAGTGGAAGAATTGTCATCACTGGAAGTGTTAAAAAGAAGGGTAGACAGAGTGCTTATGGACATGGTCTAGTGATGTTTTTTGATGATGATGATGCTTGTTTTTTAGATGATGATCCAGAAGGTCCCTTCCAACCTGGACAATTCTGTGTTTCTATGATAAAGTCTAGTATTACTATGATGAGAGCACATTCAATTGGCATCACTTCTGGGAACCCCTTCTGGAAATAGTAAATGCTCCAAGTGATCTTCTACAGCAGCAGGACTAAAGTGGAAGCAGAGCAGACCAGACTGCAGCAGGCACTGTATTTCATTGCTGGCAAGGTGGTGGAACACATTGCTTTTGCTACTGCAAGCTGCAGTTTACTGGTCTCAAAATAGTTGTTAATTGTTATGGCAGAAGCAGGAAAAATAAACTCTAGATAGAAGTGTAATTTCCAGAATGTTGTTGTGCTGTGTTTTAGGAAACTAGTCTCTTCTGGGCTCTTCTGAGCTCCTGCTACAGCAGCGTTATTGTTCGCAGGTGTGTCTGAACAGGGAAGGCGGCTGTTTCATGCACTGCCATGGTCTGTGTACAGTTACTGCGCCATACATCAGTATTGATCTGCTGAAATAAACCTTACTCAGCTATAAGTTGGTGTAACTGCTGACTTCACTCCAAATAAATTGTGTCCAACTGCCAAACCAATATAAACTGCAGAAACAGTATTTATTTCTCCTTATTATGGGCAGATGTTACACAAATGATTAAAATGTGGCTACTTCTGTCCTCAAAGATCAGTAGCTATGAAAACCCTGTACTTCATCTGTTCTGTAAAAACACATTTCCTGCTGAACCTTAAAGATTTTTTTCCATTGTTTCCCTAATAACAAGAGGAGAAAACTTCCTAACAACAAAAAATAATAGAAAAAAGATGTGACGTGAAACTTCGTAACATTAATCTAAGGTGCTTACTGAACTTCACATGGGTTGTTTTTCCAACTACATTTGTTTAATAGCAGTTTAAATCTTTAAAATACATTTTGGAAATGTGCCTGATGAAAAGGGGGATATATGGTGTGGAGGCTGCCCATTTAGTTTACTTACAAAGTCATTCTGTTCCTTTGAACGCTATTAAATAAAACACCTAAGGCTTTCCAGTGATTTTTCAGTAGTCTACTGGTCTTTGCATTTCTTTTTCATCAGTTGTTTACAGTCACTAATATATTTGCTCTGTGAAACAGTGATGCTTAGGTTAAAGGTAAGTCAGTTAAATCATAAACATATACACAGGGTTAGGTCTGCCTGGCAGAGAGAGGTTTGAGAGCAGACGTTGGCTGACTGCATATAAGGAGCAATGAATCACAGTGTTGTGATGGTGCCTGAGGTTGGTGCTACTCCCTGGGCAAGTGCAAGACTGAACTAGTCTAAACAGATTTGAAAGAAGTGAAAGAGACTTCAATCGGGAGAGCCAGACCTAGTTGAAGTGTATCACAGATCTCTGGCGACAGGTAAGGGTCAGATGGTCAGAGTGGGAAGACGGACCCGGAGTAACGATGAGTCTCAATATGAGTATGATCATTCTCCCTTTATTCAAGTTTTCACAGAGTATATATAGACAGGCAATAGAAGCACGCGCTAGCAACAGCTACATGATTGGCTTATAGTCTCTGTTCAAGCACCTGGAGTGCTCACACAATTGGTGTAAAGTTCTTGTCCATGCGCAGCAGTGTTTTTCCCCTTCTCCCAGCTGCGGCTCCGCTTATCTTGTTTCCCATGTAGCTGCTTCTTCATACTTCTGCTTTTCAAGGACAGTTCACAGTAACCTCTGAGCTTTTATCTACATCAAAGACTGGGCTGCTCATTGCAATCAGGTCATGCCCCTTTTCACTCAGCCATTCCCCCACAGGTGAGGTCCCATACTTCTGTATCTTCTGGATGTGGTGCTGCAGGGACGTGGAGAAAATACTCTGAATTTATTATAACTTGATATTTGTAGTAACTCTCACCACTTTTTGGGATAGTAGCTGCTCGTGCTTAAAACAAATGGTATGTGGTAGCAGGGGAGAGGGAAATGGAAACTGTGCTTACTAGCTACTTGGTTACAGAACTGGAAATAGCTCACATTTCCAGTCATTGTTTGATGAATTGATTGTCCCAAAGAGAAATTATTTCCAAAACAAGAAAGAAGTGGCTTAAAGTGGGTATTATGGTTCCTAGATACGTTTTAGCCCACCGTCTCAACTGCTTTTTAATCTGTGTCCAAACTCGCAAGCACCCTACTAATTTGTAGTGGTGTTATTAGCAGGTAGCTGCCAGAAAGCAAATTCTAAGCCATAAAAAAAATGTTGCCATTGACAGAAACAGGCCCACAGAGACGTATTCATCAGAAACTTGAAGGCAGATTTAGTTGCTTGAAACATATGGTCTATTGCTTTGCCTGAACCAGGCAACAAAAGAGAACTTACCTAATTAGAGATTTACTTTGGGTTTTTGTTTTCATTCACTTTGCCTTTCCATTTTAAAATGATCCATCTTTTATTCATTCAACAACAGAGAGGTCAAGGCTAAAATCTTAATGAAATTGCTCACAGAGAAAATAATTCTGTTTTGCTTGGGATTGCTTTTAGTTCACGTTCTTAATCATGTAAGCTAACAATAAAAGGTGTTGATGTTACATTATTTAATTCACAATCTAGTCAAATGAAGCACGTGCCTTTTCAGTCCTGTCGTGGCCTCAATTTTTGGTGTTTATAAGTCAGGTTTATATTATTGATACATGCATTTTTGTTCAATTAAAAGATTGTTCCCTCTGGATTTTATTAGCATTCGGATAAGGTTAGCACTAGACTTATTCTGTGGAGTAACTCCTTTTCTGAGTGATGAGTAAGGCTGAAGTGATGAGTATTTCACAAAATGTTCCTCTGAGTACAGTTGGATTTGCTCATCTGTGTTTTCACCCAGCTCGCTTTCTCCTGTTCATGATGCAGGCATGGAATCCATATTAAAATTTTACAGTTTTCTAGTGACTGTCACCTCATCTTCAATTAAAAACTTTTTCTTCTCGTCTCAGTGGAATTTACAGCATTCAAGGTTCTTATAAAGATAAAATATTCTTCTTTGAGAAAATTTAGCTGCATTATATCAACCAAATGTAATAACCTGGATGAACTGAGGCAGCCACTCACCAGCATGGCTATAAATGAGTCTTGATTTTTGTCAGCAGGAATACAGTAGGAGGTTAACAAAATCAGTAATGATGGCTGTTGATGCAAATCACAGCATTAAAAGTCGGAGCTGATTTTTTCATCAAGGTGGAAAAAAGATGTGATACGGCAGAAACATCATAACTTGGAAAACCAAAGTGTATTTACTTTTACTGTGTCATATAATAATTTCTTACATTGGCTGGTTTCTTACATTTCTTAAATTATGTCCTATTAAAAATCAAGTTCCCAACTTAAATGGTGCTGTACTTTTTCTCATGCCTATCAGCAAAATCAGTAGGATTTAGAAGAGATGGGCTGCTATAAAAATGTTGTAAGAGTAGGTTTCCTACTGAAGCTCTCCCAAGGAGCAGATTTGCTGTAACAGAGGTTCAATGCTTAATGAACCTGTTCATCAGCCTGTTCCCCCAGTGTTTCTGTCCCCCAGAGCAGAGCATGGAGTTATGGTGCTGCATGGAGTGTGCCCATGCTGAATTCCTGCTGTTGTACTCTCACCGGTGACCACTGCCATCTGAAATTATCTGAAAAGCTGATTACTTGCCAAATACTTCTCTGACTGTTTTGTATTTGTTTCTGTAGCGAATGGGGAAGATGCAACTGGCCAAGACGACCAGTTGTGACTGACACCAGGCAGATGTGTGTCAGTTCCCCGTGCGTTACCCGTGATTGCCAACCTGACACCACAACTTGGAGGTGGAAGCATGTTCTTCCCATGGTACCAGAACAGTGCCAAGCTTTTGTCAGGAATATAAAATGAGGGGGAAAAAAGGGTTGTTGAGATACTGTAATTAGTGTTGAATGGAAATGGACCTTGGTGTCAGGAGCATTTATAATGGTAGCAGATTTGTCTTGGGATTCCCAAGCTTGCTCTGGCTTACAGCTCTGCTACCACTCTGCATTTGGGTTGAATTCGTGTCTCTCATTTTCGCTCTAGTGTGTAGTGGGGTTCATTTTGACCCCTACCAGCCTTTGTTTTCGTGCCAAAAGAGTAAATTTAGTTTTGGAACCCCTGGAGTATTTGTTGCTAAGAGACACTTCTCATAGTTGTTTTAATGGCAGTTTTCCAAGACTTTTAATATCTGTATGCTAATTTTAATGTAGGTAACAAAAAAAAAAAATAAAAAAAAAAATCCCAGAAAGTCTTATTGAAATGTTTTAACAGCTATTTTGTAAAAACCTAATTTGTGTTTTTTTCAAAAATTCTCAATAATGAAGAAGAATATTTAAAAAAAGGTATTGCATGTATTTGAACAATAAATGGTAGCATGAAAAATGTGCCCTCCTATATCAGCTTAGAAAGAAAATTCCAAGAATTTTAATATGGCACAGTTTTTGAATGAAATTAAAATACTTACAAGTGGTCATACAGCACAGTCAGAAATTTTGAGCTTGCCATTAGTTTGGGCTAAAAAATTAGAAAGGCACTTAGCAGAATTGGCAGTATTGCTCCATGAGGTATTACTCGCTCAGGTTATGAGATTGTTAATATGGAGCATTTGGGTAACTAGTAATTAATTAAATTTTCCAAATCTTATGTAACTACTCCTTGAGCTTTCAGAAGAAAAATAAGATCTGAAACAGATCCATTTCATGGGACATGTCTTGTTTTGCCACATCCTTACAACCCTTTTAATCTAACATAGTCATAGCAATGCAATAGCAATTAGGATATTTAATCTAGTATATGTCACCTTTTCTGAATGTCAGTAAGGAAAAGATTTAAACCTAGACAGAAGCATATTCTCTAACCTGTCCATCTTTTTTGTGTCTGTTGGGATTAAAGGGCTCAGAAATTCCTTTGTGGCAAAGTCAGGCAAGCATCAGGCTGTTCTTATTTTTGAAAAAAAATCTTGAACTCTGTCATGTGGAATGGGCAAGAAGGAAAACTGCAATAGGTAGTCTTATACTCTCCATTTTGAAAATTGATTTCCTACCCTCTTAGAAACTCAGCTTATTTTGCGTGGTAACAGTGAAGGGAATAAGAAATACAAGTCCATGGACTGACTTCATGCAGAAGCACTAGACATGAAAGCAATGGATGTGTTCTGGTGGAGGTATGTAGACTGTGGGAATCCCATCTACATTCAGAAAAAATGTGCTGGTATTTATTTCTAAATATAGGTGTTTCTGAGTGCAAAGTAAGCTGTTTCATGAAAGATTGTTTTTGCTTACGTTTTACTGCCTCAGTGTTCAGAGTTCACGGTTGTGGAACTAATGTAGATAACTTAAAATTATTTTTGGTTTTAGAGAGTGTAGTCCTCAATAGGTCTCAGCTGAAAGTAATGATTGTATCTNCCCGGCTGGCTCCCTGCTGACCCTGGGCCTGGAACACATGGGGTGGAATAGCTGTGCCGGATAGAGACAGGGCAGAATCAACCCCGTCCCTGCTGGAAACCAAGACACTTTTCTTGTACTTTCATTTTTCTTTCTTATGTATTTTCTACCACCTCATTTTATTTCCCTGTTGCAGGAGGACAATTGTCCTCCTTTTTACTAACATATTACCCTTGTTTCCAGTCCCTATTCTCTGCTAGGGTTTATGCTTCCTCATGTCCACTTACTTCAAAACCTGTCCTTCTCTCTCTGACTTTCCCTGCTCTCACTGAAGCTGATTATTCCAACTTTTCCTTCCCTAGATTGTAAAATGTCACACAACCATTATTTTTGCCATTTGATGCAAAAGCTGATTTAATCTCTCAGCTGATATGTGAGTCTTAACCTTTTCCTTCTGTATTTTAAAAGAACTGAATTTACTAAAATCATACAGAAAATATCAATGTGCCTAAGGATCTTTAAGTAAATCATCTTACATTAGTCTTCTCTTTGAATTTATATTCACTGAGGAAAGCAATTTATTTTGAAGATAGGGGAATATTTCACACTTTAAGTATGTTTTCAGCTTTCATTGACGTGACAGATCAGTAGGAATTGACTCTGATCAGTGGCTTTTCTTATTAACAGATTAGGTGGTTTTGATTCTTTGACTCATATTTTTGAAATTTCTCCACATTCTATTTCACTTTTCAGGGTGAGATTTCCTTTCTTATGGATTCAGCTGCTCCAGAGGTAGCTGGTGACAGTTGCCTATATAAAATTCCTGCCTAAGGGCACTGACAACTGAAACTTCAATTATAACCCTTTTGTGCTTATTTTCTGTAATGTCCTCAAAGTGTGATAATTAACAAAGCTGATTATTTTTCAACAATTTCTGTTAGCCCAGAATGAGGGAATAAGTCTGATTCGCCATAACTGCCAGTTGCATACTACTGTGTCCAGTGCTGTGCCAAAAGCATACTTCTTCAATTTCTCTAATAGATTGTAAAGACACAGATCTGTTACATTTAGTAAACTGAAAAAATTTGGATTAGTGTTACCCAAAGTAACTGGTTAATTGTTTAAAGTTTAACTTATGCATAGGCATTTTGCTGGATTAAGACCCATTTTTTTCCTATTTCAATTATGATTAGACAGCTGTCTAAGCAGTTCTGTCTTACATGGTGTTCGAAAATAAGTAGCAAATAGGAAAATTGAGTGTAACCATCAAATTATATGGAGAGAATCAGAAAAATACCAAGGAAGCTCTGTTCTCCCACTTTCAAAGAATCCTACTGTTCTGCCATAAGGCTTCCATGAGTTCACTGGAGATACAGTCTCAGCACCTAAAGAATCATTTCCAAAATTGCATAAATAATATTAGTGTGTCTTTCCAGAAAGCAGCTTTTAGGCAGTATTTTCTGTTATTTAGGTGTTATTCCAATACTAATCCTCAACAAATATATTTCTTCTGCCTTTGAAATTAAAAAATTGAAATATACCTAATTTATGCAATGTTTTGGAGTGTGGAATTCATGTGAAATTTAATCTGTATTACAGCATAAAATGACGCAATGTATGTTACAGCTTTTCAAATTAGTTATGTTGGCTTTTATAGATTACTATCTGTGGAGATCCTTGAACCACGTCTTCTGTGTTTTAAAGTCCTCTGTGTGTTAAAAAGCTAGACTAGAAAGAGCTTCTCATTAAAAGATCAAAATAAACTTTAAGGAGAATTAGACCTTGAACTGATATAAGTTTAAACCTCATTGCAACTGCAACCAAATGTTTGACTAAAATGCAGTTTAAATCCACCAACTGCATATGTTAAAAAAAGCCTGCTGGTGCTCGAGCATTTATCCTCTTTTAAATTATCTATTTAGGAAGAAGTATCACATACATGATTTTTCTCATCTGATATAAGGTCGCCTAATATATTTATTCTGATTTGCATTTTTTTTGGTGAAATAGCTGAGGGAGATTTGAAAATTTCTCATTGACATGAATTAGAAAATCCTGGCAGCAGTGGCTCCTGAATGGAAACAAAGTGCAAGAAGAGTGAACCAGAATTGGAATAAGGTGCATCAAGTAAATGTCTTTTAAATATTTGTGTAACTGTAAACAGTAATACCTGAATTGCAGTTGGATTTGTTTTATTTTACATAGCAGTAGGTTACTTTCAGCATTTCTATATAACTTAATTTTTTTTATTCTGTCTTTTAAACCTTGTACCAATTTTATGGAGCATTTATGCAGCAGAGAACTTAAAGAAACTTGCTGGGAAGAAAAGATTGATTCCCTTTGTAGTTTTGTCATTTTCTACATGATTTAATGCAAGTGATTTCTTTCTTTTTCTGGTGTAACAGTTTCAGTGTACAGAGTAGAGGGTTCTGAAACTATTCATTTTTTCTTCAGACCTATAAAAAGATTTATTATTTAGAATTGAATTTTATTATAATAAAAATATTTATCATTAATCAGAAGTTAATTATATTCGAAATTGAAATTTATTAAACTATTATTATGCATTCTGAATTTAATTTTATTATTTATTATTAGCCCAGCTCCAGTTTCTTTCTAAGACACCTACTTCATTTTGCTGTGCGTATCTTCTATCATGAAAGTTTGGGGTATTAGTTGCATTTTATTTTTTTTAAGTGTCTTAGAAGCCCCTTTTTTTCCCACAAACAAGCTCAGCAAATAGGAGCTACCCAGCCAATCAAGACAGAGGACCTGCGTAATTTTACTTACTAAAATCTGAGAGGCAGCTCTTAATTAATCTAATGTATCAGTAGTTACTTCAACATAATGAAAGTTTTAATGAGTATGTCAGGTGCTATTACATAAAATACTTTGCAGAAATCTAGATGTACAATAACCTTTATTAAATAGATCTGTAATATTGCAAGGGATTATCCTGCCAAGATGCAGAATATTTTGTAAAAAGAAAAAAAACCACAAGGAAGTTTGAACACTTGTTTCATCTGAGAAAAATTTATTTTTCTGATCAAGTGCATAGACAATAAAATGGGGTATTCATTCCCATTTAAGGATATTTTCAGGATAATCTACATGATTACAACACATTTTGGCCATGGGCAGTTATATTTTTCAGTTAGTTCATTCTGTCCTCTTAACACAAATTTGTTGGGAGGTCCAAAAAAATACAGCCCTAAGGTTCACAACTGGAGAAAGCATTTTAATTGTTTCCACAGAGATTACTTGCCAGGCATTGACAACCTTATTCTCAGTACCATTTGTATACTAAATGGGAATCAGAAGATTTCTCTCTGAGAGAGAAGATTTCTCAAAGCCTTCCCATTCTGAGACTCATCGATCCCTTTATGTAGTGTGAAATGCCTGTGTATAGGTAGGCGATGAATAAATTGTATGGGCATTAAGGTGTAACAGTGCAGAATATGCTTCTTTTAAATTATGATTTAAAAGCAGCAAACGCATCTTTTTAGTTTCTTACTGCTGTATGCTGACAGACAACTATTCTAGGGTAGGGATGCATCTATGAAAGCAAGAGGATATTTCTTTATAAACATGTTTTAGCATTCATGCACCTTGTATTTTATTTGTGTGTTCGTTTAGATGAGAGATTTTCTCAAGGAACAAAATTCACCAATTTTCTGTTGGCTAATAATGCTGTTGAGGTTAAGAAATATGGATCCATTTCTGACCTACAACATTGGGTATGAAAATGTGTGGTACAAGGGAAGTTCAGCCTCCTGAGGTTAGGGCTCAATGAAGAGAAACTTCATTGTGCATGGCTGAAATGCTTGTTGTTTTTTCAATTAACATGCATTTTGTCCCTGACTGGACCATATATGGAAGGAATGCTTTAGCTAGTGTTTCATAATAAAACTACAAAAGTTTAACAGCCACCATCAAATCAGCAATGCGTTTTATTGATACTTTTAAGTGATAATCAATAGAAATTGATAGAACCAGCAATGGGAAAACCATCAAATGTTTGTATTGTGTATCACTGCCAAATACCTGCTTATTTCAGATTTAAAATGAGAGGTTTTTGGATGTTTTAGATTTCTGTAGGTCTGTGTGTTCTCAGTGAGGAAATGAGTTATTCACACGTTTCTTTGGGATTAGATCATTATCCTGAAATCATTGCTGCTTTTTATCAGAGTCACATTGCAGTGACGCCAAAATGAAATCAATCTGTGTGTAGTGACAAGCATTTGACATAATGAAAACTTTCATGTTTCTAGGAACTGACAGAAAATAATCTTTTTGGAAAATGAAACAAACAGTAAATCAGGGGGGACCAGGAGGTGATTCTCAGGGTAGGCTAAGATTGACATAAAACTTCCATTGCTTGCCAGCGGGTCTGAGTCTCTGCTTTCTGTCAGAGAGCTGTGAGCACATTCAGTTGAACATTTCTTCTGCCAAATATAACAATTTTGTGGTTAAAAATGGTTAGTTCTCTACCACCAGTGTTAGACAAATCGATTAAGCACAATTCTATCAAGGTGTTTTGTTGATTGATCCTACATTGTTCCTTTAATAAAATTTAGAGAGGGGAGGTTGTTAGCAATTTTATATTGCAGAGTAAATGTGCTCTTTCCCTATGAAATGTTTTCTTCAAGTATTTTTATGTTTGATTAAAGAAAATGACGGTGTAAGACTTCCAAGGTCCTTTGTGTTTTTCTCTGGGTGTTGCGCATGTTAACCTATACACTTACTGTAAAATAGAAGTCATTAAATCATTTACAGTGACTTTGACAGCTTGTAAGCCAGAGACACGTTAGCCCTTTACATAAGGGATTTTTTTGTCTGTCTTTCTTTTATCTCTCTCTATATCTTTGTGATATATATGTATAAAAAAAAAAAAGCAAACAACAAAACAATGTTTTCAATATGTAGCATATATATGTCTGTGTATATATTTTTTTTTCTTTTTTTTTAAGTAGCAAGCAAATAATAATTTAAAAATGCCTAGAGACAAGTATGAATACAACATTTTATTTTTAGGGCATTTCTACTGGGCATTTTCTTAAGTGACTGGAGTTGAAGTTAGGTACGTGATTTCTTTGCAAGGCCTGTGTATCCATCTGGAAGTGGCATTTATATAATGGTCTTATTCTCTACATAGAAATATCTGTGTCATTTGAATAATTGGCTTACTGTCCCACTGGCCACCAGTGTATTATGTCATATATACATGATATAATTATTGTGGCTGTTACATTATCACAAAACTTGAAAGAAAAAATGAAAAACCTAAAGCATAAGGAAATCACTGAAAATAGGTAAAACTGGTTTTCAAGCAGCTAAATCAGGAAAACATCTACTAAAGAAAAAAAAAAAAAAAAAAAGAAAAAAGGAATATGGTGGTGGCACTTGTGACCACATCAGTCCTTGCTACCAGCAGCATTTACTTGTCTTCTCCAGTGAGGCAATTCTTTTCTTTTTCTTCCGCTATCCAGATTGATAGCTTCAGGCTTTCAAGAATCCATAAAATCAGCCTGTTTGCTGTTGTCTTATTTTATGACTCTATACAATACTTTTGGGACAAGTATGTAGTTAAATTCGTAGTTTGCCTGGGGAAAAAATGGAGATGATGTTCTGTAGCCCAATATCTAGATGAAACTCTGAGTTTAAGACTTATGATTTAAAAACTTCGTCAGAGAGAGCTGTGAGGCATGTAACACCATTTATTGTAGATATTTTTCTCTGAGGAAGCATTTTAAAATACGAATATTATTCTAACGGGATCTTGGAAAAAGGGAGTAAAAGACAACACATATTTTCTGTATATACAAAAGAAAATTTTAGGGTAGCAGTGGAGAACCTCTCCATGCAGTCTTTTTTTTTCATTGTGGTTCCTGGTTAGTGTCAAAACAGGGGGATGAGACCCTTGTTCTGCATAAGGTGGTGGTGGTCTCCTGGGAGTTAAAAAAACCAAGAGGATTGCTGCACTGAGGTTGGCTACAAAATACAGAATTAGTTTAAATCAGAATGAGAGAAAATATGTGGGAATAACTTACGATAAAGTTGTCCAGAAGATGAAGGTCTCTCATTTTTTCTTTCTTGGTTAAGTAACTTAATCTTTGGGCTCAATAGACATTTTGTGTATCCATATTGCATTTCAAAAGGAATAAAGGACAGTGAGTCTTTCAGTGCTGTAAGTGAGGGGGAGGGATCCAACTGTCTTATGACACCATTTTTTTTCATTTAAGACTTAAATGTGTATTTTTTTTAAAACAACACAATTGAATTACTTGAAATGTTTGGGTTGGTTTTTTGTTGGTTTTTTTTTTTAATCCATGTGTATTTGTGATGTGATCACCTGGAACTGGTCCAGATAGTTCTGAGCCAATGAAAAATGGATAGCTCTTGAGTATGCTTCAGGCACTTTCAGATTATTCTTTGTTTTTAAGAAATACTGTTTCACAGCAGTCAGCCACCTGTGCAGCTCTTGGTCAATTGCAGCTAAAAATCGTACTCCAAGGTCTGATTGTGCTTTCCACCCTTATTCTAGGTATTAATATTTAAAATATTCTTTATGTATTTCTGTGTATGTATATTGAATGTCTGACTTGCTGCAGCTTGTTTCTGGATAAGAGCCTTTATGATGAAAATCTGATGATGCTAGTTCTTGGACCTCTAATACCTTATAAGCCACAGTGGCATGAGGCTTATGACATGGGACATTTTAATTTAATATACCATGAAGTATAACATGAGGGCAAAGGATGCAAAAAGTGATGTCAAAAACATTCTCAAAAAAAACCAGGTTTTGTAAATAAAAGATTTTACCAAAAAATTGCAATATTTCTAGGAATCTTTCTTCTAATATTCTCTGTGTATGTCATCTATATTGAAGGTGTATATGCTCTGTGAAATTCTCTGAGAGCCCAAAAAATAGACTACTTCTTTGACCTGTTTTATACATATATTTGTATTGATAACAGCTTCGCTAAGTTAATTTGCAAGACTTAAAATACTCTATGTATTCTAACTTTCTCTGTTTTAAGCTGCATGGGGTTATCTCTATCCATTCTCAATTAATGCAACTCATATTTAAGTTAAAACAAGGTAAACCATCTCTTTTTCTTAAAAAAAAAAAAAAGAAAAAAGATTAAATAGATTACTGACTAAACATTTGAAAGTGGCTGAGGGTAGACTACAAAAATGATGATTTTCTATTTTTCTTGTGCAAGGTAAATTGAATATAAAAATAAAACACATAAGAAGTATCAGAATCATAGGTTATTTCCTGTTGCTCTTCTAAAAGAAAAATCAGAAATATGTAAAGAAATAGGTGTGAACTACAATCCACTTTTGTCTTAGATTAAGGCGTTTAGATTACAGTCCAGTTAAATCCTAGGTAAGTCAAAGTCCTAAATTTATGACTTGAACTGGACTGAAGTTTATTATTAATGTTATTCTTGTGCAGCTTCTCTGAAGCTTTGGGAACCTCCCTGTCTCTATAAATGCTCTATAAATGTGTACAATGCACTTGAGATCAGTGAATGCTTGAGAACTTTTCCTTCAAGTGTTGAAATTTTGAGATTTTATTTTTTTTTTAAACTGTTTAAAAGCTTTAATTTCATTTCCGAAGAAGCTGATTCATATGGACTATCAGGACTTTTTGTTTCTTTGTTTCCCTAGGGAAGCCTTTTTTGTCCAGTGGAGAGTTGGGAGAGAATTTATAATTTGGAAATGTTTTGTGGGAAGGGAAGTTACCTGTGCAGCCTTTCCAAAAATCACTTAAGCTTTGGGCATGTGAGTGCTGCCATTGAAACTTCACACTGGAAATTAAACGTGGTTAAGTGCTTCTTTGGAGCAAGGAAATAAGCTCCGAGGCTGACAAGATCAATCTCAGAGTCCAAGTGCCGTTACCATTGACTGTTAGACCTTCACATATTTGAGCTCTGAAGATAAGAACTAATTATTCAGATGTTTTAAAAGAGGGGGTTTGGTATTTTAAATAAACACTTTTGAAACCATCTTTTTGGGACCTTAAATGGCGCTGCATATTTGAAAAAGATATATATGTAATTCCTGTAGGTTGTGTCACTAAGGAAGAGTGTTTGAAAGATAATGAAAATTTCAGATAAGCTATAGAATATCCATCATTGTAAAAATTCAGTTTTCAGCCTTGGAACAGTTACAGGGTTTGAAAACACTAGTGGAATTTTACAAATGTCTTGCAAAAATCATCTCATCTTACTTGTCTGAAGTTATTTGTTATGTTGTGCAGTCTAACATCTGTTCAGTGTTTTAAAATAGTTAGAAATGACAGCAGTCCTTTTCTGGTAGAGCATCCACAAGTGTATTGAAGTGCCACAGGGTCTGTGTTTAGAGAACATAGGTGCATATAATGCAGAAGTTTAGGAAGATGCAGAGGGAGATGAAACTGTAGACAGCAACGTATTTCATTTATGTTTTATTTATAGTTGTGAAACCTGTGTTTACTGAGAGCTGAAGTACATGCCTAAGCAGGCAAGCAAAACTGATAAAATACAAAGCAACTAGCATTAAAAAAGTGCTAGCATGAAAAGAAGAAAAACCAGTGGTGGACTTTCTGTTGTCTCACCAGTTGTAGTCAACTTTCTTAAATTTGTTATTTTGCTTGTGGAGAGGGCTCTGACTTACATCAAGTAGGAAGGGAGCCTGATCCACCCTGCAACACAGAAGGAAATACAATTAACAAGAGACTTTTGAGTGGTGTAAGTGCTTAGCTTCATAACATGGTGTGTTGGCTGTAGGAGAAGGTATAAAAGTAAGACGATAGCCCTGGTGAATCCGTCTCAATCTTTACTTTTTTTTTGCATTCTAAAAACTTAATATTGCCATGAGAGGTGTGGGTCCATGACTAACTCTTACTTCAATGTCAGCTTTCCGTGAGAAAACTTTGTCCTGTGTATGTGTCTGCTTCCCAAGGAAGACATACTACTTTGATGAGCTCAGTTACACAGTGAATTTCAGAACTGATTTTGCTTTACTCTCATTCTGATCTAACTAGTGCTGCTTCACTTCTATGAATGATTAAAAGCTCTCCTTTTTCTAAAATCTGCAGCTTCGTATACTGAGATAGTGGGAACATATAGAAAGAAGGTATGGGTGATTGTTGAAATAAGTGTCTCTTGAGGAAAAAAAGATCAGTCAGCCTCTGACAGAGGTGGTTGAAAAATAGGTGTAATGTTTTACAAATTCTTGTATTGTAATGATATTTTTGGTAGTTGCTTTCCAATAGTAAATTAGTACAGATAGCATCAGCTGGACTTCAGAAAAATGTCTTGTTTTCCACAACCATCTGCTTTTCTGTAAAGTGCTTTCTCCAAGCTGTGTGCAGTCTCTTGCTTTGCCTCTGTCTCTGATTTAGCTCTTGCTTCCGCTTCTTTGTCCCCCCAGGGTGCAATTTACTGAATCAATCAGAAAAGGATAAAAAGGTCAAAAGTCTTCAAATGTTTTTATAAAAAAGGGAAAAAAATGAAACTGTAATATAATCAGCTCACACATGGCATTTCATTTGTGTCATTTATTTTCTGCATTACAGCTCTAAGTGAGGTGAGTTACTTTTAAAGCAAAGATGATGAAACCAGACCTCAAGCTTTGGGGCACAGAGAGGAGAAAACAATGGCTATGTATAGATCCTAGGTCTCTCTTTAGTAAGTAAAGAAGTCTGTATAATTGATTTCCATGACTCATATGAGCATTTCATTTGTAAAGCAGAAAATGTTGTTTTCAGCTAGGTAAATCTGTTTTTCTCTCATCTGTCTTTCATGATGCAAAATGATTGTTAACAATTATACTGGGCTTTGGGAAATATGTTGGGCTTCAGGTGAATTTTACTTCATTAGAAAGATTGCATTTGTGGAGATTTCATTTGTGGGGTTTTTTGCTGGTTTAGTTTGTTGGATTTTTTTTTTTCTGTGGGAACTCTTGTAATTCTCAGAGGAGTGGTATTTTCAGTTATTACAGAATTGTTGAGGTAGGAAGTCACCTGCATATGATCTAGTCCAGCCTCCTCTCAAGAAGGGTCAGCTGCAGCAGGTTGTTCAGGACTGTCCACTTGAGCTTCGAACACTTCAAAGAATGGGTACTCTGGGTAACCAGGAAACCTGCTCCAGAAGTGTATTGCCACCCTCACAGTAAACCAGAGGGGGTTTTAAAGTGGGGTCTCCTGTATTTCAATCTGTTCCCATTGTCTCTTGTCTTTTAAGTGAGTATCACTGAGGAGAGCCTGTCTCTGTCTTCTGCAGCCCCCCACCTGGTATTTGTGCACAACAATAACATTCCTCTTAGCCTTGACTTCAGGCTCAACAATCCCAGCTCTTGCAGCCTCTCCTCATGCCAGATGCCTCAGTCCTTTCATTGCCGTACAGCTGTTGCTTCTGTGACATACTGACTCTGTCAATGAAATTTCACACATAATACTATTTCAAGAGAGCATCTTTGGGAGTTGGGATTCTAGATTAGTCTGGGCTATGCACGTATCAGGACTCTTCAGAGGATGTTACTGCTTTTGAGGCAGGTTGTTAAACCTGTAGAATAGAGGAGGATATGAATGAATCCAGTTTGCAAGAAATAAAAGCGGGGCAAGCGTTCCAGACCTGCAGCCAGGGAATGGCTTTTCCCAAGTTTAAGTACTGGTGAAAGTTAACCATAGAAAGCTGGGGGGAAAGGAGGAGGCATAAATGCCACAGTCTTCCAAAAGCAAACTCCAGGAGGCTGCTGAAGGAAGCAGTTCTTTCCTGTGACTCCTATACTGTTTCTTCATTTCATTGATTCCCTTCTGTAACACTCTGGATCTCAGGTTATTAATGGTGATAGATATGCAGAACTCTGTTAATTACTTAAAACTTTTTTCCTGACTCTGGTAGAATTTGAAGTAAAGTAAAAAAGAAAAACATTTTTCAGGATTGATGGATTTAATTTTCCATTATATGACTCTAGAGACAGAAGCCTTTATATTAAGTTGTAAATCTTTGCAGGTTGAGTTTGTTTAAATAAGGCATAATTTCATATTTCATATCTGAGAAAACCATTATTTATGAAATTAAGAACATGTTTCGTAGGTGATTTAGATGAACGATTTACTTGTGCTCATGATTACCATCAAAAGACGAGACTCTTTAAAAGAATTTCTTGAAGTGCCAAAAATCCTTACTTGTCTGACTTCTAAAATTAATGCAGATATGCTTATTATATATTTTTTAAGTATAGTACCCATATGCTAATATATTCTGAAATTAGTGGAATAATGTCAGTTTCTTATGTATTAGAAGCCAAGATGGTTTTAAGCTTTTTGGTGAATTTTTTTATTATTACTATTATTAGTGAATTTTTCTTTTCTTTTCTTTTTTTGATTAACATTTAGCTTGTAATCAGACTGTGTGATTTAAAAGATAAAGTCAGGAGTTGACAAGACAAAATGGCTAAGAATAAACTTCAATACTCAAGTTTGTGCATTACACTAGATTATGTTAACCTGAGGCTGGTTTCTAGTTCAGGACTAGCTTGACTTCTGCCCCTAGTATATCTGGTTTCAATAAGGTGGTTTTATTCTTGTTTCAGAGGAACACTAGAAACAGAGCAAATTAATGAGAACATGGATTTTCTAAACATGGTTTAAAATCAGTAGTTCGAACTTCAAGAAGTTCGTTAAGCATATGAAAATATACACTGATGTCCTTTTTTAATGTTATTTTTAAGATTTCAGGTGATTAGTCCTTGTGCTAACTTTAAGTTGGTAACACTGCTGTATCAATCTCTATTGTATCAGGGTCCTCTTTTTTAAATTTCATATCAAATCAAATTAAACCATTTCACTCTAAGTCCCATGTGAATGCTTACTGATTGTTTAGTGCAAAATAGATTGAAAGGTATGCCAGGTTTAAGTGCAATTGACTTTTCCTTCCTCATAAATCTTGAACTCAAACTCCTATGAAGTAAACCAAGAGCATTTTAAACTGAAAATAAATGGATTCCCCCACTTGCTTTAAGCTGATTATGTCTTCAATTTCTTTAAAATATTATTCATAGTAATCTATTTTGAGAAGTTCCCCATGAAGCATTCAGTAGGAACACATGGGTGCTGAAGAACTGTGCTCTTTTAGCTCTTGGAGTGGACATAATAAGGCGTTATTATGTTACTGAATTTTACCTTTTTCTGTAGAAATTGAGTAGTATAGCTCTAATGCCAGTTTCATTCTTTCTCTGTATTTCAAAACATAAGCATTATTTTTGTATGCAAAATATATTATAGATCATCTTTAGCAGGATAGAATCCAAATTAAATTTNTAAAGAGCCAACTTATTTGGGAAATAAGCACAACTTGATGTGGATATTTTTCAGAGGGGTCCTCTTCTATTTAGAAACATACTAAGTTGGCAAAAAGAAATAAAATTAATGAGCATCTCATTTCTAATAAATTTGAAAGGCAGCAAAGACAACCAGAAAGGAAAAGCTATTTGGTATAATTGGAGAAAGCAAGCCTGGTCATTTTTTATTTTCTGATATGTGTACTGATCTTTAAAGGAACTTAGTAAATTCTTACCACTGGGGAAAAAAAAATCTACCTCATTAGAGGCAGAGATAAACTTATAATGATGATGAGTTTGTAGAGGAATGACTCCGGTCATAGTTGATATATGAAGATTTATATTCCATGCACAAAAGTGGGATAAACATGTTTTACTGCAGGGCTTGTCTTACTTTTGAATAATCAATTTATATGAAAGTGCAGTGATTTAGTTGTGCAGTTTTAAGGGGCAAAATACCAGTAAATAGCAACAATGTGAAGATATCAAGGATGGCAATATGTTATTTAGAATAGTTTGTAACAAAGGGACTGAAGAAATGTCTGAGCTAACCTTGGATTAGCTAACTCCATTATTCCTAATAAAATAATTGCTGTGTCATGCAGCACAACTCTGGCTGGTAAACTCTACCAAAATGCTCAGTAAATTCATGGGCAGTAGTCTGTGTTGAGCTGTATGCTACTGTGTCATGATATAAACCATATTTCGATAAAGTAGTATAATGTCGTTTAGCAAAGTAGTCTGTTTCTGAAATGTTTATAGAATTGAACAGTCTCAAGAGAAGTAGAAGAATGAGATTGAAGTGACGTGTCACGGTGGTTATCCTGACAGTGGTTAAATTAATGGTACTAGTGCCATCTCCCTGACATGTTGGAGGCTGGATCAGGTGCAGAACTGTCTTGATTTCAGAGTGCTGTTTGGGCATCCAGAGTGTGCATCCAGCAGTTGTACACTGCAGGAGCCCCAGGTTTTGCTGTTGGGATGCTGGGCTCAACAGCCAGCCCATGAAAGTTGCTCTGGTTTGCTGAGTACTTCCATCCTGTTCTGCCCAGATGGAAAACTGAGGGCGGTGGGGGTGAGGAGAGGTGTGTGTGCAGGAGTAGGAGGGACCAAGCACTGTCCAGTGGTACCTGTTTCTCTCCAGACTGATCTGGAGTCTTGCCACTGCACCTCCCTGAGTCTATTAGCGTTAAGACCCTAACGAAGGAGGAACAATGGTAAAAGTCTTTAAGCTGGAATGGTAAAGGTAGACGTCTAACATACCTGTGCTGGCCTCAGCATGCTGGTAATCCACAGTGTCTGCATTCACAATCCAGTCTTGAGAGAGCATTCAGACAAGGCTTTCCTCCCTTCTTACTGTTCTGTGCTCCAAATTACAAGGAGCCTTTATATCCTGTTTCTGTAAAGGAAATGGTATCCTTCATGAAACTGGATGGAGAAAACGGCAAGCTTTGCTTTATTGTTACTTGGCATATTTATATTTCAGAAGTTAAATTTTAAAAAGGAAATGGGAATATCCTAATTTTCCTTATAACCAGTGTTTAATGTAGCTTCATTTTTTAAAAACCCTCCACGTCATTTTTTTCTCTGATGAACAAAATGCTGTTTGAATGGGCAAGCTCGACACTGCAGTATTTCTGCATTCTGCAGAAAATTACAAAAGTACATTTATTTCATTACCAGTACAGCTTTGATGCTTACATTACCTACCACCATTATTGTGTGGGTTTTGATAATTTCCTCTCACAAAGTTCCAGCAAAGGGGAAGGCTGAGCTGGTCCTACTGCGCCGCTCTTGTGAGTGGTGATGCTGGGAAGTGACTGGCTGAAGGTCACACTGGAGGAAGGCAGCGTGGCTTCTTCCCCATAAAGGCTTTAGTCTTTAGTATTTATTTCCTTGGAAATAAGAATGAGTAGGATCAGAATGACCTGTTCTGTCCTTTATGTGTGGATGTGACGAGAAAAATTTTGTAGCAGTGTCTAGAAGCAGTACGGGCTGTGCCACTTTTCTTTCACCTGAATTCAGAAGAGAATTATCAGAAACAGGTCGCTGAGTTCCCTTGATTTGTGATTAGGAATTCAAGAGAAGCAAATGTATTCCTCAAATTTCATAAGGACATCTTGTCAGAGACTAATTCTAATCTACAAAATGATCTTAAATGGGACATAATGACTTTCCTGATTATTGCCCTCAGCTGCCATTATTTTGAAAATGGAATAAAGCAAGAATCTTGTATTTATGATCAGTATTTTCTGGTGACAAGCATGTCAGATTAGCGCTACATGTTGGAATTGCCGTTATTTAGTAATATTGCCTTTATTTAGTAATATTCCAGTTCTCCAGGTTTTCTTTTTTGTTGAATTTGGCAGGTGGTGGCAGAGCACGAGTGACTTTACATGCAACTGCCTGCTTTTAAAAGAAGTATTGAGAAGAGATGAAAATTGTCAACTAAAATATAGCAGGTCTTTTTGTGAATGCTGTTCTCTTCAATTCATAATTATTTTTCATCTAGCTTCCATTTATTTGCTTGAAGTTAAGCACTTCATATACTTTAACATAAGAGGGTTTGGCTTTATAGAGCCGAACTGCTAGGAAGGACTTAATCCTCTCAGTGCTGTTAACCTGAATGTAAATATTGACACAATTCTTGGGAGCTCCCTTGTCTCGAATAAAGTTCGTTTCTCCTACTCTACTTACAGAAGCTGCAGGAAAGACAGCAAATGAAAATGTCCTGGTTATACTACTTTCTGCCCACATGTAACTATGAAATACCATGGTTTGGATTTGTGTGTGTTTGCACATAGCTGGTAGTGAGAATTGTGTCAGCCAGAGAGCTGCTTTGCACATCAGGCAAGTATTAAAATGATGTAGAACAACATAAATTTGCCCCTATTTGCTGCGTATCACATTTTGGGTAGCTAACGTACTTGGAGGTAATGTATTAAAAATAACTTTTATAATATTAGAATCAGAAATAAATACCATCCTTCATCTCTGCTATAAATTTTTGCAAACCACTCCTCACCCTTGCTAGAAATGTTGCCTATTAACAATATTTATTACAACGGGTCATTCTTATTCTTAAACTAAGGCATACGTCTCTTCCAAATAATGCATATCCTGTCCTCATCTGCATGACTCCAACTATTTCGGTGATTTTTGTGTTAATCCAGACTTGCTGGGTAACTGATTTTTTTTTTTTTTTTTGAAGTGTAAACTTAGCAAACAAACGTTATCCTGATTATTTTTTTAGCATCATGACATCCTTGGGCTTTGTGGTTGGAAATTTTATCCTGTATACAAAATAGCTGCATTCAAGGCTATTGTTACAAGACTTGATGTCATGTAAACAAACCCTCCACAATTAATGGGCAATAGTAAATTACCAAACATGCTCACAAGAAGTAATGAAATAATTCTAATTTTAAAAGATTCTTGAACAGATCTGCAAAAAATAGAGCTTGAGCTGAATTCATACTGTGAAATTGTGTTACTATTTACAGTTAAAAAATTGAAGTTTCTAGTTTTCCATTGGAAAAGTTTCCATTTTCCACAAATAAAGAATGGTGTCACTGCACTGATGAGTCGGGTACTGCCGATAGTCAAATGGAATTTCTTGCAGTTAGTACACATCCTATAGTCTGAAGTATACTCATCCAAAGCCAACTAAATTACAAATCCATTGGCTGGTGAAACTTAATAAAGTTGCACTAATAACTTGTAGACAAAAATGCTTGAATCGCTAATAATTTTTAATGCTGTGGGTTCTTTTAACTCACAAGCGAGAAGCTAATTCAGAAGGCTTCAGGTCAACATTTCACAGTGGAATAAAGAGGGAAGCTTTTTCCATACATTTTTTTTACAATACGTATAGTTGCCTGTTTGGAAGAAAATTATTCTATGCAAGACTTGTTACTAAATCTTTCTGTATAATGGGACAACTTTAAAGATTTGGTGTTTTTCAGTTACAGATTTATATATTTCCATAAAATGGCTGGGTTGAATGTTAATACCATTCATTTTCTGGGTTCTAAATTCTGCTTAATGTGCTAAGGAAGAGTTCCTTAGGAAAATATTTCTCTGTTTGAGAAATGCAATTGCATTGCATATCAAATTGTTCTTATCTATAAAATGGGATTAGACCATCTGTTAGTAGTTAAGGATATTTTAACTGGTATCTCCAGAATGGCTTCAATTATTCTTTTCAAATCAGGTATAAAAGCAGGTTAAAAAAAACCCAAAACCACACACTGAGTTACTGAGGAGTTCTGAGTGCCTGGCAGAGGTGCTCTGTCTCTGTGGAGAAGCAGTGGCTTGACGTGGCCTAGAGCTGTTGAGGAGAGAGTCTGTGGCAGGTGTTATATATATATTATTACTAGACAAGCACCTGAATTCTTACATGAATTTTGAAATTTGCCCCAAAATAAGAAATATAAAGTTTTGCTGAAACTTGACAGATGTTTTTGAGTCTGCAGGACTGGACTGGAAATCTTGCATGACTTTCTCATGACAAGCAAAGGATCCATTGTACTTCTAGCTTGAGTTTGAAATGGAGAATTTCTCTGGGTATTTTTGGCTCTATTTTGGAGCTAGGAAATAGTCCATGAAGCAAAATTAAAAACATTTTTAAATTCTTGAGAGAAATCCAGGACCATTTCTTTCATGAAGTAGCTGGAAGCCAAAGACTTTAATATTGAGCTTGTAACATGTGGGGAAGAAACTGGCAAAATAAACACATCCAGCAAACCTGTTACACTATCTACTAGTGAATTTGCACCCCTTTTTAGAATTGCCTCACTTCTTGTTGTAATTGCCATCTTTAATAAATAGCCATTGTTGTAATTGCCATCTTTAATAAATAATAAATAATTGGTTGGACTAGATGATCTCAAAAGGTCCCTTCCAACCTAGGTGATTCTATGATTCTGTGATCATCTGATTGTCGTCATGTCTGTTCTCTAGTCAACCCAAAACGCTCAGGTTGGATAGTTCCTGAATACAGTGTTGCTTGAAGAATATTCTCCAACTGAAAGGAAACAACGATCTTCAATACTAGAAAATTTGTTGTTAAAATGTATGATGGAAAATGAAGCATAGAAAACAGGAGAGGATATCATCTCTTGAAATCGTAGCATTCATCCTAGCTCAATCATAAGTAAAAGGTTTTGGTGGTGTTTTGTTGTTGGTTGTTTTTTTTTTCTCTTTGAAGCTACACAGCAAGATTTGAGATGCAGAATAGACGGAGTAGCAGCCTAGAGATGGAGGCTCACATCAGTTAGGCTCCATTCAGCACTGAAGTTAAGCATGTCTGGTTTATATGGATTTAAATAAATGCATTGATCTTGATTGGACAAGCAGCATAAGTAGCTTTGTCTAGTCTACACACATGATTATACACCATTCACAACTGAGTACAGTTAGAAACATGCTTGTATTCTAACTACCTGTTGCTGACTTCTAATTGTACCCTCTTCAACTTCTCATATGCTTGCTACAGTAAAAAACTAAATGCAACACCTTTCTTTGACCTTGCATTAGTTGAAACTAAATTACAGTCAATTGCTAAGTTATCATTTCAAATTGTTATGCATAAGGCTTGTATCCAGATACACGTACTATGAAAACAATGGGAAAAATAGTATCTTAAGGATCGCATTATCCTCAGTGGGTCAAGATGATCCTTGTCCCCCGAAAAACCTAAAGCCTTTGTACTAGCATGAAATCTTAACCCCCTGCATGTGGATATACAACAAGTAGATTTGACACCAAGTAACTATCAATAGTAAAATAAATTTATATCTTGGGATATGAAACCTAACCTGAGTTTTGTGTTAGTACTGTATTACAGAAGCACTACGTAACAATTTTGCATGGGCTTTGTGCATATGAAACATTTTTATTTGTTTTAAGGGAACACCTTAAAATAAAAAAAAAATAAAATAAAATAAAAACTCTCTGTTACTGGGGGGAGATGAAATTATTGTAATTTCAGGTGTTGCCCTAGGTCTGGATGGCTTAACAGCCTTACTAACACCTCTTATGAATTTTTATTTCTTTTCTGGTGTACCTTTTGTGAAAGATAAAGAAGGAAAACCATCCAGATCAGGATCATAGTTCAGTAGTTCCAGAATAATTTTGGATTAGACTTTTAAATCAAATCCACGTAACTCTTTTTTCAATGCTGAAGCTTCATTTAGCTCAACTGTTCCTACAGAGATTTAGAGAATTCAGATTTTAGTAAAGCGTCCCCATTTAGTTTCTCCAAGGCTAAAGGAGCCTGAAACACTGGAGTCAACATATTAGTTGAAAGTTGTATTATCTAAATCTGGGCAACGACTCAGGGGTTTGTAGCTGTGACCTTTAATCTCTATGCCATTTGCACCAAGAACATAATAGCAATTCCCTATTTCAGAGAGGTGCACTGGCAATTTAAATGCTAAAAAAATATAATGAATTATACCAATGATCAGTAGGATTTTTAAAAAGTCTGATTCAATTTCTCTATTGATGTTAGAATTTTTCAGCTAGCCTGCTTCTAGGGCAAATGATATAGAAAAAACCTTTTCTTACCCTTCTTTGGCTGCCTTTTCAATATAATTTCCTTTGTGGTTACTTGCTCTACTTATTTTTTAACAGCTACAATGTTTTAAAAGAAAATTGACAGAGAAGGGATTTTTTTCCCCCCTAAAGTTGTTATTGTCTATTATGTAAGAATTGTGCTATTTCTTTACATAATAGTCAACTTATTTCTTTAAGAAAAGAAAAATACAGATATGTATCTTAATTCTGTCTCCTAATAGGTTGCAAAGTCTTCAAAAAATAAATTATGTTCAAGCCCTGGTATGAAACCTTTATTATACAGTAAGTTGCATCTCTGTTTTGGAAATTATTTGAGAAAAAGAAAGAAAAATAGGAAGCGAGGAGAGTTTCCTGGACAAGTGTTCAAGAAATACTATGTCTTTTCCCAACTTCTTATTGGTTCCTCAGTTTTCTTCTGTTTAATGCCATGCATTCATTTTAATTTAATTTAGTTGATTTCATATGTTTGTATTGACTTTAGTTTAATTTTAGTTAGATTATATCTTGTGCATGACACAGTCTGTAGGGGCTAGAACTTTATGCAAGAAGTACCCAAAAGTCTGCTGGTATAGAGGTATACATACTATATTGCTGTAGTCATAAATCCATAGCATTTTAAAGTAAAGACCCACCTATCTAAGCATACCTTTTAATTACTGGTTCTGTTTACTCTTTTTTGCAGGAAGGGTATCATTTTTTCTTCTTAGTGCTAGAAACCTCTGGCTATTTATACTTAAGGTTACTAAGGGCAGTCAAAAATCCATGTTTGGATTCTTGGTGCTTTTTCTCCTTTGCTTGTTGATGGTGTCTGTGAATACTATTGAATTTGCTTTGCTATAGTGATATAATATAGTAGAGGCCACTGGATTTTTGTGGTCATATATGACTTGGATGATTGCATTATGGGTTTAAAAAAAATTACCACAACCAAGACCTGAAGGCTATGTTAGTGAATCCACATGGAATATCTCTCTGGTGCATTTTATAAGTCTGATTACAAAATACCTACAGTTTGTTATCTTTGGACAAGGAAGAAGGGTGGACCCTGCCAGTAAGACGCATATGTTTAATAGACTGTGGTAGAGTAGGTGTGCATGGAAACAGTTGGGGGAAAAACACAAAGTTTTTTTTCATCTAGCTTTAAAGTCCAGTGTTTCATTTCAGCAAGAGAATGAGTTTTATTCAGTTATATATGTTGGAGTGTTAAATCGATCAAGGGAGGAATTAATGAAGGGCAGTCTCCCCTATTGCTTTTGTAACTGGTTTTGTATTAGGGGCTGTCACCCTTCCTCCCACTCCTCTTTCCGTCTGTGTCCCCTGCCCATGTGCTTACTGCCCACAGACCACTCGCAGTCCCAGCTCCTTCAGCCCAATGCCCACAGTTGCTCTCGCAATTAAGAAAAGCCTTTTCCTTTACCAGTTTGCTCATAAGTTGTTGCACCATCCTTTTATGAAACAGTATTGGAAAAGTCATATCTTCTTGAAAAAGTCTTTCCATTGTGAAACTACAGGAACATGTTTGCAAAGAGAAAAATGTCATCTCTGTCAGCACTGCTCAATATATGCCTTGTCTCCTCAGCCCTGCACTTTCTGGAAAAGTGTCCAATAACTACTAGCTGATTTGCAATTAAAATATTTAGGTTTGTATCTCACTGCAAGCTCTGTTGGGTGTAAATGATTACCTGGTAACAGTGGTAACTGTCCAGGGCTCAACACATGACTGTTTCACTCACGCATGATTAAAGCTGTGTTGGAAACTTTTCCATTGTCTTTTTCTCCCCCTTAATCTATTTTGAGATTAAAGTGAATGTCTCTGATTTTTATTTTTTTTTCAAGTAAATACAAAAGCAGTCCTTCCTAAAACAGATAATAATCAAGTGATCAGGATGTTTCTGTGATGTAGAAAACTGGGCTCAAGTCTTCAATGCTTCATTTTCGCACCAAAAACTGAGTGTGAGTCTCTTAGTTATCAAGTGAGTGCCTGACTAGCAAACTATTTATTTTTATGAAGGATTCATTTTCTGTCTGGCTTTGATCATGGCATCCACTGAGAAAAAATTTAAATTGTGATTCAGCGGTCTAATCTGTTGAATCTAGGAAGCCTGTTTTCTGCTTACAGTGTCATGCTGCATGACAAGATGTCCTGTCTGACCCCTCACTGTTAAGGTTAAATTCTTCCATTGTGAATAAAATCTTCACCTAGTAACTGTCATGATAATAAATATAAATTTGCATTGATTTCAGTTAAGGCCATTCTAGTTGCGAGCAGAGAAGTCTATAGTTAGCTTACCTGCAGAACAGAGGAATTATTTTTTATTGTTCATGGCACATTTTGAGTTAGATTGTGGGACAGCCCCATGACCTACACAGTGACATAGCTTGCTGCTGTATATTTATTGCATAACTGACTCTCTAAATCAGGACCAAGTGTATTGTGTTCACTGTAAGTGAAAATAAATACTTGATCAAAATTTTTAGACAATAGGAATTATTTTTTTTATCATAATCTTTGATTTATCCTTTAGATAATGAATAAGAGATGCAGCATGTATGTACTCTTATTGGCATTTGATAGGCTGCAATAGTGTTATGAGAAAATAATTTGTAACTGATCCAATGAAATTATGAGGTGGGTCATTCTAATTAGTAGTGGTTTTGAGTTTGTCATTTTGACGCTTTTGCAATAAGCAGAAGGAAACGTGTTGGTCTGGACACATTGCAAACATTATCTTTCATTTTTCATAGGTACTAATAATTCCATCTTTCAAATTGGATTACTCCTGTTTATGATGGTATAACCAGATTATAGCTTTATGAAAATTCATCTTTTGGGCACTGCACTATTAAGACATTTCTGTTAAATGTTGCAAATCCCTTTTGGTCTAGAACATACTTACTTTCCTGATGTATAATATTACATTTTTGTCTTCTGGCATAGTCAGGACTCAGTCAGAACTGAGGTTCCAAATGCCATTTTGAAAATTTCCATTTTCAAGATGTTCGTATATCTTATGGGTGAAAAATTCCAGACTTTGTGCATTAAATCTATTTTCTGCGTGCTGCTTCACATGGTCAAAGGCAATGTGATCACCACACCTAGGGAAGAAAAAGAATTGTTCCCATTTCAAGTGCGCAGGCACTATCGTAGGGAAGGAGGAAAGAGATGGGGGTTCACAGCATTATCATCTCTCATGGCCTCTGCTGACTGCTGGTACTGCTCTCTCTCCTGCCTTCTGTGCATTACCATCTCTTGAGAGCTAAACTATTTCAGTTTTATATGGATATGGAGTTTCATATAGAAGTATTTGGAGTAAACATAAACTGTGATGGTAATGGCTTCTTGGCCATAAGCTTTATATGTTTTTCTCTAACTCTTCTAAGTAGGTTCTTTGTAATATCTTCCCTTTCTTGTGCTGGCTGTAGATGTATTTTATTCTTCAGCGTTGCCAAATGTGCAATTTGCCACCTCCCATCCCCAGTCACTTTACTTTTTACTACTGTATCCCATCTGAAATCTAGGAATTTGGAGTGCTGTGTTATTCCTACACATGATGCAGTCACCTATTTGAAATCTCCCTTGGCTTCCTACGGTTTGAATATACAAGAAACAATTCTCAGAAATATCCACAGAAAATGTTTGTGGTCTCTTTGACTAGAATATACATGTATCAATACTATTAAATACTAAAAATGGGATAAAAGGATTGAATAAACACGCATACTCTGCTTACTTTTTAATACTTAAGTGCAAATATGCTCAAGTAGAAAGAAAAAACTTTTTACCAGGAATGAGAAAAGTGTTTCTGTGAGTATATTTTTACACAAAGGACATTGTGGGTGATTCTGTAAAGCACAATGCACACTGCAGTTTCTTTGGTGATCTAAAAAAACACCACAAAACCAAAACAATCTAGAGAAAGTACATTACCAATGACAGACATGGAAAACACATGATAAAATCATTTTAGCTGAATTTAGCAGATACCCTTTAGAGATGTACTGTTTGCAAGTGTTTCAGCAGCTGTAGATTAGCTTTACCTGTGATTCTCTTTTCATGTTATTTAATCAGAAGGATTGAAATCATTCCATTCATATGTTTTTGTTGATATTTTTGGTTTAGAGCCTAGACAGATACAGTTATTTTGGTGAAATCTGAGTGCAAAATAGTGAGTTCCATTTTCATGTTAACTTTGCAAGGTGGCTATAATTAACTCTATTTATTAGAGCCCTTCACTGTGGTCTGCACTTAAGCGTGCGCCAAAGCCTACTCACTCAGTGCTGCGCTTCAGCACAGAACTAATTTCTAGTGCTGGAACGGAGCTTAGGCTGCCCTTTCTGACCTTTGTTGTGGGAGTCCCATGTGCGGATCAGACCTTCTCCTTCACTATAAGCAATATCTTATCCTAGTTTCGTTTTCTTTTTCGTTCTTTTAAAGGCATATCTAATAAACCTTTTCATGTCACATAATTGAATGATTACTTCTGAAACAGCTGCATCAAAGCATTTCTCAAGATTTCTTTGATTACAGCATTTTTAATACATCCATAAATATGAATGTGATCATTCACACTGCAGGTGTCAATACTGGATGACCACAATTAGACTTTCTTGAACTTCTGTATGTGACACAGCAGTGTTGTTGTAATAGGGGTTTTCGTCAGGCTGGGGTTTTTTCACCTTGAAGGTGTGATGCCAGTTAGCAGGATGTATGCATGTGAGGTGTTGTGGGCACAATTATCATATCTGCCCACTTAGGATGGATGGCAGATGCTTTAGCAAAGATTATAGAATGCCATAACATGATCAGCTTTTATCATATTGTAACATTATAAATGCCAAATTTATATTCTACAAGACTTATTTCACTAGACTTAATTACAAAAGTTTAAGCTTTGGTCTAATATTAGCAGAGCTATTACTTGGTGTCTTACGGGTTTCAAAAATAATTTGTTAATGAAACTAGGAGAATTAGATTTTATCTTTACTGAAAAAGTTAGTGTAACTTTTAAAAAACCAAGCTATGTATGACCATAGTAGTTGTTATCTTAGTGTAAGGTTATGTTATTATGTTAAAAGACTATATTTATTCTTTGGTATATCAGCCATCTCTGTACTAAGTTTGGAAAGTAACAAAAATAAATTTATCCTGTGGCTTGTTCATCGAAGTGTACAGGTAAGTGAAAATGTTGCTTCAGACTCATCCAGGTCAGTCAGGCAGCTGATTACTGTATGCTCCAGTTTCACAGTGATGGAGACAAGCAGCAGTATATGTCTGATATAGTCAGGATAAAAATAATAGTTTGATATGATAGCCAATACATTTTTAAGAGCAGAAATCCATCCCCATCATTATCTCCAGATTGCATATCATAGCTGTGCCAGCGTGCAATTCAGTCAGGGGATGCTGAGTTTTACAAGGAAGAAGTTGTAAATCTGAGTGACTCTGTGATATGTGCTGTTCCAACCCATTACTCTTACAAAGTCAGGAAAAGAAAGACATGGAAACACATCTAGTTTAGAGTCCTTTACTGGGGTGATACTTTACTAGTTATAGAAGTCTACTATCAGATTGTTTTTGAGGCCATCACCTTTATTGGCATCTGTCGTATTTGCAACTGATAAAACATAATCTTTGTGAAAAACATTAAATGGAAGGTGAAAATATCCATAGCACCTTTTGCCATCTTGGGGAGATACAAAAATATTTTCTTAAACCAGAAGATTGATATATGGTTCAGACCATGACAACAGTCAATAGGATTGGAATAGAGACCCCTCAGATCTACCCTAGCACCTAAGAGTAACAAGATCTCTCCCCTTCAGTTTTGAACAATTAATTACCTAGACTATCTGACAGAGGAATTGATGGTGCAGACTCTGTTTCTCAGCTATAATGTGAGGAATGGAGTGCTAAGGAAAGGAAGGCAGCAGAGCTTCTGGCTCGGATGTGCCGCGTTGGCCATCCGAGAGGAAGGGAAGGGGCTGGTCCCACTGGCCTTGAGGGTGTTTGTAAAATTGCTATGCCTGGCTCTGGCCGATGGGCATTCACACATGCTGATGAGCACTCAATACAGCTCTTCCAGAAGTCGCCACTCTCTGACTCTTTATCCTCACACGTAACACCGAAGTGTTCGGTTGTGGGATTAGACTGGGTGATGAAGTCTTCTGTGACTCACAGACCAACAGTGTAGCACAGAGGGTTTTAAGGGTAATAGTAACCGAGGCAGATACAAATGTATGTCAAAAAGTTAATAGGAAATACTAATGCGAAGACAAAAATATCCAACTCATGTAGATTGTTCTTAAGCTTTGAAATGAGGTCTATTGACTCTTCTCAAGATTGTGAAAAAGTGTTTCCATTTGATGTGAGGCAACTTCTGATATTTCATAATCAGAGGAAGAAGTGCATGCAGCACTGTCTTGGGTACATGGACACTTCCTCAGTTTACCTGACTAGTGGAAAATTTTAATTTAATATTCTGCATTTAAAAAAACAAAACAAAACACGCTAAGCTGATAACGTGTGACCACTTGTATAGGATCTGAATTCAGTTTCTCCCATTCAGCTGTTTTATAGATAGACGAGTGCCAGGGGAAGCTGATCTCCAAAGCAGGACTCAGTATCCTTCGCAGAGAAAGGCCAAAAGAGAGGTTTTGAAATAATTTTATTTTTTTTTTTTAATTGTCGTCTTACTATAGATTCTTACTGCTTTTTTGGGTCTGATGGCAATTCTTATAATTTGCATATTTGTTCACAGATATGCTTTGTAACCCTGCATCAAGGCTGGTGAGATGTACTTCTCACTGAAGCATTATTTTGTTAACCGAAAAGCACTTTAAAAGGCAAATTTTTGAGGAAGCCTGAGTTGAAACACTGAATGAGCAAATAACTTCTCTTCTTGACATTATCACATAATTCAAGCTCAGTTGTCAATCCTAATGAAGCTGATGACGCTGATTTGAGCGTATTATTTATAGGATGTGCAAGAGCGTTGGGAGATATGGAATCCCTGTTGCTATCATTTATAATTAAAGTGTCCATCACTTTTCTCTGAAAAACTGCTTGGTGAATAAATAATTAAAGGCCTGATTCTGATACACTTAGTTGAAATGAGAGAGAGAGAGAGACTTGAGTGAACAGTCCAAATGCAATAAATGGAATTTCTTCAAAATAAAGTTTGAAGATAGATAATAGCATTAGAATCTCAGTTCAAGCCAGTTCATGTTTGTTAAGGCAGGAGGGGTATTCTGGTTTATGCTTATGTTGTGTTTAAAATCTAATTCCACAAACATCTAAGACTCTTCTCTTACAAACAATGCCTGACATTGTCTGTCATGCCTAAACATGTTATCTTTTAAGCACAGTAGAAGCTAGTCTTAAAATTAATGGCTAGTTAAGTGTTCTCTGCTTATTCAAACAGCCAAAGACAAACATGTTGTCAATGTGATGGCTTGTACAATACAAAGCTTTATAAAGCTTTATGTTACCTAATGAGTTTATTTTATTACAAATAGGTCTAATTTCTCAAGGATTTCTGTTTGATTTTTTCACTGAATTGAGATCTTTAAAAGAAGAGTTACGCTTAAATGATGTTTATTTTCATAGTTTCTTAAACAATTGAAAAAGGTTGAGGGGAATTTTTTGAAATACAATTTTACGTGTTTCCACTGTGTTTCAGTAACAACCTTGCTTCCATAATCGTTGAAATAACTGTAAATATGCAAGGGCCTTGCAGCATTGGCAGGGAGAATGTCAGTTGATTTTGCTGCCTTGAAATTAACCTTTTACTATCGCATGCGTATGTTTGTCATTTATCCCCTTTTTCTCAGGTGCAAAGAGGGCTACCAAGGAGTCCGCTGTGACCAATTTTTGCCGAAAACCGACTCAATCTTGTCAGATCCAAGTACGTCAAATGTTTTTCTTATATTTTTAATCCATGCTGGAGGCTATTCTTGCCATGCAAGATGACCCTTTGCCTATTGTCAGAAAGCATATTACTGACCACTGCAGTTACATATAGAGAACGGTGTGGCTTTTGTTGGTAGGATGAAAACACATCCTCCAGTCTCTGTTCTTGCAAAACACGTTCTGCTGCAGCAAGGCAGGCCATCAGAGGGCTTTATTCCTTATGATTAGGAATAATGTCCTTGCTTAAAGCCAGAATGTTCACGTTTCTCTGCTTTTGACTCAAGAACAAATTAATTTACATAATCTAAAAGGAAACCAAGTATAGGCTGCAGAGTGGTTCCTTCATAAATTCATATTGTCGGGAACTGCAGAAATTATAATCTCCTTGAAAGTACACGATGTCAGTTTTATGCAAAGTCCATATTTTATATTTTTTCACTTTTACAAATGAAGGCTCTCTGTATTTGTGGAATGAAGGTACCTTTTTAGGCGGCAATGTGGAGACAAAGTAACTTTCTATTACACTGCTCTATATATGCAAGAATGCCATCTGCATATATGTTCCCCTGCTCCACTGTTGCACTTTTCAAGATCTGTTTACTACCAAAACTATTAAAAAAACATTAGCCAAGATTAATTTCTTGGAAGTTAGTTCATTTTCTAATTAACTTTCATCTTAAATTTCTAAATGAAGTGACATACAACAAAGGGTCATATCCAATCTCTTGTATTTGTTCTTATACCTGGAAAAACTGCAATGTATTAAGTATTCTGCTTTTGAGTGCTCTTTAAAATTTTATTTGGCTTGGGTTTTTAGTGTTTTTTGATGCTTGTTCTTCTGGTCTTTTTGTGTGTGTGTGTGTATGTGCTGTATTTTTTTTTTCTCATGCTTTTTTATGTGAAAGCCTGTTGCCAAAGACACCTATTCTTTTGTAATTCTTTGTTATACTGCTGCTATTATAGTTTGCTTTGTATTTGGTTTAGCTTTTCTTTTTGCTTAGTGGTAAAGTGTAGAATTTATAATGAATAGGCAGGTTTTACTTCTGCCAAGTTGTATGTGGACATGTAAAAAGAAGCTGTGTATATGTCAATGAATGCTTTGCATCCCTAGAAGTGGGGGAAAGGACAATCAACTAAAAACAGGACAGAATGATGCCTGACTTGCTTTTAGGATGGAACTCTAGCTTTACTCTTTGAAGAGTAGAGGTGAAATTACAATACAAATCCCAGAAGAGACTCCCAGATGAAGTTGCATCTAACAAGACCAGAAACCCTACAGTGTTTATATACTGCAGACAGTATTGCTGTTGTTTCTTTGCAGTATTGTGTTCATTGCACAGACTTGCTTCTCTTTGCTTGGGAGATGCTTGCTTACTCTGCTTGGTTTCTAACTGCATTGTTTCTGTACAATCGTTCAGCCACCTGATCCTGCTCAGTAAGCTAAGGTTCTTCTGAAATGTCCTTTTTACACCTTCTGACTACAAAGGCTTTTTTACTATTATTTTATTGGGGTTTTCTTTCAAAATTATGTTATTTAGGGTATGTTAGAGCAAGGGACCTTGGCTTGATGTTGATGTAGATCCACTGAAAACACCTATGTCCCCACAAGGCCTCTTTCAATGTAAATAAAGAAGATTAATGTAAGTTCATTATTTTCCCAGTCAGTTTTGAAATTTAACTTATATTTGATCCTCAGCTGTTTTCAAAAGAGATAAAGCTTTGCTTAGGTGCATCTCTGTGTGCTGGTATAGTGGGATATATTTCTGTGGATGCTATGCACTTGTTCTAAGCAGGCCTTGCCTGAAAGGGAGATACTAGAAACTTCTTGTTGCAGCTGAACACTGACAATGTGAACATTTTGCTCAGAAGTTAAATCAGTAATGTATTTATCTTCCTTTTGGAGAGCAGAAAAAAATTAATATAATGTAGATAATTAGCACTCAGTAGCAGGAATATTTGCCCTGCGTATAACCTGAAGAGTGTAAAAAGTAAGCGATGAAGTAGTCAAGCTTAATATGATCCTCTCCAAAGGCTCTTGTGTTGCTTTGCAGAAACTTAGTTTTGTGATTCAATGTGTGTTTGGATTAGGAAGAGAACTGCTGAAGGACACTAAAGAATGAATTTGGAGGTGGCTTCAGAAAGAAGCTTTTTTTT
>VXBW01009185.1:175219-255333 GCA_013400375.1 Thinocorus orbignyianus | reverse complement strand
TTAATATTGGAGTATGGGAAAAACCTGCCTAACCCAGGGGAGGCACAGAAAACCTAACAAAATCAACATCACCAATAAGAGAAAAGGCTACATGGTGCATGACAATGCTATCAAGAGGAGGGGATCTGTCAGTCCTGCTCATATTGGGCAGGACAAGTCCCTGAACTTTTTCAGTCATTTTGTCCTTCTTCTGTGAAGGAAGTACTAATGTAACAAAGAGAAAAAGAAAGAGCAGTCACATGCTGGAAGGAAAGGACAGGGGTATATTTGAAACATTGCTTCAGTTTTCTCCATCTGAGCTAACTTCTCTATAAATACAGTTTATAGCAATGGTAGAGCACTTACATTTTCAGCATTATAAATACAACTCTAATATAACTTTATGTACAAATCATTTCTCAGGCATGTGCAGTCCTGTGTATATCTATAGAATTGGGAACTTATATGCAATATAAATTGTACAAATGTACTCATATACTATCCTTTATAGTGTTCTGGAGTAGACCTGCCTGGCCCAACAAGTCTTGAAAGGTAAGTGGTATGTAGGCTGCAGATATTTCTTGTGATCATTTTTTATCCTGAGGCAAAGTATAATTTTTAATGCTTTGACTGTTCTGTGCAGATATTCCGAAACAGTGAACAAGGCATTTAAAATGGGTTTGTCACATTACTCCTTTTCTACCAAATCGGTGAACTCCGCCTTCAGCTGTTACGCTCTTAACACTGAAAGCTAAGTTCCTATGCAAAAAAAATATGAAAAAAAATTAAAAACAAAAATTAAGATGTGCAGTATTAATCTTATATTTGTCACACTAACCTTCAAGTTGTCTTATTTGACCTCAGAAGCTTAAGCAAAGAGGGAACCTCTATCAAGTATCAGGAATGTTGTCTGATCCTTTTTCAAAATAAAAACATTATTTTCTAAAAGGATTAAAAAAAAAAAAAAAGGATAGCTTATAGCTCATTAGGACATGCTCCTGCTGTTGCAGTCAGCCCCATCACATAATTCGTTCTGTAAGCTGATCATAGTTCATTTGTAAACCACTTAAATCAGCAAGAACTAGCCACTGGAAACAGGTTTTGTTTATCATTCCTGCTCTGAGGGTTTCAAGACTTTTCAGCTTTCATGCAAAATTTTTGTGCAGCCCAAATTCGTTAGTTACAGTCTTTGTTAAAATGCACTCTTTGTTTCTAAACTGATATTTTTTTCTGTCAGTTTCTACCATGTTTCACTTTGGGTCTGTTAAACTGGCTTTTACAAATGTCAGAAGTCTTATTCCTATAGAGATGGCTATGGCCTGTGCTCTTGCAGTACCTCAATCTGTGACAGTGTGGCACGCATCCTATTTCTTTCTGAATCTCATCAAAGAGAAACCATGAAGTGTTATGTCTGGAAACAGCAGTCACTCATTCTTAGGTTAACTCTTTATGTAGCAAAAGATCAAACCCCCTCTCCTGGAAGACTGTAACTGTAAACTAAAGCAATTCCAGATAGTTTTAAAAGGAAAAAAAATGTTTTACTGGAAATTTATTCAAAGCCTCAAGACCCACACTCACCTACTCCAAAAAAAAAAAAGAAAAGCCCCCCAAAAGCCCAAACAGAAATCTTGGGCTTTTTGCCTTATTTTTTTTCTTTTTATTTACTTTTCACCTTTTTTCCCCCCTGCCCAGTTTTGTATTTGTAAGATCATAGGGTAATTCAGGTTGAAAGAGAAGTCTGGACTTCTGTGCAGAACTCCAGAGGTTCAGCCTCCCGCTTTAAGCAGAACTGGCTTTGAAGTTTCTGCTAACTCCACTGGACTCCACAAAGGTAGTCTGTAAAGAGACTATTACTAAATAGAGGAAAAAGCACATGACAGCGATGAAATATTTACAGATTGTTTTTTCAAATAATTTGAATAAATAAAATACATGAAACATCTGACTCTCTTACTGAAAGGTTGTTTTCCTGAATAATTTTTTGGTCATCTTTACTTAACCTTTCTGAATGTGTCAACGTTCCTCTTGAATTTGTTTTTACCTCCTTTTTTGATTTCTAGAAGGAGAAAATAAGATTTTGCTATTGGGAATTATTTGAAGGTTGGTTGTAGGTAGGAACGGTTAATGACTAGAAGAGAATTTAGGGGAAATAGGAGGTGTTGCTAGACAAAGATGGACATCTGAGTTTTGTGGAGGGTAAGTCCTTCTAAAACAGATTTAAAATAAGGCTTGTTTACGACCCCCACACCCCCCCTTTTGAAAGCTGGATCTAAATCTGAATTTTGTGGCTTGATTTTGCCTCAAAAATAAAAGGTTTTTAAGCCTTTCTGCAGTAATCATGCCATCTATTTGAGACTATTTTGTATTCAAAGAAAGCATATGGAGGGAGCGTCTGCAGAGCAAGTTTATTCTGTAGTAATTGTCATTTTATGCTCTTATCAATCTAATTGCAAAGACAGTGCCACGTCAACTGTGTGTTCACAGAATAAAAATAATTAACATTGCTCTAGGACATCAAGCTTTTACAAAAATTAAATAATCAAAAGGTGATGTTTTACTGCCTTGTAAAATTAAATTTTAGGACTTTATGCAGTCACAATGGTCAAGTGAAGTCCATGAAAATTACAAGTCAGTATAAGATCTGTTAGCATCCGTCAAGTGGGTATGAAATTTCTGTTAACTACGGTTTCTTTATAAGGATATATAAACAGAGTTCCTCCAGTTCAAATGCATCACAAATCAACCTAGATTAGTGTTGATGCATTAAAGATTGAACAGAAGAAGGAAGGAATTGCCTTAATAGAAGTAGCAATCAAGTAGTAAAGCAACAAAGTCACTTCAGAAGTTTCAGTGAATTTATCTATGAATGAGAAAAGATAACATCAGATGAGAGATGGGCTGGGGAATATGAAACCTCAGCAAGGTAAAATAAGAAAGAAAAGATATCATTGGGGGAATGAGGGACACATTTTCCCTCCTCTTTGATAAAGTGTGGGTAGAGACCTCAGTATACAGACTGTAAAAGATGACGTGTTTTCAAATTTGAGTTGTGCTGAAGCTGTAAAATTTTAGTTTGTGTGAATACTATGAATCTTCTTGATTTGTTTTGTGGGGTTCTTTATTCTTTAAAATAGGAACCTAGCCTTTATTCTGCAGAACTGCAATCAAATGCTCAAAACCAGAAGTGCGATATTAACAAAACTCTATTAAAATGGTTTGCCAGTGATAAATGGAAGCATGGATGTGTTTGGTATCAAAACATACTGAAAAGTTAAAGCCCAAGAGAGATTAATTGAAATCACAACTTTCCCACTAATGCAGCAGGCAGAAAAAATGACATTCAAAATCACTGTCAGTTTTCATAATATAATCTTAAAAACAAAATCTAAATGTATAGGAAGCAAATGGAAGTAATATTTGTTTCTATAGGTGAGCTAACAGTGACTTGTACAGAGTGTGCAGTACAGATGTTCAGCCATTTTTTTGAAAAGTTTTTAAATTTTTTTTTCTATCAGCACTGCTAAATAGATTTTAAATATCACAAGAGTATTGTTGATCTTCATGTTTGTAATGGGGGGGAAGGGGGGATGTTTTAAATTTAAATCTAGGATTCTGTGTTCATCTTTGCAAGTAAAAACCCTGGCTTGTGTTCTGCAAAGATTGAAGGGGGTTTGATGTCCATTTCATATTATAGTTTTAAATGAGTTGTCAGTCTTTACCAAATTCACATCTGTCTGTATTTGGATTGGCTAAAATAACATTTAAAGAGGTAGTCACTTGGAAAAGTAAAAAATTCAGTCTGAATTTGAAGACTGTATTGAAGTATGTCTAGTTCTGCCATGGCCTTTAGGCCGTAGGTGTCTTCTGTAATTCAGTTTGTGAAGACTGCATCTCTGTAGAAATTTGTGGTGAGAAGCTGGAATCATGTACATGCTTGACAGCAGGGGAAAAAAAACCCAAACAACTATTAAAACCACTTATTTCCTTCTCCTTCTTTAAAAACTGCCTATGTGTGGAAGGATAATAATTAAATTGAAAATTCCTTTTATTTGATATCAGTATAAATCTCAAGGAAGACAGAAAATTGACATAACTTGCAATGCAAATCCCAGTTAACAAGAAGTTTTGATCAGTGTGTCCTCCTGTAAGCCATAGATGGTAGAAATCAAGAAGAAAATTACAACTGCTGCCCCCTCCCCCCCCCATCATGAGAAGTCTGAAGTCTATCTTTCCAAACTACCATTCATCTGTGAAATCTGGGGCTTGGGTCTAGTTAAAGAGTTCCTGTGTCTTTGTGTAGTGATTCTTTGCATGTGTATTTTAAGGAAATTTACCATATGATGGCAGAAACACTCTTCTATGGCTTGTTACACAACAGCCACTGCAGATGGCTGTCAGTAGAGGTTACAACCTTACATAAGGGACGGAGCTGTGAATCGCACTCTCCTGCTGGCGAGCCCACTCCACCACGAGTGCTGGGTTCTTCTCAGCGCCTGACGGTGCCGCGCTTCCACTAAATAAACACCTTCTGATGTGATGAGCCTCTGAAACATCAACTTCTTCTATTTGCTCCTCTCACAAAACACATTATGATTTCCTAAATATGCTGTTGGCCATCCTGTGTTTGGAAAACCATAAGTATAAATACAGCTTGAAGTATATGTTCTGTGACACACTGGAAGTGTCTAATTTAGCCTGTTGGTCTGAGTAACTTAACTTCTCTGACTTACATACTCTTCATACTGATGATTTGTTACTGTTGGCGTCAATCTCCCACTGTCTTTCAGAAGAACTCTGATTTTGCCTGAGTGGACAAGGTACAATCAGTCATTTGACGTGTCAGATCACATTTGCAGACCTCCTCAGAGGAAAATTCAGCAGTTCAGCAACCATAGTTCTTCATGCTGAGGGAGAAAAGTATAAGCAAAGTTGGGTCACCGTGTGATGACATGTAGACAAATTGCACAAACATGACAGTGATTTAGCTGAAAAGCACTTGTTTTGTTGGGTTCTGTCTTTGTAAATTAGCTACTCAGTTGTCCATATAGCATTTCACTTTAGCAATACCATTTCACTTTTTCTCAGTGACTTAGTCTTGCTTCTGATGTTAAATGCCTCAGGGTTGTTTGAGATGGCATGGTATAGGTTTCATAAAGATGTCATAGCCTGTTGCAGAGGCCAGTAAGAACATGGAAAAAAGAGTTGGATTTCTCTTATTGGTAACTACTCTTATACTTTTCTTCAGTCTTTCCTATACCTTTCTTTTTATACCTTTTTCTTCAGTCTTCACATTAAGTTTGTAAAAGGATGCTTATTAAGCCAATGACTGTTGTTTGCACTTGATGTGGAGCTTCTACCGGTGTTGATTCAGATCATTTGAACAATCTCTGCTTATTAAGAAAAACCTGGAATAAGTGTATCATTCAATATTAATGTAGTAAGTGTTCTTCATTGCTGTGAAGACCAGATGCTTTGGGAGTAATGTGTGTATATATTTCTTCCACGGATAACGGCAATCTTATTGAAAACATTAAGGGTCAGCATTACTATGAGTTTGATTGCCACAACAGGGTAATTACTTTCTTCTAAGAGGAAAGATAGTACTTAGACTCTTGAAGGCATTTTCAGGCTCATTTCTCAGACCTTCCTATGGCCATATTTGGCAACAGGGAACAGCCATTTCTGGTTACAGTTTTACTGTGCAAACTCAGCAATTTATGAAACTGTTATTCCCTGCATCAGAAAGATCAAATGGTAAAATCTTTGTCTCACTGAAACTGGTGAATGTTTTATTAATGAGTCCTTTGTGGTTACTTTGTCCTGTTGTGACTTTTATTCCACATATGACTACTATTTTGCTTGAGATTTTTTGAATTGACCTTTGCAGTGTTGAGATTGCCGATCATAAGGATATGTATTAATTTTCTTCAGTGATAAACTTGATCATGGAAGTGACTTCTTAAAAGACAAACCATTGCTGTCCCAGGAGCAAATCAAAGAACAGATTGTAATAGGCAGTTCTTGATGAGATTGTTTATATTGGGAGGGCTTGACTCACTTCCAGCCTTTTCAGAGAGCACCTTCCTCCCGGGGCTCCTGACTCATTGCCCTCGCTGCAAGCACCAGCTTGCTGTAGAGAAAAAGTCCAATTGTTTGATGCCATCATCTGTTGCAGGTTAAGAAGGAGCCTGGGAAATAGTTTCTCTTGTTACTTCTATACACAGCCTGAGTAACAGGTTTGATGATCTAGGACTGAATAGTCGTATGTAGAAAACAGTACTGAACGATTCATTAGAACAACCAGCCTCTGCCTGACATTTCCCATTTGATTTTTGCAGGGAATTAATTGCTCTTTGATCTTGTTTCCATCTGCCTTAGCCATTTTAGCATCTCAGCTGGTTTGTCATCGTCAAAGGAAAAAATTTGAGTGTACTACATATTCTGCTATGTAAGATACCTGT
This sequence comes from Thinocorus orbignyianus, assembly GCA_013400375.1. Classification (NCBI taxonomy): domain Eukaryota; kingdom Metazoa; phylum Chordata; class Aves; order Ciconiiformes; family Thinocoridae; genus Thinocorus; species Thinocorus orbignyianus. The sequence goes on along the minus strand of VXBW01009185.1, from coordinate 248,893 downwards.
TCTCTATTTCTTGGCCCACTTGCCTAATTTCCTACTTTCTAGTTTCTTCTTCCCCGTCCCTTACCTTGTATTCAAACATATCTACTTTATTCCTTCCCCATTTGGGGAGCTTTCCCCCTTAAACATCTGAATTATACTTTTTTAGTGACTCTTCACTTTCTGCTTACTTCTGCTACCACTCAATATTTGCCACATGTGTTTGCTATGACTTCTTCCCACGTTACCACTGCACGTGGCCTTCACTCCTTCTCTGAAACCTCCCTAACTCGTTGCTCTGCTTGACCTATTTCCCGTCTTCCGGATGAATACCTAGATCTCAAAATGCTTCTCGTATGCTGTCTGCTCTGTCTCGTTTAGGCTTCCTTTTCTTCCTTATATATCATTTTTACTTCTATCACATAATGGAATGAAAAAAACCCATAATTTGCAGTTTAATTTAGTGTCCAAAATGTTCTTTATGTGTTTATAGTGAGCAGATGTCCACATTCCATTCTGTTTCCAAAGAAGTTGGCTCCAATTATCTCTGAAGATACAGAAAAACGTTAATACCTGATGCTTATCAGGAGAAAATATCCACTGTGTGGGCTGTTTGTGAAAGGCAGCATCTAAATTTAACCTGGGTTGTTGTGGGATTTTTTTAATAAACCTGACTTTTTGTTGAAAAAAGGTTGCATTTTCAGCTCTGAAGCTTTTTATGTGCCTTGACAGTACTTTTACTGGGAAAGCTTTTTCAGGCTCAGAATACAACAGTTGTGGTCTGGTAGGGGAAGAGAGACCTCAAATTAGCAGTGAACAAAATATTTGTCCGTAACAGGTGGAACACAGGTTCAAGTCCTTATTCTGATTAACCTGATTTTCATCTTTTCCAGATGAATGGTTAAATCACAGCCCAGAAAAGACAGTAGGTTGGTGTCTTCTCTTATTTCTTTTCTGGAAGGGAAAGACTAAGCATTTTCTACTATTTCCCAGCTAGCTCTGGTGATGAACAAATAGACTTGAAATCTCTGCTATAGTAAAATGTGTATTTTTTACAGTACTGTCCTACCCTGGAGAGAGCACAAGACAAAATTCTCTCTTAATGCTCATCTATATTATTGAATGTGCTGGAGTTTACGAGTGCATGATATTGACTTAGGTCTTGATTCTGCAAAGAACTATACTGATGCATATTGTTTCTCAGGAGAACTACTCATATAAAAGATACTAAGCACATTTGAAACATCCAACTGAATTATTTGCATTAATTGGTGGTTTACCTCACAAATTAGCAGTTTTCTTGATAGTGAGATGAACTGCCATATTTTAATTCTCTGGATTTAATGAGTCTTTCTGAAAAGACTTTTTCCTTGAAGCTGAGCATCTCTAACATAGGAACCTGGCTTCTGCTGGTGGACAAAGGCAAGTATTTTCTGGAAGAACGTAATTTTTTGACATGATACATGTTTCCTCTGAAAAAAAAAAAGGGAAACTGAGGGGTCAGACCTAGTGTTAATCTCTTCAGTTTTTATTTTCTTATAACTGTTGACTTAGCAGTCATTGGTAATTCTAGTTTGAATTCATGTTGAGGTGAGCATAGCATGGCTTTCATACAGTAATAGAGTTATAACCTAAACATGTGTTTTCAGAACTTATTCCTTAAAGACAAAAGAAAATGTCATGTGAAAAAAAGCAAAACCATTTGCTGAAAATATCTGTCACAGTGTGTCATGCAAGGAGGAGAATTTTCAGAATTTTGGTTCAGTTATGTATAAGCCATCAGTTGCTATCCAATTCAGTTTTACAGAAAACTCTTTTTCTGCTCTTTACTTGAAAATAAATATGGCATATTTACAACATTGTATAGCTGCTACTTCTGTGACTAAGGGACAATGCTACTACATGGTTTTGTAAGTAAAAAGATAGCAAGTTGAGCCGAGTTGGGGTAGTGATCAAACACTTTCTTAAGGTGTCAACAGCTATAATAGTTGTTACTAAATATGGAGTTGCATCTGCTTGGGGAGATCATGACCCATTTCAGTTGATTCTTGTTTTATGAGATCTTTGTGCCTTTGAAGGTACATTTAGAATAACCCATTTCTCCCTCCAGAACTTCACCTTTCCTCAACCCTGCATCAGCCAGAAACCTTGTACCAGAAAGTAATGTGAAAGCAGCATAGGCTCCACATGGTTTTTCATACCACCCTGCAGTTCTCTGAATTAAGATAACTTTAAATTCCCAAGGCAATTAATGCTGGAGATGTACTCTCCTGCTCCACCAGAGGCTGATTAGAATACGGCTAATTAGACACAAGCCAAATTTAGATGTTTTTAGGTGCTATCTAGATGACACTCACTCTTCTGACCATTTAAGAAGCTTCAATAAGAAAATCTGAGGGAGATTCAAAGTAATAGCTGTTCTCTGTCTGGCAGCTTCTTAATAGAGGGAAATTATTCAGTATCTGCTAGGGCAGATCTGCAGTGAGAGCAGGGACATTGACCCTGCTGGCTTGGCAAAACATTTCAAATCCAGGGATGCTTAGCTGAACTCAGTGAGTTGACTGCCAGAATTCAGCACATATAAAGGTGAAAATATCTTTCTTTTTTCTCCCCCCCCTGCCCTGTTAACCAAGTTACCATAAGAGGAAACTGAGAAAGAAAACAGATATAAATAAATATATATAGTGTTGGAGTAGGTTGAACTAGATCTTGCTTAGATTTTAATTTAGGATGCTTTAGGTCTATCTCAGTTGTGAACGGAATAATGTAACATCAGCAACATGGTTCTTAGGTCAGTACTGCTTAGTATTTGTGAAATTAAAGGCTTTTTCTAAAACTTGACAAGAGTTAACCTCTCTCATTCATGTGTTGCACATAATATCCAGATCTGTCTACACTACCGTGCACAGCTCTGTCAAGATGGACAATGTGGATGAGATTCTTTTTTTAAAATAAAATCCAATGAGTGGTGGGTTTGGTGGTTTTTAAAAAGTGTACTGTGGAATAAGTTTCTGTCCAAGTGGAGAGACTTGCTGAAATAAATTCCAAATAAGCCTTTGCTTGCCCAGAATAACACCTGCAGAGTCTGCTGTGTATTTTAACTTCACAGCTGAGTCTGTCCTGAAAATGAAAATTACTTAAGCTTAAAGTGAGAATGAGATTGACTAAAACAAGAATGAGACTTACTTAGGCCTTAAAATGAGAATTAGTCAAGTTTACAGAGGTCAAGATGTATAAAAAGGAGGATTGATCTTCCCTGCCTTCCAGTCCTGACCCTACATCAAGTGCTTTGGAACAACTAAAGGCTCTAAAGTTCCCATCTTGATCTTTCATATATAAATGTTCCTCCTAACATCTAGTATGTACGTGCTGACATAAAACTCATCCTTACAATGTGCATCACTTGTGACATCACTGTCTTTCATCAGCTGTCAAGTTGCCTGTTAGAGCTGCAATCCTTAGAATTACTCTAGTAGAATTACTCCAAGGATGCTCTAGCTTGATTAATCTGAATATCTGCACATTTTTCACTGGAACATTTTGAATATTTTACTGCTTAAGGAAAAATGATCAGCATTGGCAGGGAATCTAAAGTGAGTAAATTGGAATCCTTTGCTTAACATCTAGGTGTTCTGAAAACCATTTAAAGTTGATTGCCGAAAGAATTTGAAAAGGCTTGTAATAAGGAGTAGGAAGCACACATTGCAACTTTATGGTACGTGCCTTCTGTCCTATCTGCTATGGACATTTGCTTTTCTTCGTAGTCAGTTTCTCATTACAATACAACACTCTCCTTAACCCAAAATTTAGGAAGAAAAAATATGAAAGAACTTCATGCCTATAATATCCTTCACTGCCTACAGTTATTAAAGCTGACAAGTAGTTTGGTAAGTAGGATGGCAGATGGCAGATGGTCTGTCTTTGAGTGGAAGAAAGAGCAGGAGCATAGGAAATAACACTGCCGAGAGTGGTAGTAAAGTTTAAAAAGCAGTAAAGCCATGTGCTAGGCATTAGCTAAGAGATTCTTCAAAAGGAGAGAATTTGGAAAAATATGGGATCAGGAACAGAATTCATGATTAGTGCCGAAGCACATCCCTTTTTATTCTTTATGCAAAATCCCTTATTTCTTACCGTATACATGGTAGGAATAGATAAATATTTTAGTACTAGGTGGTTGGCTCAAAAAAAAAGATAAAACTAAATCAGGGGGAATACAAGATAAATACTACATCTTAAGATGAGTTTTATGGGGATTTAATTGTGTAAGACAACTGAGCAGTAGGATTAGAAGGCAGGAGGAGCAGATGGAAAGCTGTTCTCAAGGTGATGTTTGTGAAAAAACTTGGACTTCAGGTCTGTAGAGCCCTGACTGCTGACTTGGGTTTATGGTCAGGATCTGGCTCCAGAGTCAGGCAGATTGCTGAAGAAGAATTTGGGGATGTTCTGAAAGATTTCTGAGTGTCTTGAATTGCTGGCTATAAAAAGCTAAAAGAGAAAGGAAAATTAGAATGGACACATCTGCTTTGATAAATGCAGCAGGAATGGTACTGTCTAGATTTTAACCACAGGGTTTCCCAATTTATATCTGTTCGTCCCTGGTACACATTAAACTCAAAATGCCTTTTTCCCCCAGAGTTGTTAAAGAGAACTGCGTTCAGACAATTTTGACTTTTGTAGAGCTTTACAGTCAAAAATTCAGTTCAGAACTCATCTCTATATCACTATTTTTATTTCAGTAGTTTTGATTGATAATGACCTAAAAAGAACTACATAAGGTTGTCAAGTTTGGATTGGGACTGCTGTGGTTCTTTATTTTGGCCACTTTTGTTCATTAAAAAGCATCCAAAGAAATTTTTATAGTTTTCATTTGTATAGAATGTGGCGTTTACACCAGAAAAAAAATGCAAAAATTAGTGTCAGAATAAGTGAAGTGATTGGGAAAGAAGCAGTGTATGCCCAGTACCGCAGTGACTGTCTAGACGAAGTGTGGTTGTTTTGTGTGCAAAGTGGGATGTTCTGAGATCCTGTCATTGTCACATAGGTTTTTTTCTTGTTACACAAACTGATTGATATAGTTGCTGGGTTTTTTTATTGATAGCAATGCAGAAGAATGATTATTCTTTTCTGCTTTAATATATTCACTGGCTTAGAAAACAAATTTCTATGGTATGCTTTGTTCGAAGAGGAAAGTAGTACATTATCCATGTCAGTGCATGACTATGAAATATATAGTTTTCTGAAGAAGCAGCCTGGAGAATTTTATTTTGTTTTACATTTGTCTGTAAACTTGAATCAATTGTCCAGCAGTTTGATTGACTGATGCAGCTTCTGTTGGGTATGCATCCAAATGTACTTGTTTATTGTGCACTCCCGTTATTATCCATAAATCTCTCAAGCCTTAGGTACCAGCAGCTGCACAACTATTTGAATGTAAAACAATGTGTCTGCTGTGTAAGAATGCAAAATCTCCTACAAAAAAGGAAAAAGTAAAGGCAGAGAGTGGAAAATTATTAGCAGAATTTCAGCACCCTTGGACTCTTAATAATATCTAGGCTCCTATATGTCTTAAGGCAGTTTTTGAAATTATACTTAAGCTCTGTGAAAATTAACTCTTTAATGTCTTTGAAACACCTGTGAGTAAATGAATGATTGATGAAATTTTTTGTATGCAATTTTACGACTTGGGAGTTCTATCTTTATTTTGTGTCCCAGATTGGTACTGAGGTGTTAGATGTACAAGCCTCTCCACTCAGAGATGTGGATTGTTACCAGTTATGTTAGCTATTAATAGAGGAGAAGAAGAACAGGACCACCAGTGCAGAACAGGGAGGAGACAGAAAGGGAGAGGAATATCGACTGGGAAAGAAAAGACATGATGTGTACCGTTTTGTTTAGTTGGTTGGTTTTTATTTTACAAAGTCAAGTAACGTAATGTGACTTGTCTGATTATCGTTCTTCCCAATATGTGCATTGTGAACAGGCAGTTATAGAACTACCACTTAGCATGGTCATAACTTATCTTTTTTTGCATTTACAAAATGTGATCAGTGGGTTCTAAGGTTTGGTGGTAACGTAGCTCAGGCTGATCAGTGATGGCATTGCATTATGCCTGCTGAAACTCTGTAGTGCGACAAAAATTTAAAGATGTGTTTGACCTGCACTGGGCACTTCCAGCCCTTCAGTTCTCAGTGATAAGGACATTGAGTGTAGTGTTTTTCTGTTTTTAAACCTACCCTTTCAAAAGTAAATTTAATTTTGTGGACAGTATATAGACACCCATTACTTTATGCCCTCACTCTAAGCAAAAGCCCTTTTTGCTCTTTTAGTTTATCAACCCAGTTATTTTCACAAACTTATTCTTTCCTCACTTACCTTTGCAATATATCAGCCAACTAAAAACAGTAGCATTGGCTTAAAAGTAGTATTTGAAAACTTAATACACTTGAATTTTCTTTATTTCTCTGCTTGTTTCTCGAGTTGGAAGTTGTATTCTCACAGAGGACAGGCATGTTATCCCTTCTATTTATATTTAACAAAAAAAAAAAAAGAAAGAAAATAGGGGAAAAAAAAAAGGTTGAGATGGTGACTCTTGGAGCTGAAATTTTCAGAGGTATGGTTAGTAGAACCATAAGACCTGGCCACGTTATGCGTACATACATACAAATATATATACATTTTTATATTAATTCTTGAGTCAGTGGTCTGCTGCCTTCACTAATATCCTGCACAGAAGCAGGAGCTTTTTCTAGAAAGAAAATGTAATGTTTTTCCACTTCAGATCATTGCTTTCGTGTTACTCAGTTGGCACAAAGGGAATGGAAGCAGTGTGTTTTTCCTCTCTAGAAATTCTGCGCTCATGAGACTTCTTTGTTGCAAACCCATTGTGATACAGGGGAACAGGAGCAGCTTTTTGACCATCTTCAGAGAGGAGGCAATCTGTAAAAAGAAACTTGTTATCTCGTGTTTGGCAGAGCCGCTCACAGGCTTTTCTATCTTGTGCATACAAGGAAGACTGGGAGACTGAGAAATCAGCCTGATGAGTACAGTGGAGAAAACGAGGGCTGTCACTATATAAATGTAATGGTAACTAATGCTGCAAAGCACTTGGATATACAGTGTCCTGTAACTTAGATGCTTATTAGCTGCTTGCTAATTGTCATTGACAGTGCATTTAAATTACTATGCCAGTTTTCTGACTACAGTATATGGGTTTTAACATAGCCGTTTCTGGTTCAACTGATCAATTTTGTGCTGCAACGATGTTTTATGAACTTTTAATTTGCTCATGAGAAATTTATTTGGTGTGGGGCTGTGTGACTTTCCAAGATCATTACCGCAGTGCACTGCATACTACAAGTGTCCGGAGGTTGAATGAGGAAAAACCCAAGCAAATTCTGAATGAATTAGGTCAGGTTGTGGAAGCAGTTTAGCAGCAGCAGCACAGAGCTCAGCAAAAGCCAATTAATCTGCCCACTTTTATAAATACTGCTCTACCTGCCCCACTCCCTAAAGAAGAAAAGCAATTTTGTCTGTCTTTAACCCAGTAACTCGTGGGGCCCTTTTTTGACGTAATTGACGTGTATTAATCACAGCCCAGTTTTCTTACCTGTCTGTCTTTATTGTATTATTCTAATCTGGTTTGGGTGGATGACAAATCTAACAACAAAACTTCAAGGTCAAAAAGGACTCTGGGGTCTTGAGGATATCTTCAAAAGTAAATAAAGAATAAACCTATAGTGCAATGAATCTGAAGAACTTACATCACTGTAAAACTGAAAACTCTTTGAAATTAGCAGTTGGGAAGACAAATTTGTAATACCCACATATACTTGATGCAGTTATACTTACAAAAGAATAAGCAAATCCTCTTATCTGAATGGGATATGTCAAACAAAAGGAAGATGTTCACAGATCCAGTACTAAAGCTGCCAGAGAAGTACCTTTCACACCACTTTTTCCTAGGTCCATAATCTATGTGTTTCTGCCTTTTACACTCCTCCTTTGATGTTGTCTGCCTCCTTCTCTCACACATAACTTGCCAGAACTTCATGTTCACTGTGTGCTTTCCTCTGGTTTAGAGTACCGGAGGTCTTTGGTTCTGTCTAATTGATCTCACTCTCTCCTTAATGAAGAGCAGCCAGAATACTTTCCTAACCTGTATGTCTGCCTTTTTCTTACGTACTGTGTATCTGAGACTAAAATAGAATACTTTATTTAATCTAACCATTAAAGAAGCTATTAATGTCACCAAATCTTACAGTTGTGCTCGTATGGGCAAAATATCTCCCATTTCTAAATATCTGTGTCACTGCTGATACATTTTCTTAATCCGCTTTGCACAGCTGTAGCAAATTACTATTTTTTTTTCTAACACATACTTTATGCCTGATAATGCTCTTGAAAAATCACCAAAAGTGCTGTGGAAGCTGCCACTGTAGTAATTGTAAACAGTTGTATAAAATTATGCTGTCATGCTGTCTGTTCCAATTAAACTCATAACATTTTTGTATGTAGTATACAAATCTATATAGTAAACTGGAGAAAACGGATCCTTGCCGGTTCTATTAAAATGCAAATTACATTTCTTCATGGCACAACTTGAGAAAATATAGAAGCAGTCAGCCTATTTTCTAAGATGAAAATGCACAATTTAGCAATAGACTACGATCCAAAAATACTGCAAAGATTTTACCTTTCCATCATAATCACAAAAGCATCTCTTTCAGTTACAAACACTACCCGAAAGTGAAGGACTAGCACATACAAATGGGATGAAGTTAAATCTGCTCGTACTAGCACACTGTGCTGCTCGCTGCTTTGAGCGCCTTCTGGTTTCCTTTCTTAACATTCAGTGGCAGAGGGGAACAGCGTCTGACAGGACAAGGCACAAGGTGTGATGTCCATTTTTGTGTTTAGCACATTTGCTGTTCCACTTTGATTACATAACGGAGTGATTTCATGGCAGAGCAGAGCATCCTGGCAATTTAAAATACCAATGCTGCCTTTCTCTTACTAGCAAATGTAAAAAAAATAGTGGAAAGTCACAGTTCCAGTATGGGTTTATGTGCAAATAAACAGTAGAAGGTGGAGGGGAAGGGAGAACAGAGCCTGAATGATCTGATGCTTGATCTCAAATTCCCTGTGTGAATTCATTACGAAGCACTGGAACGGTATGGAATTAAAATTATTTCCATGAGGAATCATTTTGTCAGCTGTCAGCTGATTTAAGCAAAGTGCATGCTAGCATCTCTAACTTTCATCACTCTGGTTTTGTAATAATTGAGAAGTAGTATAAATATCCTGGCCAGACCACATGCATTTCAAAATGTTGAGTAGCCTGTGAAAAATGCTGTCATCGTCTCAGGTTAGGGCACAACAGACAAAGGCCTCAAATCTAATATATTAGTTCTGTCAGAGAAATTTGTTACAAAGAGAGCAAATATAAATGGATTGGGGTTTGAATTCTTTGACGCTGGTTTATCACGCACGTAATGGACGCTGTGCTGCAAGGGGACCCCCAACATTCAGAGCTGCTTTGGTAACGCCTTCAGCCAGTGCTCTGTTCCCTCAGTGATGTTGTCTTTAAAGCCTAGAAATACCCATCAAAATGGATTAAATCTTCTGACTTGGTGGCACATCCTGCATACCAATTAATTTATTTATAAACACCTTTTTGGANCAATATTAAAAAAAAAAAAAAAAAAAAAAAAAAAAAAAAAAAAAAAAAAAAAAAAAAGAAGAGAGCTGTCATTGCTACCAGTGACTTGAAAAAACATTTACTGGTAAAGCATGTAGAAGGTCAAATCCAAATGTAAGCTATCCCTGTCTGCTGCAGGTGAAGCACATAGAATCATAGAATGGTTAGAGTTGGAAGGGACCTTCAAGATCATCAAGTTCCAACCCCCCTGCCATGGGCAGGGACACCTCTCCCTAGAGCAGGTTGCTCAAAGCCCCATCCAGCCTGGCCTTAAACACTTCCAGGGATGGGGCACCCACAACTTCCCTGGGCAATCTGTTCCAGTGCCTCACCACCCTCACAGGAAAGAACTGTGTGAATCTAATCTAAATCTCCCCTCTTCCAATTTAAAACCATTACCCCTCGTCCTGTCACTAGACTTCCTGACAAAGAGTCCCTCCCCAGCTCTCCTGTAGGCTCCCTTCAGATACTGGAAGGCTGCTATCAGGTCTCCCCAAAGACATGAACAGGTCTTATTTATTTCATTCAATATCTGACCTACTTTTGAATGCTTGAAAGATGATAATGTTAAAAAGGTGTGGTTCATTCCTTATAATTCACTTCAAATGGTTCTTTGACCTAACATACTTTGCATTTAATGGTCCTAAGAAGAGAAAGCAGAAATTAGTGCAACAGATGAAAGGTCGTGAGTAGGATACATAGCTGTAACATTAACATGGTTGAGGTATATGCTAATTAGTTAATTTAATTCATCTTACTCATCACGTTTATCCTCAAAATTGCAATTTCTTAAGAAAATATTTATAAACAGTATAAGTGTTTTGTTATGTTTTACTTGGTTATTTTGCCCTGGGGTGTGTATAATTCTGTTAAAGTTAGCCTAATGGACTGTAAGAAAATGAAGCTGTGCAATTGTAGAGCAGCTAATGAGACTTCATCACAGTGACACTGACTTCAACCCAGGCAGGCTAGGGCTGTGTGCCTTTTATTTTTATGGCATTTGGCATATCTGTCTGTCTTCAGCCACTTACATTAGTCCTTATTATACCACTTTACCACTGACTGAGAATACCTTCCAGAAATAAGGTTCATATGTGGACCTCAGCTTGTATTAATCCTTCAACAAACATTTCTTCTCCAGGTACTGTGGCAGTTGGTAGGCAAGCGTTTAACAGCTCATATGTAATTACTCTGCATGTATTTAAACTTGCCTAAATGGCATACTGAACAGGGAAGAGAAGTCAACAAGACATCAAAATTACTATTGTAAATTGTCCAAGCAATCTAAAGAGCATTAAGGAAAAATGATAAATAAAAGAAAGAAAGAGAGAAAGAAAAAAGCATTTATATTATGATGGTCTTGTGCAGTAGTGTTTAGTATCTACACAAAAGACAGAAAAGTACCGTGTATGACTGTATTTCTTGTATGACTATATATATACATAACCTGTAATTATCACAGCATGATTTTCTAAAAGTTACTTTCAAAAATGCAATCTTAAGACCTCTGTCATGAATTTTATATTGCGTTCTAAACCCAAAGAATTTGTATTCTGAAAATTATTCCTCATTGCAAAGCCTGGTTGTGGAAAAAGAGATCTTCTTGAACTGTTTTGATTTTTTTTATCTGGAAGTTGTCACACAAATACGATGGGAATGCATTTTCTCTATTCAAAATGTTCTCTCCATTTAATAATTCTAGATAAAAATGCAGTTAGTGGGGCAGAAATTTTCTTCTTAGGCAAAAGAGATTTAAGGAAAATCTTCGGATTCCTTATGACAGTTTTCTCGCAGCTGGACCTGTAGTTGAGTGAGCAGCCACGCTGGCCAGCACAGTCAGTCCTTAAGGTACCCACCTGTGGGGTGAAGTTGCACTTTCAGTGGCAGATCTTGTATTCTGTTCTCTAAGAGTCTGACTCAGAGACACTAGTCAAGGGTTTTTACCTCTCTTATTCTTGTTCAGTGGGGCTTTTCATTTTGTTTCTGACGATTCTGACAGCACCAATATGTACACAGTATGGTTTTTGGTCTTTTCACATGCTCTGCTTTATAGGAAGTGATGGTAGGGGCAGTGATTAGGTTTTTTAAAAGTATCTGAACGCCATTGTTTGAGTGAATATATTGCTGATCCAGTACAGTAATTGATAGATGTTCCAATGTCTGTCTGGAAATTACAACTGTATAGAATGATTACCGGGGAAATATGTCAGAGAGATATTATTTGGTCTATAAATACATCAAGTGGATAAATATAAGGGAAAGATAAGAATGATTGAAGCTGAAAGGTAAGTTAGCACAAGAACAAATGGGTTTTCATTGGTGCAGTATGAATTTAGACTGAAAATCAAAAGAAAATTCTTACACGTTAGAAAAATAGGGATCTGCACCTCAGAGCCTGAGAGATATTTAAGACCTCAGCTGGTCATAATAGTATGATGGTACAAGTGACTCAGATTCTCTGCCTTTTCCCTGCTGTGGTTGCTGGACCTCTGTAGAAATTTTCCATACACGTGTGTGCAGACTTCAGGTTTTGGTGTCCTGCTTTCTCTCTGCTAATGCAACCATTTGGGAAAAGCAGTAGTAGTCACCTCAGCAAGATGGGTATCTCCTAGCAAATCTAGGTGTCCCAGGCTAACCTGATCTACCGAGTTTGAGTGATAATAGCAATGTCATGGAAGCTGCAAGACCACAAGGTGTTCCTAGACTGTAATAGTTCATGCATGGCTCTTCTTCCATGGTGCAATACCTACATGCAGCTAAATCTCCTGCTGACTTGTTGAATGCATGGATGTAAGGCTTGTCTCTCTTACAGTGTAGATGTTACCCCAAATAAATAAAACTTTCCAGAGAGCTTCTGAAGTTTGTCCCTGAGACACCTGGTCTCCAATTTGAAACTTCAGCTTTGTTCTACAAAGGTAAAGGTATTTAGGGGCCTAAATATGCCTTTAATAATGTGTTAGACTCTCTTTAGTGTTTTATTTAAGGGAAGAAGATCACTAATCCTCAATGACAAGTGCATTTGGCAAATGAAAAATAGCAACAGCTGCTTTTTCATCTTAAAATATTCTTGAAAGTTAGTTATATGTAGCACACAGCTGCTGAAAAAAGGAGGAGACTACAGTTTGCAATAGACAACTTTTTCTTTGAGGAAAACAACATTGCTGCTGCTGACAGTGTTCTCTGATATTAAGGCAAAATACTGAATTCTTGCACAAAGCTGTCTGAAAAAAAAACATTTGTTTTATATTTGCATACCTGATAGAGTTAATGGTATTATAGCAATAGTAGGAAGTACTTTTTCATTGATAATCAGCTTATTTCCAGGACCTTATATCTGGTCCTTTGGGAAGCTGCTTTGAAATGTAAAGACCTGTTTCTGATGCTGCTGTTAGCTCAAGCAACAGTATGATCCCTTGTCCTGGTTTCCAGCAGGGACGGGGTTGATTCTCCCCTGTCTCTATCCGGCACAGCTATTCCACCCGATGTGTGCCAGGCCCAGGGTCAGCAGGGAGCTAGCCGGGAAGGGGAGGGGCCACAACCGGAAGTGGGAGTGGTAACGTCGTGGCGTAGGCATATATATGGACGGGCTGTGCCAGGGTGCATCTCGGCAGCGTCGGTGGCAGTCGGGGTGGCGCGGGCTGCGGTCGGTATTGTACTGGTATTTGTATCCTCCACCTGTGTTACTGTTTCCCTGCAATACCTATTGTTCTGGTAAACAGTTTTTATCTCAACCCACGAGTCTGCCTTTTCTTTTTCATCCTCTCCACACTGCTGTGGGGCAGAGCCAACGGACTGCCACGTTGCGCTTTTGTTGCCGCTGAGGCTAAACCACAACATCCCTTCTGTGGCACAGATTTCAGACCACATTTGGTGTAATGGATTGAGGAAACAGCAGGATGAGATTGCTGTTCTGTACAGCATTTTAGGGAAAAAGAGCACTTCTGGTAAATGCAATGAGTGACCCAGTTGACAGGGAAGACCTGCAGCCAGAGTCCCAGAAAATACAGAGATTGTTTTGCTGGAGCCTTACAGCTCCTCTGAAGAACAATATTTTCCCTTCTTTAAGTATTCTGGGAAAGGGAAGATTTAGGTCAGAAGCTTATACTAAACCTCTCTTTTCTGCTGTTTACTTGTATGTATGTGTTCCAACAAAAAAGTACCTTGTTTAGCAGTCTGATTAGTGAATTTGAGTTAGAGTGATGTGGGTGGGATCTACTCACTGAATACAAACCTACGGCTGTCTTCTTCACTGATGTCTGGAATCGTAAAGGGACTTGTCTTTCTCACTGGTTATAGCCCCTTTAAATGCTTCTTCTCAATCCTGCCACTAACATGGCAGTAAAATAGATGTGTAGATAGATACAGGAACAAGAGGCGATAGCTGGACTTGTGTGTTTTGAGACTGTATGCAGATGAAATAAAATAAATTTGAAAACAAACAAAAAAAATTTTGGTGAGACTCAACTTCCCAAAGTTTGCTGTGAAATCAGTTTTCATCTCAGGTCAGCAGCAATTCTATTTCAGTGAGATTTGGAGCAGGCACTAGAAAATTGCTGCTCAACTTTGGCACCTTTTCACCATCTTTCAAGTTGATTTTCCTCCTTATTCTGTACCTGAAATTCTGACCCTCAAGTATAAAGCATAAATATATTGGAAGTCACATCAAAAGCGTGTCATTGTCTCTTTTTCTGTTCACTGTATTAAGCTTTGTGAACGTTTTACAGTGTGCCTGACACTTTTATAACTATTTGCTCTGTAATATTGGAACTGCAAAAAAGGAATTTTCCATTTAGGCTCCCAACCCAATGACTACAGTCTTGTTAATTGAGAGGTCACCTGCCAGTTTGTACCTCCATTTTAGCAGGCTGCATTCAAGTCCATTTGATAACCCAGACTTTTCCCCATCTTGCTCTGGTCAATATAACTGTATTTGTAAGGGAATAAATTCATGATGCAGTTTTATTTAGTAAAAATAAAATAAAAATGCACACAGTTGGCAGGATTGTTTACTTTCTTCCTGAAATGTGGATATATTGGGTATTTTTCTTGTAATTTGAAAGCATTTTCTTTTTGTTGGGTCATATACACCTTTGGTTTTATGACTTGCTAAAAAGAGACCTTTTGGTAAGGTACCCTGAATTTCTGCTAGAAATTACTTGTAATGTTTCCTAGAGAGTTTATTGGAGATTTTTTGTGAGATGCAATAGTTTTTACTTCATGAGCATATGCACATCTAATTTCTCAGACTAGTACATCTAAAGGGGAGAAACCCCATTTCATCTGCGTAGCATATTATCCAAAGGCTGTTTTAGTTGAAGCTCTAGTAGTGTTTACTCATTTTCCTCTTGTACGGACTGGTTCAAAATTCATTTAGATTTCATGTAAAGGTGATTTCCATACTCATCCTGTCTCGGACTCACCAATGATGAGAGAAAAATTTTATAATGGCCTTATTTACTTTTTAGAAATATAAATGCTTTGGACAGTACAGGAACAGTGAATACATTTTAATCTCGCATGGGTATCTTTTTACCCTCTGTAGTGTGTGTGCGACAGGTTTACCCTTCACCTGAATTGCCGTTGTCCAAGTTAGTGTCTTGCAGAGGGCAGGCCTTAGTGGCTCTTCCAGTCTTCCCTACTGGCTGTTGACTTTTTCTTTGGAGTCTTTTAACAAATGAGCTCTGTGTTCATCCAGACCTCTTTGTCTAGCTTTTAAATGATGTTCATGTTTATGAAGTTTACATAACAAATTATATTCCTTTTTACTTTTTTTCTTTTCCTTTTTTTTTTTCTTTTCCTTTTAATTTTCTTTTCCTTTTTTTTTCTTTTTTTTTTTTTTTCTTTTTTTTTTTTTTTTTTTTTTTTTTTTTTTTTTTTTTTTTTTTTTTTTTTTTTTTTTTTTTTTTTTTTTTTTTTTTTCCCTTTATTATGTTACTCTGTGTGGAGTGTTGCAGTAGCTCATGAGTTGTCTTGAGGGCCAGGTGCAAACCACCAGTGCTGCCGGTATCAGCAGTTGTGGTTATTTTGGTTTACATCTGATCCATGCACAAGCAACTGATTTGTTTGAATGGTTCTGACAGAGTGATTACATTCAATGAGTTTAATATTTTTTTTGTATACTGTGCCTTTTGGCACTATTCTTACGTTATATTCATAACAATTAATTGCAGTGTATTGCCACATACAAATGGGGCCAAACAGCAGCTTTAATTTTGCTGCTCTTGCTGTAGGGGATTCTGGGTTGTGTGCACATTATATGCTTTTGTTCCAATATGCTGCTTTTATTGCTTTTGATAGCAGTTAATAATTCTGCTTATCATAGCCCTATGTCTGCTTCAAATCTCATGGGTGAACTGTATTACTATTCCAAACATTAATGTTGTTAGACCACCTTTGTTATATCTATTTGTAGTAGTTAATGTTGTTTTAATGCATTTATAGTAGCAAAGAGTTTGAATACCTGCAGTGTGCAAACACAATAGCAATTAAATATTTTTTCAGATTGCTACCGAAGTGTCAGACTCACATATTGATGTCATGAATCCAAAATGACACAAGATGCTTAGACTCTGTGAGGAAGAGCTGATGGTTATTTTTTGCCATCGGTCTTGCTACTTGTTTGTTTATATTACTAGCTAATGGTTTCTAAGCAGAATATATTTCCATAACCTTTCTATAAACAAGGCATCTTAGGCATGGAAAAAAGCCATGACTCCATTTGCATGTGTTATATCTGGCTGCGTGATATAGGGATTTATTTATTGTACTGTCTGTGGGTTCATAAACACAAGTTGGTTGTCGGGGCTTGTGTACCAACAGCCACGATCAAATGGAAATGGCTACATTCAAACTGTCACAGCTCCGGGTAAGAGACACATTTCCTTGGTGCCTTGGGTAATATACCTCAACTCCATAGTTTTCAGATCTCAAAAAATAACTCTTCTCACTGTCTCACTTCAAAAATCCGGCATTTCAGACACAGCGCTCTGTGCACTGCAAAGCTGTTTTCCAGATCAGTGTGCTTCTCCAGTACACCTGGCTTAGGATTGACTAGCATGAACAAATTATTTCTAGATGTCAAGAAAGGATTTTAACTTAGAGAAAAATAGAGCTTTTCTGCTCCCATCTGCTGTTTGTGATTTGGTACCATAAATAGGGTGACAATTACCAGTATATTTCCATTAAGACTGTTCATACAATGCACCAGCCCCACACAACAGGGTTTGGAGAAGACATCTGGTAGATGTTTTGAGAGAACACTCAAATTGGAGTACTGAAATATTCCTGTCCTTCAAGAAGCCTTTCCTTGAATCTGAAAACACTATCTAATAAAATAATGACTTTAAAGGTCTATGCATACTCACTAGCTTTAAATAAAATGTAACTGCTCAAATGTTTTGGTGGAAACTCAAATTTTTCTAATAGTCATTTCACAGGTGAAAAAAAAGAAACCAAAAATAAAACTTACTGGTTTCTCTGGCAAGTCACTTATACCTGAAATTGTCCCTCTAATGTGTAATACTACATACTGCATAATTGCAGTGCAAGCACTATTTTCTATGTACATGGTTTGCACACCATGACAGCCAACAAACATGCAGCAACTTCTTTAAAAAAAACCAACCCAACACTATTAGCTGAGCTGCAAAATGAACAGAGAAGGAGATCACCTTGGAAAGAAAAGCAGAGATGCACCTAGATTTGGAGTTTTTCCCTTGCTATACATATTGCCTTCTTGCATGGGGAGATTGTACCGTAGTGGGAGTAATTTGTGAACTGGCTTTCAGTATTTCCTCCATTTAATCATAAGAGATGTTGGACAAATGCTATGTTTTCTGATAAAGCTTGCTGCAATAAATTCTTTCAAGTTTTCAAGTATATGAACCTATGAAATTGAAAGAAATAACAAAACGAAGGTATGCTTCTCTTCTTCCTCACTAAATAGGGGAGACCTACGCAGGTGAGACCATCTTTTAAAGCACTGCGTATGTGTGGATTGCTCACCTGCAGGTGGATCTGAGGTGTAAATGGATTTCCATGCCTGGTCTCCTGGAGAAAGGACTCAATAAGATTTGAAAGAACACTGGAGATCTTGCTGTAAAACTTCTGATGGTTCAGGAAGGTGGGTTGAGAGATTCCTGACATATTCCTGTTGCACAGGAGACCAGTGAGTCCACCAGGCAGGAAGTGCCACAAACATTAGGAAAATTTAGATTAAAGTTTATGCCCTTATATCATCATCTGAGTCTGAAACACAGGGCTACTAGAAATGAGGCTCAGTAATGCTGCTGGATAGGGCACCTACATACATGAAGTATGAGACACGTGCACAGAGTAGTCAGAGTAAATTTAAATAATTCCCTTACTGCATTCTACATTAGTTAAAATGAGAAATATGAGAAAGTGTCTTATGTATACATCAAATATGGTTCTATTCTCAAAATTGGACGCCTAAAGAAATGTAGTTTCCTAAATCAAGGCAGACAAAAATCAGCATCTTTCTAAAAAGATCTGAGAATTGCACATCTTTGAGTCTCCTGCAAAACCCAAGCTGGTTATCTAGGAAGTTAAATGTGGATATAAATAGATATGGCAACTTTCTTGTCATTAGAATAGAGGTGTACAATTCACAGCTATTAAAACTTGTAGTCAATATTGTAAAAATCTTGGTGTAAATACCTATTCTCTGCTGCTGCCAGTTTGTTTTTTGACTGCAGTAGAACTAAATTACTTGGTGCATTAGGGAATAAAGTAGGGGGTTTTTGCACAAATTGATGTGCGTTCCTTGTCCTGAAGTTGAAGAATGTAATTAGGTTTTAAGAAATTGACAAAAACTTAGAAAATTTTCTGTGCCTTTAGAGAGAAGTAAACACGATTGTATCTGAAACATTTTCCTTTAGTAGGGAAGTGAAGGGTAGCTTAATGATCTGTGGAAGGAATAAAGTAACATTTAGCATGAGAAATGTTTATTAAATGTCATATGTTCGTAAGATGAGGGAGCTATTAGCAATTCCTTTAATGTTTCTGTGAGGCTGGTTATATTTTACAGACCTATATTATCAAATACCCATTTGGAAATAATAGTGCAAAAATCCCTACAGTAATTGCTGAGAAACTCGTAGACTTACTCTACCTTAATAGACATTTTGTGTCATTTATTTAACCAGAAGAGGATTTTTTCTCCCACAGAACACTGCGGTGAAGGGAGATCTTTCATGCCTATGACAAGATAAGTAATCTAATTCATACATGGTTCCAAAAACTTTCCAGACCATATGTTTTGAAAGTACTGAATATGCTTTTGGGGTATGATTTGTATTTTTTTCTGAGTTTTGACAAAAAATACGATTCCCCTCCCCTCTCCTATCTAGCTTTGTGAGACCTTATCACAACAATGTAGAGACTCCACGTGACTAATCATGCCAATTGCTACTGAAATTGAGTGGAAGCGCTTAATGACTTAAAACATCTCAGCTGAAGTTAGATAAATACGTCCAAACCCAGTTGCCAGCATTCCTACAGATAAAGGGAAGCCCATCTGCAAAGCAACATAATGCCACTGTGCAAACCTGGAGCAGTTGTAAGAGATAGGACTGGGATTTTATGCAGTGCGAGTCTCAGCTCTGCAGGAGCCCTTGCATTAATGACACAGAGAAGGATAGAAGAATATATTGCTCCATAGCTTAATTCTTATGACAGTTCCTGAGCTGTGACAGACATAATCACCTACTATGTGATTGCGATTGTAGGACAAATGTAGTCATTGTCATAGTTGCTGCAGAAGCCCAGGAAAAGAGTTCACAATTGTAAAAGTAGGTCAAATAGCTACATCCGTGTTTTCTCTTTGTGTAGTTCTTAACACAGGCAGAGATCCTGGTATGTGAGCTTGGACTTTTAGATGGCAGTATAAAAGAGGTGCAATGTATGGAGCCAAGAAATAGGGGGGAAAAGGAACTTTGCAGGAGGCGGTAGGCTTCAGTAATGAACAGAAACAAAAAAGGAAATTTATATTTTTTTGCAATTAGAATGCTACTTCAGGGGTTTACCGATCTCTCAAATCTGCAGAATATCAGCGAAATCTTGGTTTTTCTAGGAGTATCTATCAAAATCATTGGTTATAAGAGTTGATGCTAAGAGCAGTAATCAAGTAACCAGGATATGATGTGCAATGTTTACTGCAGTCTCATGGCAGGGTGTGGGGGGGAATTGATCTTGGAGTGATCACACATTGCTTTAATGTTTTCAACATATATTTAGAGAAAAATTCATAAATAACCTTGTCACCATGAGCTGTGAGGCTCTTTACGGGCAGCTTCATTTTCGTTTGGTATAGTTACTAATTTTGACATAAACAGCATTACATTTTTAGGAAATAAAATAAGAATGCATCTTCAAGTCCTCTGAGTGGAGACAGAGACCTGTGTGGACAGAGATCGAGTGTTTACATACTGATAGTCTGCGATGAAATAAAGTCCTTATACATATTATGCAGTTCCCTTGATTTATGAATGTTATTCAGGAAAAATGTATCTGCATATAGCAGTAGCATCCAACATTTACCTGCTCCCTCCTCTCATTGATGAAAACAATTCAGAGAAAGAGGAAGCACTGCTGCATTTGGCTGACATCTAACAGTAAACATTTTGGCCTGGATCTGGTAAAGTTCTTAAACACATTCTTCAAACATTTAGTAAGTTTAGTGGAGTAATTTAAATAGGCTATTCATAGATTTCAAATTAAACAGGTGTTTATTTCCTCTACTGAATTTATAGCTATAATAACAAAAATTAACCTAGGGTTCAAATCTGCTCTGAGTTACAATATTGTGGATATCAATAGAGATTACTGACATTGTTTGACAAGACTAAATTTTTTTCATTAAAATCTAACATAGTGCCTCAGAGAGAAGTTACTTGGTCTATTAGCTGTGGAGATGATAATTTAAGGTCTCAAAAATTATGAAGGCAAGTTTATCCTCTGAGCCTGCATGCTGCAGGTAAGGTTAAGTAGTTGAGATTTGCAACTTACTTGTCTCAAATCCGTGAAGATGGGAGCATTGCTATTATTTAGAAAATAATCTCTCAACTTTGGAGGTGTAAACCACAACCACGAGCTTTTGTCATTCAAAGGGAGAGAAAATCAATAGCTTATTCCATTATTCAGCACTGTGTATTATTTATATAACAACAGGTTCTGCTGGATGTTTTTCAGTTGTTCCTTTATTATGGAATTGATGGTGGGTGGTGAGATCTGTCGTGAGATGATACTGTAGTCTCTCCAGAGCCATACAAACACTCACAGCAAGCCTAGTTTTTTTTCATCCTTTGCTTTTTTTTTTTTTTTCTTTAAAAAGAAATGGATAAAGAAATTAACCTCTAGGTGTTTGCTTCAATATTAGTTTTTACAGATCGAGGATTTTTATTTGGTTTAAAGTAAAATTAATTCTATCTATATAAATTGAGAGTG
Source organism: Thinocorus orbignyianus (assembly GCA_013400375.1). Classification (NCBI taxonomy): domain Eukaryota; kingdom Metazoa; phylum Chordata; class Aves; order Ciconiiformes; family Thinocoridae; genus Thinocorus; species Thinocorus orbignyianus. The sequence goes on along the minus strand of VXBW01009185.1, from coordinate 227,754 downwards.
TAAATCTGTCATTGTTTATGCTGAGTTATCATTTCAGTAACTGTGATTTATAATTTCATTGAAAACTGACGAAGTATCTTCTAAAGGATGTGTGTATGTGTGTTTTTCATTATTGTGTCTTGACATATGTGGGGCAAATCACTGATATTCTGTATACTTACTATTACACCAGCTAACAGCCTACCTAGTAACAGGGAAATTTTACATCTGGAAAAAAACTAATAATCCTCTTTCTGAGAGAAACTAAAAGGAGACACCAGGTATCAGTCTGCTCATAGTCACTCTCAAGATTTAGTTTGGTCCATTTCTAAATGTCCCACAGAGGAAAATTTCTATCATGTCTTTCAGTGAAGAAACTGCAAATCAGCAGTTGAACTATCTTGATTTTACTTGTCCGATTCCCCTGAACCATCCAAATAATTTCTTCCACCCCTTTAAGAAAATACAAAGAGTACTTTTTTTGTAAATTAATTACAGAAGGAAATCACCAGAATCTCTTTAAAACAAAACGAAATCAAATGTTGTGTTTTCTAGTAACCAAGATTTGTAAAATACATTAATACATGCTGGTGCTTTTTTTTAATTCTTCTTTTTTTTTTTTAATCTTTTTTTTTTCTTTTTTTTTTTCTTTTTGGTGATACTGAAAATTCCCCAAACCAACCTCTGAGAGCATTTGGTGAGTTTGCCAAGTCTGATAACCTCCTCTGGATGTCAGAGAGAAAACGGAAGCAATGTACTTTTCCTACTGAATAGAGAAATCCCTTGTCCCATAACTGTGTTCACATGCAAAATGAGGCATCAAAAAAAGAATATACTGGAGGATTCAAAAAATAGCATTCTTTCATATATATATATAATTTATATATATATGCATATGTGCATGACCAGTTAATGGGCTTAGCTTCATTAAATGCACAAATAGGCTGATACTATGTGCTGTAGAACAGTGTGAAACATAATGGGTAAGACAGCAGCAGTTTGTATGTTTAGGTATTATCGTAATCTAGATGTCTTCTGAATGGGAAGGATTTTTCTTAGCTTCAAACCAAGTTTGATCAGTCTAATACATAAGAGTTAAACTTTGTCCTATTCATTCCAGTCAGATAATCTGTTCAGGGTACCTGTGCTGTCCCAAAGTAGCTTGCAGCATATTATTGTGTTGCATGTTTTGTTCAAGACAATAATCTACCAAGGACAATTTAACAAATTTTCTGAGTTTATTGGAACAGATGAATTTCATTTGCAGAACGAAATACTTTGCTCTTGGACTCATTTCCTCGAGCTGTCTCCTTCATGCCAAAGTCAACCAATCCTTAGAACATGAATTAGTTTTGTGTTCAAGATTTTTCTTCTATAAATCAGGGAGATTTACATGTCGAGTTTGTATTTCTATTCACAGTGTAGCTTAGAATGTACCTGGGATAATGAAACCTGTCTTTAACTGGGGAAAATTCTCAATATTAACATCACTAACAAAAAAGCTCCAGCAAAACACAGTCCAGACACAAGGCTGCATGTTCTTTGTGAAGCACTAATAAATTAATCCATTAGTGAGTGTGAATTTATCTTTTCTGATGCTTGTTATCAAGTATTCCCAGGTGTGTATGTGCTCATAATGTATAAATTAAAATGGCTTTAATACTAACAACAAATTCATATAGTGCAAGCACCATAAGGCACAGTATTTTTCCCACATCAACAACAAAATACAGAAATATTCATAAAATAAAATATAAAAGTGAATAATCTTCCTCACTGAGTAATAGATTAGTTCCAAAGAACATAGCTATACTAGAAAGAAAGAAGAAATCACAATAACAAAAATAAAATACAGTCACATTATTTGGTTAATGACCCCATCTTGTGGAGCAGCGCCCACGCTTCAGCACATTAATAGCTCTCATATACATTTTTGCTGAACTGAGTCCTTAAAGAAACTGCATTGCTTGATGGTGAATTACTTGGCGTTACACACACTGTGTCCAAGGAGGTGCTCTGTAGGCAACTTATCATTTATATATTAAGGCTGTATACCAATCCTTTGTTACACTGTGACATGTCGGGGGTCAAGACTTTACATTTCTGTGTTTGCTTCAGCTTTAGGTTGCCACCACAGCTTGCTTTCCTCCCCACAGTTGCCTCTGCTGTGCAGTTCGCAGTGCCATACCAGTCTCTCATATGGACCTGCTAGGAGAGTTTCTTGCTGATGTTACAAGGAGGGAAAACCCATCTCTAAATCTAGACCTTGCAAAAGCATTTCTTTTCACCACAGCAGCATAGCCTGATGATGGATATAACCTGTTCCACATAGTTCTCCCCATCCCTTCTTCCCTTGCTGCCAGCATGAGCTGGGCACAGGGGGGAAAGCAGCCCTGGGATCCCTGGGGACTCCTCTTACTTCTACAGTTCCCCCAGGGAGGTTTCTGACCCCTTTACCTGTATGAGACTCCTGTCACTCCTCTGCTGGCAGTGGCAAACTGCAGTGCAGAGGCTTTTCTCGGAAACAGAGCCAGCGTTTATTTGCCTCCTGCCCTCTGAGGAGGTGGGTGTGGGTCTTGGAGGTTGCCTTCGGCAGGAGCCAGCTCAGCTAAGGGCTTGGAAGCGGTTATTTCCTCTGCTTTGCTAATTATTTTTTTTTCAGATACAAAGATATGGGCTTTAGGTTTGTTTAATTTTTTTTGTAGTATTGTGTTGTTTTGGTGTTTGTTTTTTTTCCCCTGCAGCTAGTGGAGTAAACATCTTAGAATGATAAAAACATTAAGAATCAAACAGGGGGTATGATTAATGACTGCTGACATTTCTTCTAACCCCCTTCCCTGCCTTGTGTCCCTGATTCAATATGCTGAATGCTTTGGTAAACGCCATATTTGTATTAAGGAAAAAAAGTTTTAGGGTTAGGATTTTAATAACACGAGCGTAGCTGAATTTCTGCAGTGAGTGGGGGAAAGGATGTGAAAAACGTGAGCACATTCAGACTCTTAAGCTTTTTTTTTGCTTTTTTTTCTTTCTGAAGTCTCAGAGCAGGCCAAGCAGCACTGTCGTTTCTGTGGTCAGAATATATATATATATTTTTAAACACAAAAGCTTGACACTCAAACCCAGGAATGAGGGGAAGACAGGGTGAATGGCTGTGTTCCAGACCTGTCTTTTTTGCGGTTGTAAAAAGAGGTGGGGAGGAGGAGGAGGAAAGAACAAGCTGCCAACCATGGCTGACTGCATTAAGAGCAGCACTTGGGTGATACCTGCTGGTGTGGAAGGCTTGTTTGCAATGTTCTTCTCCTCCATGCAGGGACAACCCAGCCTGGCTCCCAGTCCTTGCTGCTTCCCTGGAACCCTCCATGCCCCCGGTGGGAGGCTGAGCACAGGGGCCGGCTCCCTGGCTTGGCCGCTGTTGCCATTGTGCCTGTGCTAGGGCGGCGGGGAGAGAGCTGTTCCAGGGCCAGCAAGCCCTAAATCTGCAAGAATTATAATTTCATTATTTTCTATTCCCATAGAGCTACGCACAGAGTTTGTTGAATGATGCTTAATGGTATAAATTGGCAGCTTGGATATTTTACTGTAAAGGTTGATCCCATTAGACATCATTTCATCGTAGTCTGGGTAAATCAGCTTTGTCAACAATATATATTAACACTGATTACTGACATTGCTTTCAAGGCACATGAGATACTTAAATACCCTGACATGTTTCCACCCTCTCCAATTGAACGTGTTTCCCAGGAAGGCTACAAGTACCCTTGACTCTCACTTATGTATAAACCACCCAAAGATGAACTAAAACAGGTTTTCCCATAATTTTAAAGGCAAGGTATATTTTGTATGCACTTTTTGAGAAAATGGCTTGTAATGGTTTTGATTAAATCGGTGAAGAGATTGCAAACTGCAAACGGAAAACTTGTAGAGAACATGTATAGCCTAGGTATAAAAGGAGGATTAGTTTTTCAGCTGTTTTACGTAGACTTAAACAGCTGATATTGCATGATCTTGCTTCGTCTGTGAATATCCCCAGCTCCTTGAAGATCAGATTACAGTGCTTAGATCTCTGTTATTTTTAAAAATAGGCAGTTGTTGACTGCATCTTGATCCATTTTACAGAATAGTGCAAGGTGTGAATTGCATGCAGATAATATTTACAGATTTCACAGGTACAGAAAATTAGAGGAAAAAAACAAATTACAGATCTCTGTGAACACAGCATGTTGAATGCACTTTTGATATTTCTGATCTCATGTTCTTATAAAAATTACATACCTGTGTCAAATGCACCATGTGACACTTGTACATGAATCTAAGAATACAGATTAGAAGTTTGTAATGTGGAATACATGTATGTATGGGCTTGAGTTATTTATTTAACACCAAAAAGAAAGATTTTTTTGGGTGTAGCTAGGCTTGCATAACGTGCCTGTCCTAACACCATGCTGATAAGGTATTTATGCCATACAGTGTCATCATATGTTCTTTTCTTTTGAGATGCATACTGTTTTCTGTGTGATAACAAATCTGGAGTTTAGCAACTATGATGTAGATTTGCATGTTAAGTGAACTGAGCAAGCTCATGCTTCATGCCTTCTCCTGAAAGGACTGAAAGGTTGTAAAAGGTGAATCACTCCCAACGTTTCCAGCAGAAACCCGTATATTTCACATTCTCGCCACAAGTATCAGAGCTGACAATTGATGCAATAAAGTGTTTAAAATTAATGTTAGTTTTTGTTGGAAAATCTTATTTTAACTTTGGCATATAGTTATGAAGTGGATTTTTGAAAGTTGCATTATGTTACTTAATGGGACTGAGTGTTTCAGGCAGCTCCCAGTAGTACCTCCCAGCCCCATATATGAGCTCTGTCTTTGTTGTAACCCTCCTACTCTTTCCCTACTGCCTTTCTCTCCACATATACTACTCTTGGAAACTTTGACAAAATCATATGTTAATCTGTTCTGTTTTAAGGAAATGTGAATGTAAGTGAAAATGTGAAAAGAAGACAAACACAATTAAGATATTTTACTTTTATTATATTTGAAAGGCAAATATTGCATTTTCCTCAGGAAAAAAATAAAACCACCTTTGTTCTTTATAATGCAAACTATTACCTCCCATGGAAAAGCAAAATATTTCAAGTCTAGCATAGAAGAGTATTGCATTCGGTAGATTTTCTGAATGTCTGACCTTCCAGTTTAAGTTTGGATTTGAAGCTACTGCTTCTTACACACTCATTTCTGAAAAGTCAGTTATTTTTGTTTCCCTGTTCCTTCAGAATGGAGAGTTTGTTATTCTTAATTGCATATCAAGTTAAAAATATATCCTGTTGACTTAAAAATAACAAGTGTTTTATATTAATTTCAATTATTTTTTTTTGCACTAGAATATCTGTCTGTTAGAGACATATCATAGTCTAATTTGTCATGTGAAAAAAAGGGTTCTGAAACATTTTGAACTCATTGTAGTACATTCAATCAGTATTCTATAAAGGTTAAAAGTTTTTCCTTCAGTTCTAAACAACTTGAAATCGTTGCATCGTATCAGTCAGGGAATGTGGCTACTATTTCCTGGAGTAAGATTTTCTGTTAGCCAAGAGATAGTAGTCGTGCAATGATGTTGCAAGCCCGGCCACTGTGCTGTAATGAGAGCTGCAAAACTCAGTAAAGGCCTTCCGTTCATCTCTTTAGGTTTTGATCTCTGCCATAGAAAATGAAAGCAAGAGCCTTGTCTAATTAATTATAGTGGTTAGCATGTTGAGAGAGCAGTTTCAGAAGGAAGAGAAAATAAAATTCCTGTAGGTAGCTGGCATGAGACACTTCAGTTGAATATAAACATAATGGGTAAAGGCATTTGTATCCATCCCCAAATACAATTCCCTTCTGTGACAGTTCAGTGCCCTAAATTCCTGTTTTAGGATTGCCCTTCAATGGGCAGGGTTCTGCTTTTCTTTGTGACCAGTACCCATGCAGCGGGTCCCTGACCCTTCATTGTGTTCTGTAGCTCTGCCATCTAAATATTGAATGCTACCAGGGATCATAAAGGTGATGTTTACATTTTAATCTATTTCTAACATTCCCATCTCTTTTTTCTTTCTTTCTTTTACATGCTTTCTTGAGTATAGCAGACCATTTAGGAATTGAATTCATGGGTAAGTTTTAATTTCTCTTCCTTGCACTTGCTAGTATTTATCTTGGTGCCCTATCCCAAAACACATGGAAGTTAATTGGAGGACCCTCATGACCTCCATCAGTGGATTTTGGATTGGGCTTTTATTAAATGTACTGATTACGTATGAAATTATATGAAGATTTATTTTTTCTCTTATTCACTGCTAAAGGTCTCAAAAACTAGATAATGATATTTTGGTATTTTGTTAGTGTTTAATGAAATATAAGGATTACATAGCCATGTCATGATATTTGAGAAATAATTTTTTATGTGAGATTTTAGGAAAGAGTTCATGCCTATCTTCATGTAAAGGAAAGTAAATTATAAATTATAAATACTTTTTTTCAGAATTCGGTGTTGATTACAATGTTGAATGTAAGTAGGTTTAATGAGAACCATTTCATTAGCTTTTAACAGACTAGTCAGAGAAATAATTTTAAGAAAAAGGAATAAATATCTATGATTGTGTGAAATAACTTCAGGTTAGGAAAAAGGTAAAGCAGGAGTGAATAACTGCTTCCCAAAATTTTGGAAATGAAAATATGGTGTTCTATTGACTCAATTGCTGCCCTGTAATATTTTCATAGCCTGCTGGAATGATGAGCTTAGCATATCTCCACTCTACCTGTCAGTGATCTTTGCCTTCGGTGATCCGAAAAGAACATGGGTAATTTCCTCAAGGCAGATAGTTTGCAGGGTTGGTGGACTGGTGCATTATTTGTGTTAAAACAGCTTGCATAAGCTATTAAATATGACTGAAAATACTATAATAATAAGTTCACAAATTCAAATCAAGGTCATAAAAACTTACTTTTAATCTGTCCTTTCCCTATTTTGAGTTTTACTTGGGTTTTTTTAGATTTTAAAAATAAGCATATGCTAGCCTCCTGTTTGTAAGTGGTGATATGGGGATTGTGTTGGTAAGTTGTCATGAAATAAATATGGTGATGAGTATTAACTGTGTGGCAGGCTACGTTAGCAAGAGGATAGCAAGCAGGTTGAGGGATTTTTTCCTCCTGTTTTTGGACTTGTGTGGCATACCTAAAGAACTGTCTCTGTCCTCTCTAGAGAAGGGTTGCCTCTGGAGAACTGTTCTGTGATCTCCAGAAGTTTAGTGTTTCACATCTCTTTGTATGAAACTTTAGAAGTACCAGTGGAATTAATGCAAGTGTTTTCACAGACTTAGTGAAACTAGTCACAATTGGGAAATGGTTACTTTAAAGGCTCTGCATATATCCCAGTTTTACTGCTTAACTGAAATTGTAGGCAGCAGTCTCAAGGCATATGAATTGAAGGATGAGCGTATACATAAAAGAAACAGGATAAGGAATAGATATAGGATTCTTCGAGTGAGTTTTTCCATAGGAAGCAGGAAAGTTTTACCCAAGAGGCAAAACTGAATTATTTTAACTTTGAGCATTTTAGTTTCCTCTTTATTTTTTTTAAGACATCTCTTTAAGGCTTGAAATAAAGCCAACCCCTGAAGTCTTGGCACAGAGTAGTCTTCTCATATGAGTATCTTTCTGATTGTCTTATTTAATATTGGAACAGATCTTGATAGTATAGAAATTAATGAACTCTTGTGTCTTGAGTCTGAAAATATTATGACAGCAGTCTAAAATGATACTTGAGGTGGTTTTCTGGGGGCTAGAAAAAAAGCAAGTTCCAGAATCATACACAAAAGTGAAATGTTTGTGCTTGTTAAATCCTCTTCCAATCCTTTTGAAGAATTACTTAGGAAGCATGAACATATATGGAATCACCACTGCACACATTAGCCAAGTACAAATCCCCATCCTGCGTACAGAGATCAGATGACAATGTACTCACCAAATTAGGGCCACTTATGCAAAGCCTCTCTCTCCCATGAGTTTACTTCTGTACTGTAGAAAATAATTGCAGTTAGTGGGAAGAATATTTTGTAATTATGAAAGACAGCAACATATAGATGCTGCAGAGCTTAGCCTTGTTTTATGTGATTCAGAGAACACTCTGAAGTTTTCATTGTGTTTGTGGGTTCAAGTGCTTTACGAATTCCATTTCCATCATCATCTTCCAGAAATTTTGCTTGACAACCATGTAAACCTGGATTCCCAGGAAAGGTTGAACTCTTTCTGCAGTAGGTAAAGCTAAAATCTCATGTGGAAAGGACCATCTGTCTACAGAGGTGCGCTGGGGGACAGATGAAATGTAGGCTAGCTGCACATCTAACTTAGTGTACATACGCCAAGAAAAACAGATGTAGCCTTTTTTTTTTTTTGCTAGGCTCGCAAGAATTGTTGGAGTGTGTATACCTACCCAGGCCTTTTACTGTCCTATTAGGGATCTGTTGTCCATGAATTTGTGTATCTATTAGCAAACCAGTTGATACTGTCTTCTCTCACAAGCTCCTGTGGCAGCCAGTTCACTAGTTCAAGGCTGTGAACGTTGCTTGTCCATTACCTGTTGAAATTCACTTCCTACCAGTTCCTTAGTTCTCATGTCCAGGACTTGTTGAACAAGAGTTATGCATACAGTTCATATACCACACTGACTGTTGCGTTAACCTCTTGAATATTCTCACACTCTGCTTCCTCTGTTGGGTGTTCTCCATATATTATTCAATATTTTGCATTCCCAAACATGAATATCTGATACTTAAATATCGTTGCTGGCTTTGGTTTGCAGTGTCTGTTTCTTTGCATGGATAGCAAAGATAAATCCAGGCATATTAATGTGGCATATCTTTTTTTAAATGTTGCAGATGTAACACTTAATGTACAGTTCTGATGTATGCATGTGCAGCTTCTCTTGCACTAAATTAAAGCTCAGTATGTTTTCAAGGGTCACTATGTCCTTAAAAATGTGCATTTTAGTATTATGATCAGAGTGGCCAAGCTCTGTGAAATTTCTGGTGATAATGAAATGTGTTACACTGTCTACTACCTCAAAGGGAAAAAAAAATAAGGCCTGTGTTTGAGACTCACTTGTGAGAGCTACATTCAATTTCCGTCGCAGATGTGATCTTCCGGAAAGTCTTTGGGCGAGATATTTTAATCTCTCTGTGCCTTAGATTCTCAGCTACAGTAATTTTTGCCAGGCTTTCTGCATTTAGATTCCTCAGCTCTCTGGGGAATTGCTTTTGGTAGTGTATAATGCAGAAACTTCCTTGCAAGAGGGTGCAGACTTCACTATTTTCTTGCCTGTGCTCCCTGTTTCCTTGTAATGGGAAAAGTGCGTATGGCTAGCACAGGTCTGGGCTGTTGCACAAGTCTGTATGGTGCCCAGGGTGTACCACCAATGGCGATGCATGCAAATATATTTAGATTTCCCACACAAAGGTAAGTAAATATTATCACAATGTTCCTACAATCTGGGAAATCTACTCATTGTATTAACAACATCATGTTCGCTGAAAGCAGGCACAAGCAAGTTTGTGAAAAAACAGGGATTGAAAGAAGCAGCTTTTATTCAATGAGAAAATTAAGTGCATTAGACAGCATGGGGATATAAGTATCTACAGCTTATTATCATTTTTGGCCCAAGTGGTTAACCACACCTCAGGACTCAGTTGTTTATTTTCGTCTGCTGGAAAACTTGATGGTGTAGCCAAATCTCTCTGATAGCCAGCATGGCTGATCAGGTTACTTTGGTGCAACAGGTAGCAGTTGAAACCTGAGTTGTGGAGATCGACCTCATGCATGTGGTCCCAGCTGCAGAGTGAAATCATTGCTTCAACTGTTAGATGCAAGGAGATGCAAAAAGCCTGATCTTTGGAAATAAGTGTTCTTGGCAAAGAGTCAGTGCCCGAGACAAGGACTCATCAGTTTTACTTAATTCTTACACTGAGAATGGGTAGAGTTGTTTTAAGGGATGGAATGTGAAGGTAAGTATTGGAATAACCTGCTACGATACACAAATAAACATGACTGTTACAGCAGTTCACCTAATCTGATGATCCAGAATCTTTACCTTTTGTTCTGTAACAGTAATGTACAATAGATGCAACTGAAATTAAAATGCCCCAAGAAAGTACAGCAATCAGGTCGCTACAGTGTTGATGGAGATAAAATCATTACATGAAATAGTTCTCATCCTTATGCTGCTTAGCAGCTAAACCCATATAAATGGTGTAAACAATTATGATGTGATAGCCTGAATCTCCCCATGCGTAAATTGTAAAAATAATATAGCAGTTGCTATATTTAGTAGCTGCTTTTAATGTGCTGATACTTAGGCCTTACAGAGGAAATAAATATTTTTCCTTAAAACGTTTTCTGGAATTATTTTCTGGGTAAATCAGAAGCTTCACTGAAGTCAGTGGAGTAAGAATGATATACAATACCCTTGTAAGTAGTGAATCATTAAATAACATTTAATTGAGCAAAGCAATAAAGTAACTCAAGAACAGGATCCTATGAAAATGTATATATCTCTTTATGATGACTACAACATGAAATGTATTTAGTTTGCTGTACTCTGAACAGTTAATGCTGGAGAAGATGATGCATGCTTTATTTTTACTGTGCTGATTCTTGCTGCCTCCTTGTTGCAAGGCAGTTATATGCTTAAAACTCCAGGAACACGATCCAGTTAACTAAGTTGACTTTGTGACTTTGTGTCATGCACTGCGACAGATGCGTTTTGACTTTTCCAAACCATAGAAGTTGGTTTTGCTGATGGGCAGTGTAAGCAAGACAGCAACAATTTAAGTATTTTTCCTGTTTGCAGAGAAATAAAAAGACAAAGTTCATTGGTTCCTGTACAGCTCACAAAATGTGCAGCGGGTGAGCTGTCCTCTGAAACTCAGTGTCTTGTAGCTGCAAACAGACAATAAAAATAAATAACCAGTGTTTGCATGGATGGTCCTAGCCTTAGTTACTGTTTAGCAGTTCTTCTGTGTTATAAAGCCCTGTAACACTCCTGTTCTCACTGGAAAAGAGGATGAATGCTCGATTACTTGAACAAAGGATGTACACATTCTAAAGGACGTATGTTTGAAAAATAAAGTTCAATTTCCTCTGTATTCCTTTTTTAAAGTGTAAAGCAGATAGATCCTTTCCTGTTAATATGGCACGCTGTTTTATGCTCCTGTTTACACAAATTCTATTAGAGATTCTGATCACAATCATCCCCCAGTATTATCAAAGCATACCAGACTAATAGTTACATTGCTGTTAATCAAAAAGCATTTAAAATATTTCAGCTGTACTCCTCCAGTGAATTCCTGAAGACCTAAAAGGGACTGTTCTGATAGGCATTGCCACCATTGCCACTTGTAATGCTTACTGCCGTTGTTGTCATCACTCCTTGAATACCTTTGTTCTTTATCCTGCCCCAAATTTTCATTACCTTCTTCTGATTTTACCTTTTTTAATTTAGTTTTAGCTTTACTCTTGGGACCTTGTCTTTCTGTTTGCTTTGTGAAATACATGTCCTTTTTAAGTATGCTGCAAAATAACAATAGTAATCTGAGGCATGAAATGGCTTTAGATCTTCAGCACTTTCCATGGGATTCTTTTTAGCTGGGAAGAAGAGTCATTTATAACCTCTAGAGAAGAGAGGCGTGAGCACCAGAAGAGAGAATTTTATAGGAACATCTGATGTCTGTGTGCTATAAGAGTAATGGAAAAATGCAGAGATTCCTCAGGGGTTGGAGGAAGCTCTGACAGTGCTTGTACCTGTTTAGGACAATGTACCTCTTAAATGAAAGTCAATGTGGCACTGGGGAAGATGTTTCAGGCTGCCTTACAACATCTTGACTCGGTTTGGGGAGTATGGTTTGGTTTTGGTTTAGCGGGAGGGGGAGGTTTATTCCTAGATGTTTTGTGACCTAGTTACCGTCTTGGTTCGGGGCTACCATCTGCCCTTCTCTCAGTGTGTCCTTTTCCCACTTCATCTGCGTTTTCTGTATTGGCAATGAACTGGGTTGGATGAACTTGTATTATTTTTAAAAGACAAGACTAAGATTCACCATGTGGTAAACTTCTGTGTGCTGTTCATAGCCTGTAGTGCTTTATCATAATAGTAATGCTGTGAATTAGGTGGATAAAATGGATAAAATAATTTTAATTTCTGTAACTTATTCTGATGACTTTCCTCTGTGTTTTGTTTCTTCTGCTTTATCTAACCGAAGCTACTAATAATTTGTGATTAAATTTATGGAAACTTAAAAAAAATCAGTAATACAGTATGTTTACAAATTTAGAAAGCCAGAATTGATCCAGGTTTCTCTGTTTTGCTGGAGGCTGGGTTAGGAGGAGGCAATACTTGCATTAAGCAGGGTATCAATCTGTAAAAGTGGGTATATGTCATCAGTAATGCTGCGTATAACCATTAGCCTGTTACTTCCCATGTGATGTGTAATGTGTATCACAATGTGCTGGTTGAGGGGTACTAGTAAGGTCAAGGTGTTATCTGTGCATTAGAAAAGAGAATTTGTGAAGGCTTAAAAATGGGTGTTGTGTACAAGCCTCCAGGTAACTTTCCATCTAATTCCTAGTGCCAGGTACAAGCTTCTGCATGGTGCTGGTTTCAAGAAGAGTTGTTCTGTACTGTCACCCTGGGGAGAAAGGGTGTGGGCTTCAAGGCTGGATTCCAACCATCTGCATACAGGAAGGGTTTTCTGTGTATGCAAATTCTGTGTACATTCTGGTTTGGGTTAGGCATGTGCCCAAGGTTCCTGCATGGCTGGAGTATCTCAGAGGTAAACACTTTTTTATGATGATATACAGGTAATTGAATGGCACCAACTCTGAACAGACAGCTGCGTATTTAAATGTGACCTTATACATAGTCAGTCTCATAACCTGCATTTTGAACGTGATATTTAGGTAAGTACTTCGCTGTGCTTGAGGAATTGTTAAAACTGACACCACAGGGGTATGCTAATGCAATTAGATGACTTACAAGGTTGCAGTTTTACTCTTGGGCTTGTTTGGGGTCAGTTGCAGTTGAACCAGATGCAAAAGTCTGCAGGCAGTGAGTTGTATATATTGTACACTGCTGAAACAAACCTAGCAGGACACAGGTGAGAACATCACGTTAAAGGGGATGGTAGACAGAGCTGCCAGAAGACTTCCAGGTGAGACTATATCTCCAGTTGAGAAGAGGACCTGGGAGGAAGCTTCAAAGTAGTAAGTACAGTCTGGACATGCCCATGAGAACTTGGAATCCATCGTTAGGCTACTGGGATGTGTTTTCTTATTAGTAGAAGGCTGTTTACTTTGTACTGAAGTTATCTTGCTGCAGTAGAAGAGGCTCCAAATGTGCCCTGTTTACGCAGCCACGGTGAATCAGTGTTACTTTGTCCTTTCCCTACTTGGAGGTGTAATGTAGATGTCAAGACTCATCCAGCAAATGATGCAAGGATTCGAAAAGCAGAAGGTAAGTATCACAATAAATGTTCCATGACATTGGTGTGCTTGTAATGTATATTACGGTTCTATAGAAAAATTTATGTTTCTGACAGTGAACTAAATCTTTCTGTGTCCTCTATGCCTAGAATGAGTAGAGACAGTGTCCTGCCAGTAATTGCTGGAAGCAGAGAAGGGTAAGCAGTGTGGAAAAATTGCCAATGCACTATGTAGAACACTAGATTATTTTTTCATATACTTCCTTTTCTTTTCCTTTGCAGGAGCTGTAGGATATTGGCACGTGGAGAAGCGCAGAGATATTATTCCTACTTTGGCTCATTATTAAGTTATTTTTACCGTAATTGAAAATTGCCTCACGATCCCATTTCCTGTTCCCATCAGCTTCAGTTTATTCCCATTTCAAAGCTAACTTTTCTGTGCTGAAAACTGCTGTTTGTCCAATTACCGAGGGTGTCTGTCAGTATCAGTATGTGCTTCTGACCAGACAGCCCAGCAGTTAGTTATCTGGGAAACAAGCCTCAGCGGCAGAAAAGGAGGTGTAAAGAACAAGTAGTGTGTATCAGTGTGCATATATTGTTCTTGTAATGTGCAATTCTTAACAACAGTTTAAATAATCACAGAATTGCAAACTGTTGTGTGCAGGTGACAGGAGAGCTTTTTTGTTGTTGTTTACTAGTGCTGACTTCTCATCTTTGAATGGTAAAATTAATTGCTATGAGGTTATTTCATTTGGTATGGATTCAGAATTTTCAAACACCATGTGAATCATGTCCATGTAGTTTAGTCACTGTGGTTATATTTATTGTATCAGTTATCCAGTAATTCTCATATAAATTAATATGATCCTTTTTTATTTTTGTGATAAGTTAATTATGTGGTACTCTATGCCTACATTAGCAAGTAAATTCTATTGTAATACAGTATTACTCTATGGTTATTCTTTCAGGTCTCTTGGTAATTTTGCTTTCCACATTTGAATAGAAAGGAAAATCAAAATGGAAATATAAAATAATAACCTGGTGATGGAGGAGCATAAAATGTGTCAGTATTGAAGTTCTCAGCAGAATTAACTGAAACGATTTACATTCTTCACAAGCTGACATTGAAATACAAAAAGTAAAATCCACTCCAAGTAACAGATAGAGAAGAGCTGGACAAAATAAATTAGACCAAGCAGTGTGAGATAGAAGTAAGAGAAGAGACGTTTATTTGCCATTAAGACCATTAATACTTTGATTAGTTGTTTCCCAAACATTGCTGTTAATGGCTAGGACTGCGAGTTGTTTCCTTCTGTCATTCAATATTGACCCGAGTCTCTAACAGTGCGACCTTTCAAGTCATGAAAGGAACGTGGAGTTAAATCAGCTGAAGAACTTCTGTACTGCAGTGCCGAACACTGCCCTGCCTGAGCCTTACCTCCGTCCTGTGCGGTGGCCAGCTCCACTTGCAGCCTTCTCTGTCTGCCATGGCATGGGATATGCACCAGCCTCTTCAGTCCCGTAAAGACATAAGTATCTCTGTGGAAGCCAAGAGTATTTAAAATCAATGCCTATAAAGACTTGGGATGTTTTCACAGTGATGGCTGAAAATTTCAAGAATAGCAGTGTTGAACTCAAGTTTACTTTTGTCTTGCTTGTGATTTCTGACTGAAACAGATGGAAGTCAATGGATATTTCAGTATAATTTCTATTATTTCTAATATAATCTACAGAACTTGACATCAAGATTGCTTGACTGGATTCAGACATGAAGTGAGTTTGTCCTTTTCCTGATTGGCTCCAAATCACCTAAAACTGGAAAACGTAAATCCCTCAACAGTAGTTACAAATCCCAGCATGTATTGTGTATGATTGAGCAAAGCTAGGAGCATCTTCCTTTCCTCTCTTGAACTTTCATTCTTCTTCTCCCTACTTTTTCTGTCTTGTACTCACCTCATTCTTTTCTTTTTTCTGTATCCCTGCAGTTTCATAGATCAATGCGACTTTAAGTGTGTGTTGCTGTTTATATCACAACTACTCTGTTTAGCTGTAACAGAATATGACCTGCACACACTGACGTTTTCGTCATTTATTATGGTAATGTCCTGTCCTGTATCCAGAAGTGATCCAGCATTTGAAAAATGGGAGTTGCAATACACACTTACTCGCCCAGCTCATAAAATATGAATGCTCAGAAAATGAATACGGCAGTGTTAATACAGTTAATCAGCTTTAGAAAAACAAAACTATGTATTTATCACTATAATATACACTTGCATGGCATATTAATGAAAAAATACCAGCTACTTAATTTTCTGTATTTATTTTACAGTACACTCATTAATCTCATTCAACTAATTTAAATTTGTTTTCAGGATAAGGACGATTTGCTTCTGATGAGAAAAGTTTAGATATCTTTTGTGTTATGTTTTTCTTTGAGTCTGTAAGGTAGAGTCTGCGTACTGAAAATTTTGTACATTACAATGGACTTACAGGGTAGACCTTAAAAATTGTTGAGCTAGAAATAGCTGCATGTAATGCATTGTTATAATGTGTACCATAAAAACAAAACAAAAAAAAATTATTAAATTCAAATGAATAACCTGTCTCAGTGAGAACAGCACTGTGTCTCCTGCTGATATCGGTGAATGAAGTTTCTTTATGCTTCTGTACTTTGGGCAATTTACTTAAGACAAAAAGAAGAAAATGTTCTCAGTTTACTGTTCATTTAATTCATTTAACAAGTAAACATTTTATTTCAGTCATTTTTTTCTTGTAAATCTCTCGAGTGTGCTTTTAGAGTTTCTCTCTCCCAATGGAGTCTCTTTTCAAGGTAAGGTAGTGCCAGAGTATCTCACTCTTTGAATTAGTAGTGATTCTTGTCTTGAAATAAGATGGCTGACCGTTAGTGAGAAAAGGTAAGTGAAGCCTGTAAAATTCCTATAGAAATGTATCAAGCCATTTTAAATTAATTTATTCCAGGAACTGACTTAAGGATGAACAAGAGAGAAAAGGTGGATGTAACTTGTCTTAAGTTATACTGTTTCTTTGAAGTTAAGTAGCTACTCACGTGTTTTTTTCCAAAATTACTTATTTTAAGCTACACGTTCTATGCAAGATTTTGCTCCAGTACAACTAGATTATCTCATTAAAACCTCAACAAAAACATGGAAATTCTGTAACTTACAAATGGTCTGCCAAATGACTAGTGATTTCCAACTATGCTGGAAGGGCAATGTCTGACTTCTCAGTATCGAGCCAAAGTTTGAAAGACAAAATGCATGCCTTGTCATCAATGCTGCTTTATTTGACTTTCATGGCAAGTGTTGTTCTGCCCAAGAGGTGAGTAATGTAATGCTGTTGGCTTGCTTTTTCAAGTAATTTGTAATTTTTTCTATATCTTTTAGGACTTGGTAGTATTCAGGTATCAGCTATTTTTATCATTTCATTGCCTCAGTACCTTTATGGATTGGAGTTAGCATCTGTAGTCCATGAATCAGTTTGGTAATCATCCCATTCAGTCTGTTCATTCATGTGCAGTGAGGATCTAATGGTCCTTATGCAAAGAAAATTCAGAATCACCTTTTAAGTTTACAGCTGTGACTCTTATTGTGACTAACTGCCTCATGAATTTAGGATTGAAATGTGCTCCAAACACCTTGCTGCATGTCTACCCTGTGTTCCTGGATTCTGGTGCTGCTGGATCACTGTCTCACCCATGCAGCAAAAATAGGGACATAGCTTGATTGCTTTTTCAGTACTGTAAAGAATGTGGTGGGGAAACAGTTCGTGTTTTAAGAAGCCCATTCCCTTCTGCCTCTCCCTCCCCTCAAATACTCAGTTTCATTAATTTTTTTTATAAGTTTAAAGTTTCAATTTAAATTTGTAGATTTTCTTCTCCCAATAAAATATGCTGATAAAAATTAATGAAAATACCAGTATATGATTCACCTGCCTTGGAATTATCTTCTCATAACGACATTCCATGATGTACCATTACTCTTTCGCCCATTCTGTACTCTTAATGGTACCAAGGTTTGTACCATTAATCATTTCATTTATTCTTTTGTCATCTTTATTGCTTGCTCAATCTCTTTGATATCTTCATCTTATCCTTCATTCTTTTGCTCTTGGTGTTCTAAAAATTATTGATGCTTGTGTTGATAACACAGCTGTGCCTATAGACCTGCTTGCACGGTCTTCTGCTGTTCCAAGGAGAGTGTCCTTCTATGTCATTACTCTTGTGTCACTGTTCTTGAGAGAATAGCTTTTTAGCTGTTTATTATCTTTAGGGGTTTTTACTTGTATTTTTCATTGTTTGACACACATATTTGCCGCCATCTCTTATGCTCTGATTATTTTGGTATTGCTATTACATCTGATGTTGATGTTAACTTTTTTTTTCCTTACCAAAAGTCCATAATGTTAAATTTTCTGAATTAGTCGTAAATCAATATATAAACACCTGCATCTATTATTTAGAACTTTTTTTTTTTTTTGCTAGAGTTTAAAACGTTTTTTGTAATTCAGTAATAAATGCTAACCTTCCATTTTTTCAGAGTTCTTTTTTGCCAACTTCATGTTGATCTCCAAGGTCTCAAATTTTAGTTACTTGTGAGGAACACTGCAGTGCTGGGAACTACTTGTTAAAATAGGGTCTCCCTTCCCTCTTTGCTCTCTCTGCAAATAATAATGTCTTTATGCACTAACCTCTCCATCCGATGTGTTTGAAGTGGTTCATGATCTGTAATATATTGTTTACTAGCTATTACATATTTACTAGCATACAAGTCTTTTTTTCTCTAATTCTTAATTTTATCTGTGGATATTACTTCATACTTACTGGCTTTATAGCTTTGAAAGTGTGGTAATTGAAAAAAACAGAGTGTTTTCTTTTGGTTTATGCCAACTGTTTTACTCCCTCATGCACTTTTTACTTCTCTTCCCCACTTCTGTGAAATTTCTGTCCTCTAGAACATTAACTAGTGTTCCTGTGGGTTTTCCTGTTTCATTAAAAAGTGTTTGTAGAATGGAAGTCACAGAACTACTTAATAATTCAGGGTACAACTTGAAGGTCTCTGGTCCAATCTGATGCTCAAAGCAAGGTCAACTTGGGTGCCATGAGGCTGCTCAGGGCTTTATCTATCTTAGTCTTTAAAAACCAGCAGGAGCAAGGCTGCATGACTTCTCTAGGCAGCCTGCTCCTAGACAGGGTGGTGCTTGACTATCCTAGTTGTAAAAGATTTTCCTTATATCTAGTTAAAATGTCTCATTTTGATTTGTTATCTGTGTAGAAATATTCTGGGATTATGTCTGTTCTACTGTTTGATGCTTCATATTTCAGACAAATAATTGCTTATCGATGCTCAATTCTCTGCTCATTTAGAATGCTGTGCTTTTCATAGGTAAAAAATGATTTAGTCTTGGTATTGGTAGTCCGTCTTTTCTTGCCCTGTCAAAACTGTACTAGTCCTCATTTAATTCTGTCATTTTACCAGCAGAAAAAGTACGTGATATAATTCTAAAGTAAATCTCCTGCTGTGGCTTTGTACTTATCCAGACCTACAATATTTTATCACCTTTATGAAAAACAAGTTCTAAAATTAAGGAGCTGAAGGCAGTTGGTTTAGTTTAGATTATCATAACTGAAAAGCTAGCAAGTTATTTTGATAGTTAAAAAAAGAAATATTTTCCCATTCATCATGATAGGCAGTTAAAAAGCAGAAAATAATTTGGTTTTCCCTCTTTTTTGGTCCCTTTCTGTGTTATATATATTGATTTTTTTTTCCCCTGTCATTTAACTTGAGTGTAAAAGGATATAATCATTTTCATTAACATTAGTTTTCATTTTCTTTAGCAAGTGATCGTGCACTAAAACCTTTTATTCACTAAGTACTCTGAAAGCAACTTTGTGAGCTTTTTTGGTTGGCCACCCAAAAAAAATTAATCATAAAAGATCTTTTCATTTTGGAAACCAAAGGTAACCTTTTATGCTTTTGATGACTAATTGCACATTAGGTTTATTAATAGTTTGGGGTTTTATTTTTAAAGTTTGTCCTGTGGTTTGTTAAAGATAGTTGATGGTAAAAACTTCTCCCATCTTTGGTCATATTTGACTTGTCCCATTTAGATGGAAATAGCACAAAGCCATGTGTCAGAGGCCAGGGCAATTCTCTGCCCAGTGGAGGGCTGCCAACTCACAGCCAGTGTTTCCATTAGGGCTAATGAAAGTGTGAGCTGGAACAGAAGAGAACAGAAACAGGCCTGTAGGCGGGTATGAATTCGTTGAAAGAGTGATGACAAGAAACAGGTAAAAAATTTAGGCAGCAGTTTCACTTTCTTAACCAAGAAGAGATCAACCTCTTTTTGAAGAATTTGGTTCTATTGTGTTTCCAGGTATAAATGTGAGATTTCTTTTGTGCAGTATGATAAAATGCATGGTTGCGCACTGATCTGAAACTGTTTGTGTCATTAGTGAACAAAAGTCATTTCAGATAATGTGCTCTGATTACAAGTGACTGAATTGTCTCTGAAATGAATAGAAGTGATTAAAAAAAAGTCAAAACCATACTTATGTATCACAATAGATTATAGCTTATGCTTCTAAGGAGAATAGTTTTCAAAAATTAATATAATTGTGGTTTGTGTAACCTGACATACACATATTTTATCTTTGCACCTGTCGAGAGAACATCTTTTTACACTGATGGGAGGTTGAAAGATATAATCTGCAAGTGCACCTATATTTTATGAAGAATTGTTAAGTGGCTAGATGTATAAATATATTATTATATTAGATGAAACAAAGCATCGTTCCTGACAGAAAATCTCAGAGTAATCAATTCTACAATCAAAAGTTTCATGAACTAAAATACAACTCAAGTAAAATGAAATGAGGTTGTTAATGGGAAATTACTGACCTCACAAATATTTTGTATCTCTGGAAATACCTAAACCAATGATTTGAGTATATAGATATACTTTATACTATACTATAGATGTACTCTTCTATTTTCTGGAATCCTTTTTAGTTTTCTATTTTCCTATTCTGGCTTCTATTTTTGATAAAGCATCTACACACGTTTAATTAAAGTCACATTTATTTCATTGTGTTATATGCAAGCACACAGAAAAATCCCTATACTGTCATTCTAATCTAACCTACTGAGCTAATCGTGCGTCATCTAATGACATATCCCATTTTGTCTGGGCACAATTATAGCCATTTATGAAAGTACATTTTCCTTCCCTTAAGAATACTATTAATATGGACCATCATGTTGTGGATGCTCTGCTTCTTGTTTTTATTCTCTGAACAGAAAGCAGAAAGGAAATATTTCAGGTGTTCTACTACTAGGAAATATTACAAAGAAAAATGATTTCTTACTTGTAATTCCAAATGTCATCATTATTTGTTAATAAATTTGTTATTACTCTAAATATCTAAAGTACCATGCAGGTAAGAGGTTATGCAATTAATTATTTTAAAGCTGCTGAATTAGAAGACCTCAGTTCCCAACATGAAGCAATCATACATAGTCCGTTACTAGAGAAGGTCAGATCTTTCTACTGCCTGCAAGGTTTTGTTGTGGTGTGACAACCGTAACTTCAAGTTCTCTTCTTTTTCTACAGATGGAAGGGGCTGGCGTGAAGATCATATACTCATATAGGGTTGCCTTCTGATTTTTAGAGGCCTTTGTAGAAGGGTTTGCAGTTGCTTAGTAACAGACCCCACCTGCTTTTTGGGATGCCTTTTTATGTCCCCCATACCTCCCTGAGGCAATGGAAGGATCAGGGGGCATATGCTCAGCAGCTTTCTGCCTTCTTCCTGCCAAATGCAGCTCACACCACATGTAGTCTGTGGCATGAGAGCCACTTTGGCAGCTGTGCTTGGATTCCTCCACCTCCCTGAAGAGGCACAGGCTCTGTGTGGAGCAGCTGAGCTGCTAATCCACTTGCTGTGTGTGAAAGGGTATGTTCACATACCAGGGGATTTTAATGGTCGTGGTAGGTTTAGCACTCCCAGGTAGAGTTGCCAGCCTTTTTGTGAACTGCCAATAGATACTTTTTGGTGCAGCACAACACATCTCCATAACTGCCTGATGGGGCATATGCACTGATCATTCCTTTATGTCTGTATGTCCTCCGGTATCTACCTAGTTGTCTTAAGTAGGGATAAAGAAACAATAGAAGCCATGTCCAAAACCACAGGGATACCTTTATAAGATAAGCAAATTCCATTTATACTGTTAGTATAAATGTTACTTATTATATGTTATATAATATAGTGTTACATGTGGTGTTTTCAAGAGTTTGTTATGAATACAGTGAAGACATAATGTTCTATCATCTAAAATAGTGTGATATGGTATGCCTGCTGCCCTTCTCTTTTCTGCTGTGCCATCCTGCTCCTACTGCTAAATTGCTGCTTTTTAGGGAGGAGACAAGTTGTGTCTGAAAAACATCCTTCTCTGCTGGATTGCTTCCCAGCGTTGTTTGCTCAGCATGGATCATGAAATATCGGGATCGTAAAATGCTGTAATCCCTCCTGTTGACCCGTGTTTGTACACCCAATTGATTAAGACAGAAGCTGATGTAGGCAGGAAAGGTAAAGTTAAAAACAGAGGGGGAAGTCCAACGCCTCTTCAAGAAAACGTGGAGAAACTACTTCAGTACTGGTTAGGAGACAGCAGAGTGCTCGGCTGGAAAAGGCAACAGTGAAATGTTGTGATTCTGTTGTTGTAGAGGAAAAGCAAAGTCTGGGAACAAAGGATCTTATTGCGAAAGGGAAGCCAGGAGTTTTGCTGATGAAACAATTCAATGGACGTTACAGCCAGTCTATTTCAGAGTCAGAAAATCAGTGTTGATATGGGGAAAACAATCAGTAATATGTGCCTTTTCCAGGAGTGATCAGGCACCAATAAATAAAGGTTGTTGTAGTGGATGGTGACCTATCATACACTGAACTGCTGCAAGTTTTGCTTTTCATGTGATAGTATTTCTTACTTGTGCATGTTTTGTAGGCATTTTTGTTATTGCAAACTGAGGTTTTTTCCTTATTTGACTTTCCTGACATTATGCATTGTTTTATTTAGATTTCTAGTTTGCCCAAGAAAAACTCTTATATACCCCCTTATACTTTTGTATACTTTTAATTGTGTTAAAAATGTAGTACATCATCATCATTTGTTTGGCCTCGTTAATGGATAATTGTGCTCAACAGCTACTGGAAGGCTATATAGGTTTTTAACAAACAAGATTATTGTGTTATAGAATTCAAAGACATAAGAGCAGTCCAGTTTTACGGGGAAATGTAAACTTCATCACTCCTTTCCACGTCTTCCACAAAAAATAGTTGGTGCTGTGCACATTTTGTAATATGTCACTACCTTGCCTGTTTCAACAATGGCAGGTGATCAGGCACTGACCCCAAACTACTTATCAAAGTAAAACTTCCAACCTGAATCAGAGTTGTTTTACACACGGAAAGAATACAGTATATAGGGAACATAATGCTGTAGAAGAAGTTAGAATAGAGTTGATACTAGGGAAACAGTTATCTCCTTTTAAATTGTGGGGGAGTCGCACAGAGCACAAACTATGCAGTATTTGCAGCAGGAAGGAATAAAATTATATCTGAGGAAAAATAATAAGAAGAGAAGTGTGCATTTATTAAGTGTCTTTATTAAGTGAATGAATTTTGCTTGTAAGAAGTGCCGTGAACCTTCTCTGTACAGAGACGTGCACCAGCATTGAAAGTACAGCTTGAATTCAATAGGAAGATTTTGCTGTTGATATCGGAAGAAGGCTTGGTCAATACTCACTTCAACAGAGCTACTCTCACTTACTCCCCTTGAGGACCTGCCCCTCTTATTTTAATTAAGAAGCAGCAGACAGAATCTGATCATGCAGAGCGTGTTCCATGCGAAACCCAGAGTCAAAATGAATCCTTCGTGCTGAGTGTAAAACTGAATTGAGCAACTGTGTCATCAACCAGATCTGCAGCATGCTCTGAAAGGCAGTGTCATGGGAAGAGCATCTTAGAAGATTATGAAAAGGCAGCAAAAGAAGCAATTACAGCATTCATTTTTCCCCTTTATTGTCTGACTCATGCCCAAAATGTTGTTAGTGAGCAACATTTAATTAAACCGTTATCAACTTAACTTTGGAGTATTTCATAATCTCACTCTTGGTATTGTCTTTTTATTAGAAAAAGGCTTAAGTGACTATGAAATATAATGAAAAACCATGGGGAGGGCTTGCACACAACGAAGCTGCTAATCCATTGGAGACCTTTGTGGAAAACTTTCATTTTTCAGTGACAGAGTAGAGCTTTGAAGGTTATCAGGACCTTTTATCTTCTACTCAGCTTCCTCTGAACTTGAAGCCCTGTCTATGCAAAGTACCTCCCAGCAAATACCCACTGAGCTTGAGGTGAAGAGACTAATTTAGTGCTGCTTTTCTTCAAATCTTCTACATCTTTATGATTATTTGTTTTATGTGTAGGAGCCAGAGTGAAAGTCCAGGACATTAAGCAGGATACAACTGTGTTCAATGCCCCAGGTTTATTTTGCAAATTGTTAGGTTCTATTTAGAGAGTGTGTTTTTGACACTGCAAGTTTATAGATGTTTATTTTTCTAACCTCAAACTGAAATAAATGATTAGGACTGATCCAATAATATCAGGGGTGCAGTATTTCTCGCTTTTGCATAAGAATCTGTTCATCTGATCAACCAGGAACAGTACCTGCATTTCACTTTCATACTTTATTTCCTGTAATTCTTATTCAGCTTGGAAGAGTCTGAGCCATAACTATCACAATACTTGGTGGCTTTGACACACATACTCAGTCAGGCTGCTTTTGTTTAATCTTGCAGACAGTAAGGAGAATAATTTCCTTTGTGAAGGACGAGATGAACCCCAATAGCATCTGAAGAATTTAAATATTTGAAAGGAAACTGATACGTAGTATCTAAAATGCCTGTTGGCAGAATTGCTGCTGAATAGAGCTCCTTCGGTTTTAATCTTCCCATTTATAACCTCAGACTGCCAATAATCACTCTGGGAGCTACTATCTCAGTGTTTACTAAAAATGCCCATGCCAGGCACTTTAATACAGCTGTCTGTAAAAAGCAGTGTTTGACTGTCCCTGGACTCATTTACTAGTGTATAATCATGTCATACAAAATTTTTTACTGCCATTCTGCATCCACGCTGTGGTGCCTGTCCATCAGCAGCAGTTAACAAAGAAGCACAGCATAAAGTAGCCACTTAATTTAAGCCAAAATGCACGTGAAGCATTCATTAGGCTCCTTGGGAAGATCTCATCTAACCTGTTTAAGCTGAATACCTTCACCNTTTTTTTTTTTTTTTAGTAGTTAAAAGTGCTAATCCTGAAGCCTTGCCTGAAGTTTGAGATCTTAAATTTTCTGAGTAGGAGAGGTTGGCTGTTTGCTTTACAATTTTTTACTGGGAATATAGTGTCCCACCTTGGGACAATAACTTACAGAAATATTAGTTCTGGCTTTTTACTCCTTGTCACCGTTCCTTCCACAGAGTTTCAAATATTATTGTGATCATTATCAAACGTTATCATGAGAATTAATATAGATCCTGCTAGTCCAGGAGTACTGAAAAGTACCATCAACTAGAGGGTCCATGTTTTTCACTTACTATTTAGCTGGAGTTGTTTCCCCATATTGGAGGTACTAACAACTGCCATTCAGTTAAGAGTTAACTCTGGCTGTGATTGGTGTTTACTGACTGTGTCCATATCTGCGTGTTTTCTATTTTTAATTTTAATTTATTTTAATTTCTATTTTAGTTTCTATTTTAATCTCAAATCCTTGCTTCCTCCATTGTATTACTGCTCTTATAAATAGTTAGCTCTTGGAAAAAATTCAGTGATTTGTGTTTAAAATATCTGGACTGGGTTGATTGAATGCCATTGATCGTGCTACCAGAATGATGTCTTAACTGAATTTAACTAAATAATGTCTTAAGAACTGCTTTACTGAAATCCTCAGTATAAAGCAATGCTCCCTAAATTATGAACTGAAATTTCTCTGCCTGCCAACTGAGTTCCTTCTAACTGTATTCAGATGAAATAGCAGCATGATGATGGGAATCACTGGTAGGACGTGCTCTGGGGCCAAAGGGAGCTATTTATGCCTGGGATACCATAGAGAGGAATTCCTCATGTGCCATTAAAGTTTTCACCTGCATGGGGAGTAAACCAAGTCTTGCACTTGACAGATATGGAAACCTATTACAGGGAATGTTAAGACAGAGTGAATTGTACTTCTGTGCAAAGAAGACTGTAGATAGGAGAGAAGCGGGTATGTAGCAGGATGGGTTCTTTCTCACTCCATTCTTTGTTAGACACATGGATTTATGTGGGCTTTGCTTCCATTTCGGTATCCTAAAACTAAATGGCTAGGAATGTGGATTCCTCTGGAAAGAATGGGAATGGCTCACTCGATTGCTTCTCAGCTTCCTAGAAGGGATCCTGCAGTTTCTCTGTGCTTAGTTTTTTGGAAACAGCATTTCTTATGTTCCATCACACGTCATATGAAACATGTCTCATAGGAACTTAAATGAAAACAAATTAAAATTTATTTTAAATACTTCCAGTTCTAGAAAATTGTTTGTGCAGGCAAGCAGTCGATATTCACAGGGAAAACAAAATAGGCTTAATACAACTGAAGCTAATTCACTTCTTTTTTTAGTCAAATATTTAGAGACAATTTTAGTTAATCAACCTGCTCTTCAAAAAAATGTTAAAAAGGTCATACAAATTAATATCCAATTTTGGAAGAGCATTTGCATTTAAAAAGAAAAAAAAAACAAACCAGGAAGGAGAGGCACATCTTACCAGAACAGAGTTCAATAACTGTTAAATTAAAAATAATTAGGATATGAGATAACAAGTATCTCTAAATATATGTAAAGTACAATTTTCAGTAAAATGCATTAATTCAATTTTTACTCTGTCTATAGGTTGGTATTGGGGGCTCATTGTTTTTTCAATTAACGGCAAGAAAAGCTATCCAAGTAGTTTACTGCACATTGTATGGTAAACCAAGTAAATTGATTATCTGCATCTCCTGAATAGCTTCACTTGCTCATTAGTGGTAATTAGTGCTCATTAGTGCAAAAAGTTGTAATCAATGTGTTAATGTCACAGAAATCGCGACAAAACCTAATGTCCCTAGTGTAGCATTTGTCCGAAGTTCTCTTTTCTTGGCAGTTTACTTGAATAGTTCTATATTTTATTACCTGAATAGACTTACTACAATTTAGGCTAAAAAAACATTTTATTCCTAACATCATTATGTGTCATGCCCATAAATTTCTGAAATATTTCTTCCAATGCTGTGGTTTTTCACTGGAGAGGAATTTTTTTTTGGAACATGTAAGAGTATTTAGTGGTCAAGTGGGAAGTGCTTAGACATTATGTTATATATACATACAATTATTTAATGATTCTATTTATAGTTTCCCATAGACTTGAAATGTTTCAATAGAGAGAGTTTAACAGGGTACAATTTGGCTAAGGGGGTAAAATATTCAAATATTCAAACATATTTTTTCCTCTTCCTTTGTTGTAGGTTCTGTGAGCTGCTAAATAGCAGAGCTATTGCTGATATCAGGCTATTTGATTAACATAAAAAGGCTTTTGCCTCCTTTCATATCTGAATACTTTTTAATATGTAAAAAGCCTTGTATTTCATTCTGGTTTGCAAAGAAAAAATTGGTTGGATTTGGTTGTATTGCTGAATGTCTCTGTAATCTTTAGTTTTATGGTATGAAAAGAAAAGTTGGTGCCTGTTGAGGGGGGAGCAAATGGTATTTTTTCTTGTCTTTGAAGAGATCTTACAAGATTACAGAGTTCTTCAGCCAACAGTTTTTCACTGGAATCATAATATAAACTGGTTATTTAGGGCCAGAATTTTGATACTGAATAAAACTATATATTAAATAAAATTTATCAATGATAATAGGTAAAGCAAAGCCTAAACTGAAAAAAAGTTTCTGGGCCATGTTGAATTCTTAAGTAGGTAGCTAAATAGCTAATGATTTCTGGAAGCTTCATACTTACTTCTTATGTTAGAAGTGATTGGAGCTGTTTATTAAAATTTAAAATTAAAATTATTTTTTTTTATAAAAGACAATAGATTATTACAGAGAAATCAGAGATTTGGGTTGAGGAGATATCTACATGGATTCAACTATGACATTTTTTCAGTGTTTCTCTTAAAAGCATCTTTGTGATATAAGAGGTAGAATTCTTGTTATTCTGCCAGAAATTTAAAAAAAATAAAATCTTACAATTCATTATAATTATGTGAACTGTTATAAGGTATTGGCATCGTATTTTTGTACAAATAAAAGCAGATATGGTTATGAGAATCCTGGTTAGATATTTGATAATTTCAACAGTAGGCGGAGATCTGTATAGAAAGGTTGAAATAAGTTTGTAAAGTACTTTAATATGAAACGTTGCATTATTCCTGATGGAGCCACATTGCTACTTGGAGAGTGCTAGTCAGTATTAACACGAAGTGTCTTTTGATTTGTAAACTAGGTAGATAGAACATTTTGGTATAAGAGGACTTAGAAGACATTAAAAAGTCAGATTGTATTCTTTTGAGTACCTACAAAACTTATTGATACTTTGCCTTCAAGGATATTTATAATTTAGGAAAGAAAGAAGTGTAACATTAACTTAAAGAGAATAAAATATATTAGGATACCATGTTGTACCAATGCATACCTTTAAAATACATGTGTACATGAGCTACTTAGTTTATGTTTGGGAATTTGTTTAGAAAAAGAAAGAGCATTTTTCTTAAGAAAAATTTCTGGCATTGTACTTTATTTTGTTTCTGCTAAACATGAGAGGCTTTCCGGGTAGAGATGGAATGACAGGAAGCTTGGCAGATGGGAAGAAGTAAAAATTTAGACAATCAATTAAAGGTGGGGTTTTTTTCTTTGTTATTCTTTAGTGGTAAAGTAAGAAATGTCTGCTTTTACTTGAAGGCATTGAATGATTTTTGTTTAGTCACATTTGCCTTCCAATATATTTTTGTAAGAAAATCTTACATAAATTCACTGTTGATCTCATTGCTGTTTGAGTGCTGGTACTATGAGTATAAGCAATATAATGGTGTAATTACAGCATATTAAATACGAGGCGACAAGAAATAGCATTTCCTTTTTTTGTGTGTCAAATAACAGCTTGTTAAGGCAGTGCTAAATGTTTTTACCTGAAGTACAGAATCTATTCATAGATTCCACTGAGTTTAAGAGCTAGGTATTGAACAGTAGTGATAGGCCAAAAATATTTGAAACATTGTGTTAGGTACAGCTTGGAAACTTCGTTTGCCATGGAAATATGATATATTTTCTTCGTTTCACTGGAGCATATGTGATTTACATGTGTGGTTTACTTCACAGAAACATATAGAATGTTCATATTAGGAAGAGCAGGAAAGAAAGGCCAACCTACACTTCAACTGACATTATGATTTTTAAATTATAGTAGTTCTTCAGTCTGTTACTCAACTAAGAGAATGAAAAATTACCTCTAGGAGAAAGTATTTTATGAGAGGAGTTCACTGAACATGCAAAAGTAGACTTGGAATGAAATACTTTGTTCCACTGAAAAAAGTCAATGGCTTTTTGGACTATTGCCTTTTCTCAGGAAACATACAACTTATTTTGATTGTACTAGGGGTGAGCATTCATCGTGGGTACTTGCTTCAGTCACCTAAACTTGGTGAAATTATTACTCATGGAGTCATACTGCCAGAGGAGATTTACTGCAGAGGAATAAGAGCACCCAGGAGACACTGGCAAGAGGCACCTGTGTGTGTATACATATATAAAACTTTGAATGCCTACTTGAAAAGCCCTGGTGTTTAGCTCAGTATTCTGTAGCTCCAGCTTGTTTAAAGACAAGGTAATGTACGATCACGTGCATCAAGTGTGTGTTACTCAGCCTCTTTTCATTGATAGCAACATGATTACTGAATTTACAAACAGGCAAGCACAAAAGTTCGTCACGTTTCAGCATCATGAGAAGTGAGCAGTATGTGCTGGGAAAGCACATAAATCAAGTTTTCTAGTTTTCTTTAAACCCTTCCTCCTTGTCTTTAACCATTTAATCCCCACACTTGCTAATTCCCCAAATTGGAAACATGCTTAATTGGTTATTTTAAAATTTTAATTCTTAGGGTCTAGAAGTGTAAATTAAAAAAAGAAAAAAAAAAAAAAGGAAAAAAAAAAGGCAAACCTCAAAGCATCTAGACAAGAATTTAAACCTTGAGATCTTCTTTATCTCAGATGTTTCTGCTCCATTATTTATAGGAGATGGCTTGATATCACTTGTACCTAGCTGGCCACAGACTTGTTAATCAGCAAGATTAATCAGCAAAATTTGAATTTTCTTTAACTGTTGAGGAAGCCTTTGCGGAAAATCCTAGTATGTGTACATAATTGCAACACGTAGATCACATGAACTTAAACATGATAGTTAAGGTAACAATAGGGTTCAACGGAACTTACAGACTTTCAAAACATCCTGATTTTCATAAGACTTGGGAGCATGATTTCACTGGTCTATTTCTTCTCCCATTCACTCAGGAGCAGTTTCCTGATAGTGAGCCAATGATATGCTAGAAAAAGTAGACAGATGGACTTTCATCCAAGGAAAATTTTGACCTTACATCTGAAGAGATTTTCGCATATCTTTGTAATATCAGATGTTAGTTATAATGCTTTGGAAGTGAGTTTTGCAGAGAAATTCTTCCAAAAGCACCTTCAGTGTTCCTTTTCTGCTTCTGGGTTTTGGTTCTTCTCTAATAGTAAAATGATGACAGATTTTATTGCAGTTAGTTTAGTTTTTATCTAAAGAATAAAACTTAAGCTCAGTAAGTAGCTTCTCTCTGTCCTGTTAGTGGATGTTTTTGAAGGAAAGAGGACAGTTTAGTATACATTATACAACTAAAAATAATTGCTGGAGTATTTTTTCAGTGATTTGACCTTGGTTACTAAGAATAAGTCTTGGTTATCACAGGTAGTTTTAACAAATTAAAACAATTATTGAATAAGTAATTTTAAAACCTGTTTTCAAGTAGGAAGTTTTCTACTGATTTAGAATACTATTTCATCAGTTCTAGCAGTGAGGACTTAACAGAATTTTTAATTATTTCTTTTACAAATATAAAATAGTATGTGAACAGCTCTTATGTTATAGGTTTCTTTTTATAAACAGAACTAATATTTTTATTGTTTTAAGTAATTTTTTACATTTTCCAGGGTTTGAAAGGGGTTCACATCCAAAATTATTTTTGCAGAAAAGCAACTTTCTCATTAAACTTTATAGTAGAAGATCTTGATTTACTGAAAGTCCATCTTTTTATCTTCAAAAAATTTTATAAGAAGTCCTGGATTATGTATAAGATGATTTCTATTTATATGTTTCAGTTTAGGAGCCTGCCAAAAGGCAAGAGTACCTTCCAGAGTATTCTGTACCTGAACTGGATATAACTGAGAATGATTACACAGAATGCATTTTGTCATTGATGATTAAACTCATTAAACTTCAAAGTCTGGATTATTTCTGTAGTGTTCATAGACTAAAAGTTACTAGTCTTTATAAAAAAAATCCCATAAACCTGATAGTAAGCTGCAAATATACTGCAAGTATGAGAGTTAAAATTTTATCCTTCCCTGAATTATTTCCCATTGACTGGCTTGTGCTCGTGAATTCACTGAAGCAAAAATACTCAGTGTGACACAGTCACTTACTGAAGTTCAGCATCTCATAAATGACCTCAATGAATTTGAAGGCATCCACAACGTTTGATGGAGGTGTCAGTTATGATTCTCTCTATAAATTCAAATAGCATAGGTCAGAAATCATCACAGTGTTATGGTACTCTGCAGGACATAGTTTGACTCATAAAGTTACAGAAATTTAGGCTGATTTTAGAATACTCAGAACATAATATTGTTTTTGTCAAAAGGTAAAAATCCCAAACCAACAGTTTTTAAAGAAGAAATTACTCAGTATGTAATTTCATTAGGAGATGACTAACAGTAAAGCAAGGAGCAGGAAGCAGGTGAGCATAAATATGCAGTATATTCAAGGGGCACCCTGGTCAGCATTTCTAAATCCTCTCAAAATGTCTTGTCAGAGTATTCACAAGCCTTTGTCTGGGAAAATATCTGCTTTCTTCAAATACTGAAGGTTTTTTTGTATGATTCATGTACTGAAGTATGTGCCCTATCCCTAGAAGTGTTCAAGGCCAGGCTGGATGGGACTTTGAGCAACCTGCTCTGGTGGGAGGCATCCCTGCCCATGGCAGGGGGATTGGAACTCGATCTTTAAGGTCCCTTCCAACTCTAATCATTCCATGATTCTATGAAATATTGTTATGAGCTGAAATGTGGCATTACCTAATAGAGGCATGACCAATGAAGGCTTTGCTTAATTGGGATGCATAGCTGGTAGTTGATTCTCTTATCTGTATTTTCTAGGGCTTGATTCTGCATTATTGGAACATTTGATGTTTTATGTGCCAGTTAAGAATTTCTGAAAATGGGTTTTGGCTCACTAAGAACCATTTGAGACAAAATAGAAGAGAAAAGCTCACATCTGAATGACAGATCTTGTTCCAACCAACATGGAGCAATGGCAGGTCATGCACATTCTGAGTTTACATTAGTATGTCTCTTAAGTTTTCAGTTAATTTTTCTTGCATGTTGCAAAATAGACCAGAATCAGCCCCACTATTCCTAGCAATTCTTTCTTTACTGTGCACAAGAATCCCAGTGGGTGGACTTACCAGATTAATCCATCCAAACGCTGCTTAAATGTTTCCAACTCAAAAATTACTCTAAACAGGGTAGAAATACACTGAAAGTTTTAATAAAAGCTGCAAGTGAGAAGAGCTGGGGATTGAGAAATGTCAGTCTGGCAGGTTTTTGAATCCAGTTCCCAGTTATTAACATAGTATAAATTTATATCTTTCTATGTTTGTAATATAATAACATATATAAACAAAACTGGTTTAGAGGAAAAGACATCTAAACTGAGATTTGATGTCTCCTTTGTTGTTAGCAACTGAGGAAGCTGTAAGTCGTCCTTAGCTTTTTAATGACAATTTAATTCATGTCGCTTGGTGCATAAGCACCATTTTTGCATACCACCTCTGCATTCTCTGGCAGTACTGTGAAAATTGAAATTGATGACAGCAGTATGTTGGGAACACGATAAATCATATGTTTTCTGATTGTTTCTTTGAGTAGAAATAAGATGTATACCATTAAGATGATGAGTATAGAAGGGTCATCTGAAGGAATCTCCTCTGTAGGCCTGCTTGCAGACACAAAACAGATAGAAGCTGTCAAAAAGGATGTATGAAGAGCAACATGGAGAGGCATTGCGTTTTCCTTGGTTTTAGCAACACCTGACATCAAAGGAAAAATTCAAAGACTGTTAAGTAGTGCAGAGATTTTTACCTAGCAGCCTTATTGATAATATTGCAAACTGGATTTTTCCTGAATTAATGACATCTATTTAAAGCTGCTAGGAAATATGAAGGCACGTAATTTTAAAGCATGGGTAACTTCAGATGTAGAGGAGAGAACAATCAGCTAGAGCCACAAGCAGTAGGTTGGCCAGCAAGGAAGCTTTTTTTGTGTGGAATTGCATTTGCAATGGTAAAGGCATCTCCATGAACTCTCACATCTCTTCCACAGTGCTGGGATCGTAAACAGCACTGTCTTCTGCAGTCTGTTCTTTTGTGTTCTTTCAGCTTTTCCTTTCCATGGAAATGCAGCAGCTGTCACCTCCTGCTTCCCTGTCAGCCCACCCTTGGTCACTCAGCACTATTCCAGCCCTTCAAAATATGTCTCCTCCAGGCAGAAAACTGAGTCATGGGCCAAATTATTGCAAGCTATTCAGCTGCCTTTGTTTGGGTTGTTCTGTTCAGCCTCTCCAAGTCTGCTTATTCTTTTCAGTACTCCATACTCAGGGCTGTGATGTTTCAGCATTGTTTGTTCAAGGCTCGGCACCTATTTGGCCCTATAGTCATAAGCTGTCCATCACGACTGCCATGGAAAATAATGCAATGTTTTTAAAAGACATGAAGCTGAGGGGAACAGAAAGGGCTGTTGTATAAAGCATGAGTCAGAAAACACTTTGCCATGACTGCTTGGCAAAGTGAGCTTTACGCTAAAATGTGGTGAACCAGAAGTAGTGCTTACTTCTGGCATAGTATTTTCATTTGATATTTTTAGATAAAAATCATGACCAGAGATGTTACAAAGCACATCAAAAGCTGCCCTGTGCTGCCAGCATCCCTATCATGTATGACAGCTCCTGGCTTGTAACACCCACCCAGTCATTCTGTAGAAATGTTTATTGCTTGTACCACCAGGCAGGCTTCACTTGAAAACGTTTGACATTGGTGTATTGTAATATGTCCTTCAGCTTGCCACACAGTGACTGTGTAAAGCTGTTCCCTTTCATGTAGTCATAAAATAACTCAGGTTTGGAGGGACCTCACAACCTCCATGGCCAG
This sequence comes from Thinocorus orbignyianus, assembly GCA_013400375.1. Taxonomy (NCBI): domain Eukaryota; kingdom Metazoa; phylum Chordata; class Aves; order Ciconiiformes; family Thinocoridae; genus Thinocorus; species Thinocorus orbignyianus. The sequence goes on along the minus strand of VXBW01009185.1, from coordinate 193,678 downwards.
CTGGCTGGGTGCCAAAAACCTCCATGGGCGGTCATGGCATGGACTCACTGGGCAGCCTGGTCACCACCCAACTGTCCTCATGGGAAGAAATTTTTCCTCATATCCAGTGGTAAACTCTGTTGTTTCAAATACTGTCTGTTTTGTCTTGTTCTGTCATGCGCTGCTGGCTTTGTCCTATCGGTAAACCTCCTCAGGATCAGAGATAACTTGATATTTATTTTATTTATTTACGTGAGTCATTTTTAAACTTAAATATCATTCTGAAAATACTTTTGCTATTCCTGAGTTTAATTTCTTATTGTATAGATAGAAGTTACGTTACAATGTAGAGTTTTGGATAGCCATTCATCTTTTTGAAGGCAAGTTTGTGGGGTTTTTTTCTGGCACTTTGTGCTTTACTCTTGAAAAAAAAATCAGCATACGTAAGGGATTTTGAAATTTGCAAATCTGTAAGTAAAAATTGTATTTGTGTTTAGGTACATGCTTACATTTAAGCATGTGTTTACATCCCTTTGAGCTGCTACTTGGCGTTTGTGTTTAAAACCCACCTAAATAGATTAATATAGAGAGATTGGACTGTATATTGCTTTGTGTGTGTATGTTGAGGGACCAGGGAGAGGAGTTACGAGAATAAGTAAAACTCTATTCTCAATTATTTTAAGAACTTACTTTCAACTAGGGACATGATTAGTATGTATTATTGATGTCACGCAATATGTCAGCTGCTAAAGATATTAGTGCCCATCAGTCCTTCTGAAGCAGAGGAATGCGATCAGGCTTGCACTGCTGCAGTCCCAGCGCTGCTGTACACAAGCTGGCACTCGAGCCACTTGGTTTTGGCAGCTTGCTGCCTACCTGCCACCGCTGCCAAATACATGAGGCAGATCCTTCAACGTGGGTGAGCGCATAGAGCACTCTGCTAGACGCTTTGTGAGCTGAGGGCTTAATCATGTCTTAACACTGCTACTCACATGAGTAGAATTTAAGCATCTGCTATTGCCCAGTGTGAACAACTGGATGCATTTATCCCTCATGTTGGCAAAAAGCCTCTGGAGGATTAGCAGAAGAGTATAGCTCCTTACAGACACCATATTTACTTTTCTCTCTCTGCCAGCATAGTCTGGTTTTCTCTCTGATCATTTCTCCAGCCTAGACCTAAGTGTCATAGTTGTTATGGTGAGTGAACATGAGCAATGGCTCATGGAGTAGGGAAATCAGCAGAGCAAGTAATGGGTGCACAAGTATACAATCGCTTAATCCTCCATGTATCTGGGAGCTTTGAGTGGGGATGGCTTCAAGGGGAGCACAGATTGACATAATGCTCTGCGAAGTACACTTCATGGACTCTTTTTGGCTGTCTCTCTCCTTCTTGTCCCATCTATCCCTGGTCACTGGCTTATGAGGAGAAGGCAGGTCAAGGAGTTTGGAAAAAAAGTAATGCATAAATATGTAGTCTTGTGCCTTCAGAGTCTTGCTCAGAAACTGTTGTACTTCAGTAGCAGCACAGTGTCCCACGTCACTTCTGTCTGCAGCTGGCTAAGCCCTTGTCTTCACCCTCCAGACCCTTCCCAGGTAGAACACTGTGTTTCTATTTCAGTGTATGCAGAAGAAAAGCAAAAACTATTTCAATTTATTAACGATCAATTTCTATGGTTCTCCTGTCGCTGCTCACACCATATTTTAGTTGTAAAGAAATCTATAAAAGCACCCTGATTATAACAGCAGCAGTCAAAACAAAGATGGCATTTAATTATAATATTGCTTGACTTACTGTGAACTCCTGCAACGTAGCCATCAATGGTAACTGTTAAATATACTTTGACAGCTTTGAAGTGAGGTCTAGATTTGAGTGGAATGTTCAATACTAGCAAGTGAGCAAGATATAGAATATATAAGCCTTACCTGTGGGAGATACTCCAGTGACAGGGCTTTGCTGATAATAGCAATGCAAACTCTGAGATCAAATAAAATATCAACTGGGAAATTAAGACATTATTATGTTAGGTGCTGGCTATGCTTGAGATCTTAGGGAATAACAGCCCTCATCAGTCAAGAAATTACTAACACAGAATTGAAGAATTCTGTTGCTTTATAAAACCATAATGCTTTTATGCAGTAAACCTCCCAGAACTGTCTTTAAGGAGTTCCCTATAAAATAATTTGAAGTGCACTGATTATGTATCTGATCTAGCACCTATTGCACTTAATGGTCTTTGGATCAGTCCATGTATGAACATATATATCTTAAGAAACCATGATACACCCTACAATAACCTATGCAGGAAGCTTATGTCTAAATGTCCTTCCCTCTGCTTTCTCCATTTACTGGCAAGAATGGCTGAACCTCAGGAGAGCTGGAAAGCTCAGCTGAGCGTGGATTTTGCAGAAATAGATCATATTACAAGAAGAATGAGTGCTTAACGGAAGTTTGACTTTGGAAGATTTTTTCATCCTGATTGTGGGGGGAGAAAAATGATAGCAAAGACAGTGCAGAACTGTGTTTTGTTATAAGATTTACAATAAAAAATAGGAAAAGAAGAAAAAGATGACAAAATCTGAGAGGGAAAATGAAGAGATAGGCCAAGAGGCAGCCAGAAATTAAGATGGGAAAAAGGGATGAGTCATCATTCTGGAGCAGGATAGTATACCATTTCCCTCCCCGCCAAGGTTCTTATACAGAATTGTGGAGCTTACAGACTCTGTCAGAGAGAGAGCAAGGGAATAATGCTTTCTGTGGGAAATCTATGGTATGAAAAGTCTCTAGGGTCTTGCAAATAATTAATAGCCTGCAAGAATATACATGGAAACATCACCACTGAAAAAACCCTCCAAAACTAAATCCTTCTCAAAAGAATCTTATTTAATTTAAAAAAAAAAAAAAGATTTTATATTGTTAATGTTTTCCGATCGTTAGGCTTTTGTGACCTATGTTTTGAAGCTTTTTGCATTATCCATGAAAGACTAGGAGCTATTTCTTTCTGTACAATGCAGAAAATGTTACAAATGTCTTTGTTCAATGGATGACCATTGACTTTTTAAGGTATTAGAATTATGTGGATTTTCTTACCTAAATTTCAAATGGTTTCAAAACCATTTTATGAGAACAGTCAACAGTACTGTCAACACAAAAGTAGCTGGAAAAGTACAGACTACCTGCTTGGTTGTTGTTTGGCTGTTAAACTAAATTATCAGCATTTTGCAAGCCCTCCTTGCCTGCTGACTTAGTATAGTCCTGTCACCAAGAGTGGTCTGATGGTGAAGGACCTCATTTAAGGGGTTGAATTTGCATCTCTTGGACCTGCAGTAGAAGCTGGAGATACTTGGAGTTGTGGCTCTCAATAAACAGAAGTGACGTGAAGAGTAAGACTTGGTGGTAGATCCTGAAGATTTGGCTATTAGCTAAGAGGCTTTAGTAACTTAAACACAAGTGTTTTTAGCAGTTTATTCAGTAGTTATTAGTTCAGTACTGAAGTACTAGCAAGCATAACGATGCTACTGTGAAGAGGTCTTGCACCACCTAGACTTGCAGAGTACTGCAAAGGTTTAAAAACCTCCAGCCATCCCACTGGGATTTTCTTTCAGTATATTTTGTAGCTGACTTCTTTGGTACTACTCCATTGCTATTCCTTTTCTCCTGGATCTGTGCATCGGTGCTGTTGTGCTGCTGGTGCTGTCCCATTTCCAGTAACTTCTTGGTGCTGCTAGCCGTGCCACCTGTCATGCCAGGAAAAGCACTCAGACAGCATTGGCACTGAGGTTCTCTTGTGTAATGTGAATACACATGAAGAGAAAGCATGAAAAGGGGATACCAGGCTCTAAAGTTTCTTTAACAATCAAAGAATAAGGGGACAAAATGGTCTACCTCATCGTACAGTAAAGATTTGGATGTTCCTGCTCATAGAGTCTCTACTTCCTCTTCTATTCTCAATCTCTTTTTTGTTTTCATTTGTGGTAATAAAGGCAGAGCTTTCTGTGTCCAGAAGCCAGTAGCTGGTATACTGCTTATGGGACTAACTGCTGATTGCTGATTGAGTTATGACTGAATTGGGTATGTTTGGCTTGGTGACTGGAGTATCATTGTTGGTCAGTGCCTTTTTTGCACCAAACAGTAGGAGATGCCAAAAAATAGGTGTTCTGTGGGGTTCCATCCCTCTCCATTTCAGGGACGACGTGGCCCTTTTCGGAAAAGGGACGCAGTTTCTTTGAAAATGCCTGCTGCTTCCCTGCTGTTTTCTGCTGAAAGCTGTGTTTTTCTCAGTTGCTACTCAGTTGCAGGAATACCACAGCATACAAGACCATGTGCAGTCCTTACTGCCCAGGAACATCTTCAGTAAGTCTTTAGCTTTGTATCTCGAAGCTGCGAGTATTCATGTGAAATTAAGGCAAAAGTTCATCTCGTTTAGTTGTAACTGTTTGTCCGGAATTTCACACTGTATTACCATGATACTGTTTTTCACTGGCCTGATGGATTTTTAGGAGAAATACCTTCAACAGTGGTCTAACACAAGATAGAAATGAAATGTTTCAGATCTTTTAGTGAGTTCTTTTTCTCTCCACCTGATTTCAAGTTTCTATCTTTCAGGACTGCTTTTCCTTAGGGGGCTGCTGCTTAGTCGCTCATACCTTTCACACATCAGCAAAAATGCAGGCAGCTATCAGGCAGAGAGATTACTGTCAGAGGATCACAGCTTTAGGCAGCTTTGCCCTTTTTATCATAAGGGGAGGTTTTTTGTGTGCTCATTGTCTATGATATTGTTATAGAATTTTAGCTGTCAACCTCTATTAACCAGGTAACTTTTTTTCCTGGAAGTTAAGTTGGAGGAAGAAAAATTGCCTTCATATTTGTTTTTATCTTGCACTTAGCAAACTCAAGTTAAAATACTTATATTCAGGTTGTATCAAAAATGTGTAATAGAGTTTTTATGTAATTTTTATTTTTATTAATGTATAACAATAATAATAATTTAGTACAGGTTATCTTACTAGGTGTATTTTTGCAGTAATAGAAGGTCTTAGAGAAACTTACTATTGCTATAATAGATTCCAATACTGAATCTTTCAAAAAGGAAAATTAGTGCACGTGCACAGAGGCTGATGAGACTTAGTTAATGAATTCTGCTGATAGATGACTGACCTTATCCATCTTAGAAACAGAATGAAAGAAGATGAAGTTTGTAATAGAATTGGATTGTCTTACTCACAAATTGTCAATACACAAAAACTCCTAACCAGACTTCTTCTTAAAATTGAAAAAGCTACCTCTCATCCTTTAGTTTCCTATGGAGCTATTTCAAGCCTAAGACTTATTAAGTATGTTGATTTGAATGATCTTAACTAAGACTTTGAAAGTTTGTTAGATTTGAGTTCTTGTTACGACTGACACAAATTCCAGAGTTCCCTGCAAATAAAAGGAAATGATTGCTTCTTAGGAAACCAAAATTAAAATGAATTCAGCTTCAGAATTATGACCTTGCTGTTTGAAAGTACTTAACCAAATTTTTACTTCATAACAACTAGCACTTAGTGGGAAGTAACTAGTAACTTACTAGTGCTAATGCAGCATTAATCTCGTGGAATTAAGTACTCAAAATAGGATAGTCTGGTTGAATACTTATTCCTTCCTTTTCTGCATTTAGTGTATGTGGGAAATGATCTCATGGGTGTTAAATACCAATAGGCAAATAATGTATAATATTGTGCAATTTTAATATATAATGGGGTACATCTATTTCACTTTGTTCTCATTAAGATCCTTATGCTATGCATATTCCACAACTGCAAGAAAATGTATTTTGTTAATCTTCGTTACAATCAGAATCATTGAACAGTTCTTCCCAAGAGAGAATCACTATTGAAACTATGAAATGCTTTAGGAACTTCTGCCAGCAGAAGTCAGCTTGCTCTGGTTCCAGTTTGAAATGTGAATCTGTGCTATTAACCTTGACTCTGCCCTTTCTGTAAATGATAGCAGATACAAACTTCAGCTTATAATTTGTGAACCACAGTGTTTTGAAGCCCTTTTAAAAGGGATATTCTACCCACACAGGCAAAAACTGAAGGGAGAAAACTCAGTGTCTGATCAAGGTAGCTGAGAATTAGAATAAAACATGGTATTTTATGTGAAGAAATGCATATGCTGTTAAAGATGTTGGAACACGCTTATCTGGGGCAGCTTTATCTATTTTATGCATTTGCATAGACTTCATTCCTCTAGAGGTTAATATGTTTATATCAAATTTTATCACATTCATCGCTGAAATGGAAGAGGCAATATTATCCTCATGGTCACAGAAGGAACAAGGATCTTGACTTACCCAAGGTCAAAGAAGAAATTTGTGAACTGTGGCTTTTAGCATTTCAACTGTTAAATCATTTTGCTTAGCACAAGCTACAGCATATGGCAGTGAATCTGTATGGCAGATTTTTGCAAGTGAAAGAACAGAGAAAACTCTTGGGAGACTTGGAAGTCTGAATCACATATTTTGTGGAACATGCAGGCTTTTTTAATTCTCTTCATGAATTAAATTTAGAATGCCTTATATAGTTCAGCACTTTTTACACATAAATCTAAGTATACTGAGAAAAATGCGTTAACTACTCTTTTGTCTTTTAACTCATGGAATCTGTGTTTTATTGGAAATCTTGGCGTTTTCTGTGGGATTTCCATGTAGTATTCCTCCGTCATTGTATGTGGGACTTCGAGGATGCAGGACACCAATAAGAGTGCAAATGGCAAGTGATACTATTGAGATTCACCTCAGTGGTGAGGTTCTGGCTCTGCAGGACATTCCAGCACAATCTGACATGAGAACAGGTGTTCAGGGAAAATACACAGACAGGGAATGAAAAAAGTGTGTGGACGGGAGATTACAGTGAATGTGGCTTTATGGCTTAGTTTTTGTATAGACATGAAAAAAAGCCTGCCCTCATGCTGTCTTATAGTTTATTGAGCTATAGTTATTATTTTTTATGTTCTATACATCAGGCCATGCTTTCTCTGTAAACTCTTAAATGTCAGGAATTGAGAAAAAGATGAATAATAACATCTCTAAATTTTGTGGTGAAAAATGAGTGATAGAATTATTTTCATAAATTTTCATTGGCATTTATCGATGGGAGGCAGTACTTGGAAAGCAATTGTTTATTATACATACCAGTGACAGGACACTGGGGTTTCCGTATTTATTCTGTAGCATGTTGTTACTTGCATCAATGCAGAGTGGGTCCATAGGTACTAGCAGAGCCTAACGTAGTCTAATTAATTAAACTATTCTTCCTCAGTAATATGGTTAGAAACATACATGGTTGTTTCTTGAAGTCCTTGTACCAATGTTCTTCCTTTTATAATAAAGTCACAAAGTTTATTTACACAACAAAACTACCATATCCTTTAGAAGTAACAATCATTAAAACAAATGTGTTTACTCTACACTTTTTAATCCTCTAAGAGTTAGGTGTATGCTTCAATGTGTCTTTCCACATGCATAAAGCAGGCAAATTTTAAAGAGCAAGAGAATACAAAACCCCCAAACTCTCGGACCTGGAATATGGCATGGAATTTTTTGTAGTTACTAACAGATGAAATGTGACTGTGAAATGAGTGCTGAAAGAAACATTTCTTCCATGGATCACCAGTAGTATCAAGTGTGTGAGATAAGCTTAGAAAAAGGAGCACTTAAGGCACGAGGAGTTCCTAGTCAGTGGGGTGACACAACAGAGATGAAGGGAGAAAGGCAATTTTTTAGCAGGAATGAAAGTAAGAAAGAATCAGTAGTATATAAAAAATAGGCTAGACATGTAACAGTGCACACAGTGGATGGGGACTTGTCTATGGGAATCCAGCCTTTCAACAGGCTTCATGTCTCATCTGAATTTATCTTGTCATTTTCCTCTGGGAAGATCTTTCTTTCCATAACTTTTTTTAAGCAAAATAGTCTGCATCTAAGCAGTTTACTATGGTATTTTTCAGCACTATGCTCCGTGGTTATATTTATATTGGTATAGGTTACACTTTTTTGTTTGAATGCTTGGTGGATTTTGTGTTACGTGGTCTCAGATACTCAGCTGGATTATCCAGGAATATCCGTGGCAGTTTATATTTGTTTTTTTAGCTGAAATATTTTCTTGGCTGCTCATTAAAAGAGAAATACTCTCCCTAGAGTATTTATTTCAGTCAAATGTAATTAAGGTGATTTACTTCACAAGGAATACATGAATATATATGAATAAAGAGAGACTTATCATAATAAGTTTCAGTCACACTTTACCTTGGGAAGTTTCTTTCAGTATGTAAATATACGTATGCACTTGTTGATGCACGTCTACGACTAAGGACTAAGAACGACTAAGGAGAAGGAATTTTCAGTTCTTCTGTTTTCTAAGCATTGAATTTCTACATCTTTCTACTGTGTGAGAACAAGTGCATTGCAGTACTCAGCTGTAGCCTTCAGCCTTCTTTAAAGGCCCTGTTCTGTGCACCTTGGCTAGAGAGGATCTCAGCTGTGATCTACATGTTATAGAGCAATAGTGAGGTTAAATCAAAGCAACGATGATGAGATCTTCAAAGTTTGCACAGGGAGAAAGATTACCTTCCTGTCTGTAAGAGGGCGAGTTTTAAGAAGAAAAGCCAGTGAGGAAGATCAGAGAATGGAAAAAGGCTTAACTGATTATATCTTAATGTGTTGGAGACAAATGTGCTGGAGTCCAATACACAAGTAAAGATTTAAAGGGTATAAAAAAAATTTAACAAAAGTGGCTAAGAAATGGAGTAAAGTTAATCAATAAGTAGTTCTCTAAATGTGCACTGTACAAAGTAAACAAAAAGGAAAGAAAGCATTGATCAGCATGTGTTGAAAGCTAGTGACAGGGATTAATTTGTCTACACAGAAGACTTAAATCTTCACGTAGTTGTCTGAGAAGATAATATTGTCCAGTGTCTGAAGTGCTCTTATCTTGGTAAGATGTATTCTAAAGCATCTTTAACAAGACAGTGATAACTATTCAAGACTGACAAAAAACCATAGTTGCATTAGACTCAATGTTTCTCAAAAATAAAAATAATGAAAGAAAAAGAAAATAAAGTATTTAGCGGGGACTTTGGTTAAAATAAAAACAAAATTAAGCCTGTTCTCACACACTACTTTTTACTACAATTTGTTTTAATAAATAGGTTTATTATTATTATTATTATTATTATTATTTGCAATGTTTGAGTGAAATTACAGTTCATAAGTATGTATATTTCAGTTATGATCTTAAGCAGTAGATACTGAAATTGATATTCAGGCAGAATAGATTAACACTTTCTGAATGGCACAATACTTCAACTATTTGCAGTGTGATCCACCTCAGCATAAGAATTCAAAATTTGTAAGACTAGTCCTTTGTGTACTGCAGTGGAAATGGAAAGTGGATAATTGTGTTTACACAAGCTAGTAAAACAAACAAAAAAAAAAAAAAAAAAAAGAAATTAGCTCCCCAAACATTTAGTTCATTGCCAATGAAGATTTACTGTCTAGATCCAGATTTTATACATGCTAATGAGGAAAAGGCCTGAAGCTCTACTGGTGTCAGTTTTACTGCAATGTTATCAGTATTTTCTATTGAATTCTATTTTCCAGATATATTTTAGACATGTAAAAAGCATATGCACTACAAATGCAGTGTGCTGCATTTGCTTCTTTTTATTTTGAAGACCATATTTTAAAGCACAGCTTTTAGAATTTCAAAATTAAATGAGATAAAAGAGTCAAGAGGAGCTGAGGACATTTTACATCTTAGAAATGGCTTCTGAATCGCTGTGGTGTTCTTTGAGCAAGTAAAGAAGTAATTAAGAAATAAAGATTTTCTACTTGTAATTTTTTTTATAACTGGCTTATGAAAAGGGACTGGCACTCCTTTATGAGACAAATGACTGTATTTATGATTCCAAATGTTTAGTGAGAGCACTGTGATATTAATTTTTGAGAAATTAATAATGATTACTGGTAAGGATACTGTGCAGAGTCCTCAGTCATTGTAGCAACAGGTAGTATTTCACTGAAATTCCAGGTACTGGTAGATTGTTTTCAATATTTGCCTAGATTCACCTTGATGTTGGCATACGATGTTTTCTGTTAATGAACCTGAGACTTACGAACTTGGAACTTGAAGTTGCTGTCACTTATTTGAGCGGTATTCATACTGATGAGGGGTTCTGCACTGAAGATCGCCAGCCTAGAAAGAAAATGTGGGTTTGCCTGGGTACAGTGCATGTACTGTATTTTGGCAATCCTACATGTAGGTTTTTGATCTAAAATGTATGAATGAAAATACTATTTCGTATGTTACATGCTTGGACAAACTGCACTTAAAAAAATAACAAACTGTTTATCGTGTTAGCACTTTGGACTAGACAAGTAGTTGCAAATATAAAAATAAAATATAACACTTTAGGAGCTGTTAATGCATTCAGTGTGTATAACGCCAGTTGCCTATCAGCTTCTGTCTACTGTCACAAATGAGTGTTTTCTCTTGTTTATTTTTAGTTGTTTTTCTATTTTTTACTTTCATTCTGATCCTGTTTTAAAATTAATTAAAAGATTGTGGGGTTTATTGTAGAAGTTTCTTTTTAGAAAATAGTCTTCCAGAAAGCAATATCTGGTGCATTGTAGCATAGTAGTCATTGGGTTCCAGTTGATTGAATTAATTTTTTTACTGGGGTATGTTATATGTAAACTTCAAGTACAGGGAATAACATAGAAGTAATGCATGATAATCACCATTCAATAAAAAAAAATCACAATTTTGTGTAGCTAAAAAGGAGCTCTGAATCTTGTGAGACCTTGTGAGAGCTCTGGTGGGCCTTACCTTGAGCCAAAAAACTCCATGGTTATATGGTTCTTTATCCTATTCACAGTAGAAGCTTTCTGAAAAAGCCAAAATATAAGTTTTAGGGCAGGGAAAATATTACACTATTCTGATTTTTGTTATTATGTATCTCTCAGTGTGTATTGGAACCACTTTCTAAAACTTTCCTAGGAGACCATAACTTGATGAACCTTATCGAGTTGACAGGTTCAGAGAAGCATCCATCCCATTGAGGGACTGGGCAACCCAGACCTCCAAGTAGCTCACATCTGTCCATCATTAGTGAAATCATGATGTGCTGAAATCCACTTTTTGCAAGTATTGTTTTCTGATGCTTTCATAATTCTCAATTTTGCTGTTCACAGAAAGCGAAGAGGTGTACCAGCGCCAGGTGCTGTCTATTTCCTGTATCGTCTTTGGCATAGTCGTAGTGGGCATGCTTTGTACAGCATTCTACTTCAAAACAAAGTAAGAGCCTCTGTCTAGCATGTTTGTTATTTAGCTTCTGTCCTTTTTATGGCTTTACAATTCTTCAGTTTCTCCCTTCCTTTTGAAGCTGTTGTTATCTCTGGACAGGCTAGAGAAGTTTCCCTGTGACTAGCTACGCTATCTAGGTCCAAAACAAAAAAGAAAGTTAACAGGAGTAGTATGTGTGCTTTTTTCTTTTCTCTGATATCAAGAAAGAAGAGGTTATGTCCTTTCTAGTTCTATTTTTGACAATGATTTTGTGTCTTTTACTATCAGTGCAATAATCACTTTCCTCTTTTGAAAAAAAAAGTTTAAAAATACCATCTCCTTTTTGCATTTCGTTTCATATCCCTGAATGTTCATGGTGTTTCTGTATGCTGAGAAGAAATGTAAAGTTAGAAATGCAGAGAGACACAAGTTCTCTGCAGGTATCTGTAACTCGTAGCGAATAGTTGTAAAACTCCCAATGTAGTTGTGTAACTACAATTCAAGTATAGTGGGATCATCTGTACTAAAGCATTTTCAAGTGATTTATTTTCTCCTCTATTATTTATCTTCCCAACTAAACATTATTTTATAATATTCATTGTTATGTGTGTAATTTGAGTTGCAAAAACCTCATATCGATTACATGACGCACTTGTCAGTGCCACTGTATCTATAAATATGTTCTGTATGGTTGTCATCCCTCATTCCTGTTCCAGCTGGAGCTAATGAGAGAACACCTATCAATATAAATAGTACCTGCATGAGGTTAGTCATGGTGGCCAAGCAGCAAAAATGTGGAGGTTTGCACTGTTTAAGAGTTTGGATGCTTATCTGAATCCCCTTCCTTAGAATTTATTTTAACGGGTAGGAAATCTGATGAGGACTACTTTCTACTTTAAAAAAAATATAAAATGTTTTGACATTTCAATCACAGAAAAAATAAAAAGTTGGAAAAGTCACTAGAACTTCTTTTATTCATTTTCATCCCCTCATACTTCAGGGGTAGTTCGTGCGTGATTTGAGTTCATTCGTGTTTCATCTAATCGCTCCTACCTCTTCTCATGTGTTGAGGGATTCCATTTAATTGTTCTTTGGACCTGGAGCATGACAGTGATGCCAGCTGGGAGGATGCTGTGGCAGGACAGTACCTCTCTGCAAACTCCTTGATTCTAATATAAATCATGAGCAGAGTGCCATTTTGCCACTGCGTTAGAAATATCATTTCAATCTGGAGAAGGAAGAAGAGAGATCAAGTTTCTTCCTGGAAAGGCTTTGGGGTTTTACTGTTGAAGAGAGATTCAGAAAAGGCAAAAGGAGATTGTCAGTTGGAAGAACATGCAGTCAACAACTGAGCATAGCATGAATAGTGTCCCTCTGTTATTCAGCTATGCCTCTCTTGGTTTTCCAGTGTTATAGGGGGTGGTGAAGAGCGGGGCTGGAACAGCCTTCCAGGTACCATGATTTGGATGAGGTCATGGGGAGAGCTGTGTCTAAAAATAATTAGGAGAAATAATGCTTCCAAAATGAACTGACAAGAAAAATAGTGCTTCGTATCTCAGCAGAAGATGAGGGTTTGGTTTGGGGTTTCACCTGCATTAGAAAGGTGATAGTTAAGGAGTTACTGGGAAGAGTTGAAGTGTGCTCATGCCAGATTCTGGGAACTGAGGTTTGAAGAGTAATGAGAAAATTAGCACCTCTGGTTCAGTCAAGGCATCTCATCAAACATATGAAATACAGTAAGGGTAAGATACTAATCAATCCCTAACTCCCTGGCTGTGGCTCCATCTGGCAAACTGTCCAAAAATTAAGTAAGAGTGTCTAGACTGGGTTGCACATGAAACAGTATCACAACTGTGACTGGATAGTGTCTTAAAGGTGTAAAAAGCAACACATTTAAAGTGCATCAACTGTTATCACATGTTAGCTTTTAGTCAATGGGTTTTCAGGAGCTTGTTCATCAGGCAGATGTATCTTTATCATGCAGGAGTTATCAAAGCATTGCTCCTGCATGGGGGATAATCCTTAGGTTAAATCTGATGTATGCAAAATTTAAAATGTTGCTAGCAACAGCAGAAACTCTGAAGGGTGCACCCTTTAAGAAAAAAGCTTCCATGAAGATGTTGATTCTGACTTTCTTAGTCTGACAGTTCTTTAATATTTACTGCTAGAAACATGCAATGTCCTACACACTATTAAATAAATTTTAAAATAAATTAAATATAAGTAGGTTTAGAACTGTAATTAAACACTATGCTCTTCCAATTATTCCTTTTAGGGTAATCAAAAAAGTGCTGTTAAGTGTTAGCAACAGAGGGAGAGTCCAGTAATGGGCTGCTCTTTCTGGCCTAGACTTTTGTAGATGACTAATGACTTAATTTTTTGCTGAAGTAACAACACTTTATTGACAAATATCTCTAAAGTAGAACACATGAAGCGTGTTTGTTTTGAAAACAAAATTTATAAAATAAATATATTAATTGGTGAGTAGCTTTGAATTATTAATAGTTTCTAGTTTTATAGCTGTGCCTCTTTCGCCTCATTTGGCAAGATGAATACACATAAACCTAATATTAATGTTAGGTTGCATGATCATAAAAGGAAATTATTAGATTGTTTCTCTCAGTAAATTGCCTTTGGGAATCTCAGTTGTAACATTAAAGATTGCAGCAGTGAAGCTGAATATTCCAGTTTACTTACAGATGTTTATAGATGTAAAAACAACTCTAAACACAGGTTTTCTTAATAAATCTCAGTTAGAGTTCCAAAAATTTGTAATTTGTGTTGTTATTTTCCTGATTAAGTTCTAAGAACTCTGTATATATAGAGGAGATTCCCAGTCCGATGCTGTGATCATGTTTCACTGTCATTGTTTAGACTTTATATGAAGTCTCCACTCAAAAACAGTCATCAAAAAAGACTAGATGTTCCATAACCGTTATGGAGACCAACATGCAAGTGGCTGGCTTTCCAATAGGATGTGCAGATATATATGCTTATTTCCTCAGTGTCTGTAATTTAACTGGTCAGTAGAGTTGCTTTTATGAATTTCCCCTGGAATTTTATAAGAAGCTAAAGGGTTCATTGTAGCATTTTACAAGTTAAATTATTCAATTTCATTGGCTTCAAAATGGAGTGTTGTCAAACAGTGTTTTGAAAAGAGATGCTTCAGGATCATGTAATTAATTTGACACTGTAATCTTTCAAATTATAAATCTGCTCGGATTATTCCAATGTTAGCTTTACAAATTGCTTTGTCTAAGGAAGAATTTTGAAAGTTTAGTAAGTTTTTGTGCTTGAGAAATTATTTATTCGCCCACCCATGTTCATAAATCTTACTAATTATTAGCTCCTAGCTATACTTACAACATGCCACTTGTATTTGTAACATGGTTAAAATAGGGGTCTTTGCATGTTCATTGCTGGAGATGCTTCTGCTGGGGAGAAAAAGGAAAGGGGAAGAAAGTCAAGAAAAAGTTTAAATAGCATTGTGCAGTTATTTCTTGTGATCATTTAAAACTGATAGTCTCAGACAATGTAGTTTATCAAAAGAATGCAGACTGATAAAAGACCTTAAATATGTTTTGCTAGCAGTTTTTGCCTAGCTAAGATATCTGTTTGCAGAAGATAAAATAAATTCTTAAAATAAAGTTTGCTGCTTCATATCCTCAGTCACGTACGGAACTTCAAAACTCAGTTTGCCAATAGTGTGCAGAAACAGAAAGCCTTTATTAATAGTGTAGCTATCCCCTGAATATTGCAAGCGATTCATTTAGTGGTATTCCTAGCTCTGACGTAGTGGATCATACTATAATATGTCAAAAACACGACCTCAGATACCATACTGATGTTTTTTTCCAGATTTGATCATGTAAACAAAAGCTGGTCTATACAAGATACTGGGTTATAGGTCAAGTCTAATCAGCTACTAGAAGAAATCTTAGATTCTTTGACACTTTCTGTAGACAAGAGGGACTTGTGCCTGCTGTGTTTGCCAAAATCATTGTTCCAAAACAGAGCAGAATGGTTTTTTAATATTCAGGCCTAGTTGCAAGCTATTGTTAAGTATGTAATAGAGGATCTTACAAAATCCTGCACTAAAGCAACTGGCATGCTATTATATAATCTGAGAATAGAAGATCTTTAAAACAGAAAAGCTCTTTTTTTTTCTTTCTTAAGCCTCGCCAGAAAATGACCGCTGCATTGAAATTTTAGGCACTAGTGAATTAGCTCAGCTGGTTAATCTAATACATTGAAGTTTTGAACAAAGGGAACCATGACTATAAAAATATCATGGATATAGTAGAAGATCAAACTAGGTCTTTCTTACGTAAATTTTATTTCTCTCTGCAGGAAACAAACAAAGCAAATTCATGAACAGCTGAAAGAAACACAGAATAGGAAAACCTACAGCCTAAATGCTTCCAGCATGATGGCAAAGCCAGAGTGTATGGCACAAAACCGAGTCCAGCTGCAAAATGTGAGTAATCCTGCCAGCTACAACACTTAATAGCCTGGCTGAGTTCCTGCTGCTGATGGCAGCACATTGCCACGTTGCTATTAGCGTCTGAGCAATGGGAACAAGAATTCTCACCTCTTTCATAAAATGTTTTGTATCAGGGCTGTTAATGGGAAGCACCAAACAGGGATTTTTTTCTGAAGTTTTTTCAATGAATCATGGTACATTTTGTTCATGTAATGGACCTTTTTGAGCCCCCTAGTTCTGCATCTAGCAGTGGAAATGACTATTACAGTTTCCAGCAATACCTTAGTTTGTATGTATGGTTTATATGTGAAATGAAGGTCCTTGATCTTAAGTGATTTCAGTTTCAAGTATTCCAATAATTAATGAACATGCGTGAGAAAAATGTAGGAATACATTACAGTTAATTCAGAGTAAATTCAAAATCTAGAACTAAGTTTGCACATGTAAACTAGAGCCCGAGGGAAGACTGTGTGGACAGTCTCATTTTCCTGGGTCTTGAATTAAAAGGATTTTTGATACTGGAAAGAGATTTGTTTGTTCAAACTAAATTTCAAAATTATGTAGTCATTTTCTAGATATAGTTATATGTAAGTTAATACAAACCCACAATCATAAAATGTATTTGAAATGAGATACTTGAAGGTGACTGATTCATTTAGTCCCAGATGCAAGATATTTTCCAGTGCGTGTCATTTTCTTCCCTCTGGTCACACACTTAGTGCTGTCATATTTTAAACAAAGTCTTTGGAACAACTGAGAAGGATCCTGATAGCAATTCAATAGGAAATCATAAAAGATGCGTAACTCTTCTTTAAACAACTACAGTAAAGTGCTGGCAACCTTATTTGCCAGATCCTATCAAAATAGTGGGAGTTTACCAATTAATGCAGAAATAAGTATAAACCCCATTAACCAATTCAGAGTAACTAGAGCCTGCATGCTATGACAGAGGAGTCATCAGAGCATTGCTTGTATTACCATTATGGTCATGATATACTTTGTGGTTCAGGAAAAATATGCTATTTCAAGAAGGAACACAGCTCCACTAAATTGATATAATCGTAGTTTAGGGAACCTTGTGCAATTCTTTGCTTCACTTTCAGTTCATTCAGTCATATATTACTTCTAAGCCCCTAAAAAAAAGGCTGTTGGAAGTGTTGTTGGGTTGTAATTATGGCAACAAAAGGTAAAGTTGTAAAGAGCTTTTGTGAACCTTTTGTTCTAACATATAAAGTAGGTCTTGGTTAACACTAAGAATATGTTCTGTGCCTTTTTCTCACTGTAATTCAGTGCAATGTTTTGTCAACCTATCATCACGATGAACTATTTGATGTCTTCTGAACAGCATCAAAAAATAACATCAACAAGCTTTATTTAAGTCTTTTTCTTTTGCCATAACAATAGCCATAATGACTGAAGTAGCAGTTTGTAGATTCCAGATATTAGAGGTTGAAAACCATTGTTATTATTTATTTTTTTAATTTAAATTTGCTTTTCAGCTTTTAATGCTGTTCAGACTGGCATTATCAGTGCTGGTAATTAACACGCCATTTTCTTGTTCTTGTGGCTACTTTGCAGGCAGCTGTTTCTCCTTGCTATTAATGCATTTTCCCCTTGGGAGCAAAGATACTAAGGAAGAAAAACAGAATGACCTTGTGCAGGATGTAGCGTAATAGTAGAGGGTAGTAATGGTTTCTATTGTTCGCAAGATTTTAGTGCAGGAATGCATGTAGGCAATTCATGAAATATTACCAAACTTGGCAGATCAGAGGGGAAAATAAAGGGCAGGGGGTATGACAAGGCAACAGAAAAGAACTTTGAAATGATGTTTCATAGGACCGACTGAGTGGCTCCCCATCAGAGACCAGAGATCTGCCCCAGATGTATCTGCTGGGTGGGTAAGGGAGCAGGCAGAGGCGCAGGGAGGAGAGGGCTCCCACAGCCCTACTGCTGCCTTTCTGCCTGTCACTGCCTGGGTGCCATCTCTCCGTGATTCCATATGCAGCTCCCACCATGTAGGTTAGGGCAGAAATCTTAGTTCTCTTCATTTGCAGGAACCAATAAACAAACTTAAATTAAGGTGATTGTCTTCTGGAGACTGGTCCTCCGGTCTGGGGTTTTGGTTTATGTAATCCTGAAGCTGTTTCTTTTCCTGCTCCAGGTGCTCCTTTTACATGGGAACACTGTCTTGTATGTCACCTTTTTCTCTTCCTCTAAAAGATTCTCCCCTATTTTTCACCTGACTATTTTGAATGGGCACAGTGATGCTTTCAGGTTTTTTGCTGTCCTTGGTCATCTTCGATAGAGAAGAATACATTAGTGTAGGCCTGAGAACAGTTGCATAGGCTTCCTTATTCTTGATGACTATTCTAATAATGTCTGTTCTGAAAGAACCGTCACATTTTGGCTCAGAGATTGTTACATTTGGTAAAGGATGCATGGATCTTTCCAAATACAGTGTTGATCTACAAGAAGGTTTTACTTACTTCCTAAGACCTAGGGCATAGCAGATAGTGTTTCAGGTGGTTTGTGGCTGTAAAGGGCTTGACCACTTTCAGTGGAGTACTTTTTTCCTTGCTATTCCTTTTTTCCCTTTTTACTCTTGACTGGACTTTAGGAAAAGAACTCTTTTTCATTACATATTTTCAAAGCCAATTTTGAATCTTTTTTTT
>VXBW01009185.1:80769-168883 GCA_013400375.1 Thinocorus orbignyianus | reverse complement strand
CCCACTGTCCATGTCTCCAACAAAGATGTTAAATAGTACTGGTCCCAGTACTGACCCTTGCGGGACACCACTCGTCACTGGCCGCCACGTGGACATTGACCCATTAACCACAACTCTTTGACTGCGGCCATCAAGCCAGTTCCTTATCCACCGAGTGGTCCATTCATCGAACCCATGATTCTCCAATTTGGACACTAGGAGGTCATGTGGGACAGTGTCAAATGCTTTGCTTAAGTCCAGGTAGATGACGTCTGTTGCTCTGCCTTTGTCCATCAAGTTCGTAGCAGTATTGTAGAAGGCCATCAAGTTTGTCAGGCAGGATTTGCCCTTGGTGAAGCCATGTTGCCTGTCTCCAATCACCTCCTTATTTTCCATGTGCCTTAGCAGAGATTCCAGGAGGATCTGCTCCATGATCTTGCCAGGCACAGAGGTGAGACTGACTGGCCAATAGTTTCCTATGTTGCAGAAAGGCATGGTTGCAAAATTCCAACCTTTCTTATTCGTTCTTTAAACAAATAATACTTGAAATGAATAATGACTTAGTTGTGAACACATGGTGGCCTTTGAAAATTAATCTTTAAAAAGTTAGGATGGTTGTTTCCAAGGGGAGAGAGAGAGGAAAGTAACCTGTTACTAGACAGCATTTGGATTAGAATTCTGCTTTATAGACTTCTTTGATGAAAAAGAGTGCACTTGCTTCATTACGGGACTAGAAACCAAACTCGTATCTGGTATAAGAAATAGTGTTGTGGAACAGCGGTGGTAATGTCTAGCAGGGCACACTGAGAAAAAGGGCTGAGAAAAATGACTTCAGAATTTTTTTAGCTAGATAATCTGGAGGGGAAGACTTACATTTAAAAATGTCTTAAGAAAAGAAGTCTGAGATTGCATGAGTTTATGATCTATCTTTTGTAGTATTTGATGCATTTTCATTGCAGTCCCAGTCATCTACATGTTCCTTTTCTTCTGAATGAATAATTTGCTTAATCTACTAAAGTGCAGCATATGAACCAGGAAGGGATATTTGGGTCTTGAGTACTTTTACTTTATTTAAGCCTTTAATTTGGAATGAAAAAATAATGCCATCTGTCGTGTCAGGTCCATTTCTAAGGTCTTATTCCTTATTACACAGAGATTTTCCAAACCTACTTAGTGATTTTACTGATCATAGATGAACTTTGGAACTGCTGCCTAGAATGCTTCCCACTATAGTTTTAAGGGCAATTTTGTCTCCATTTAGTCAAAGGGTGAAGTTCAGAAAAAAACACAGTGACATTCCCTTTCCTTCCCTTTAATGACACAATTGCAATATCCAAGTTTGAAATGTTTTAGGTGCTTTACCATGACAATAAAATAAATGGAAATAAATTAAAGACTGAGAATATTTTATGTATAAATATCACTTAAAATAAAAACTGCGTGGCTCTCTAGAGTCTCTGTTTTCTGTAGGGAAATTACAGAACAACGCAGACTGAATTTATAGTGACCTAATGCATGATCCCAGATTGCTCATTTCAACACCTTTGCACACAAAATCTTTCTTTCCCAGAAAAACTCACAAACAAAAGAACAACCAACCAAAAAGGCCAGCATTCATCTGTCCTCTTACTTGCAGATGTCAAGCACCAGTCTATCTTAAGAGTCTTTGCTGCAGCAGATTTGAACATTTAAGACTTATAAGGCTGTCTTTAATTTATGCATATGTGACAGCTTCCTAATGTACTCGCTCTCTTTGCTTTGGCCAAATGGTTAAGTGTGGCCAAATGAGTAAAATTCTTTTTTTACTGGGATAAGCATCCCTTAATTCTGTTCCAAACCTGCCATGAGCCTGGAAAAATTACAGCAGCTCTGCAGGTTGTCTTTTTTATGCTGCTGTTAAAGTATATTATTGTTTTGTTTCTGCTTGCTACAGAAATATTTTGTTGTACATCCAGAGTTGTTTTCTCTGCTGGTGATTTCAAGGGCACTAATGATGGGTGATTATTTCTCACAATCAGGAACTGTCTGTTTCCAGTTCCTAAAACCAATACAGTTTTGGCCTAGCTGTAAGATTATCAAGGTGGAGAATTGTTTAGGGTTGCTGAAATCTGACTGACCAAGATGACCTACTTATTTCACTCAGATTCCTTGGTAATAGCAATTTTCTGTCCCTACCAACCTCAGCTGCATGCTAAGAATTACTGCAGAAATTGCATTGAAAATTTGGATCTCCACTAAATCTTACTTCTTAAATATTTCACCTGTGTTTTGTTCACCTTAAATATTACACCTTAAATATTTCACTGTTATTACAGTAGAATAATTTTACATCATCTGCTTGGGTTTGTTGACAGAACTGGAAAATAACAAACATGTTTAATCAGTAGACTTCCTTTGAAATAGACAATGTGCTCAAAAGTTCATCTTGGATTGTTTGTTGATTTTAATAAGAAGAAAACCCATACTGTCTTAATTTCTAGCAGATAGAAATAAATTAGAGTTTTGTTAATTACTGGATTGAGTTGTGATCCCTTTGAATAGCGGTTTTCTTGGTAATTAGTCATCCTGACTTTCACTCATTGATTCAGTCATCATTGATTTTAGAGGGATTCATCTCAGAGAATACCATGATGCAACCCAAATACAGAGGCTTTCAGCCTAGAGCAGTTGTATTGTCTTACAAAAATACCAAAACAGGATAAACTTACTCTGAAAACTACAACAATTTATTCACATTTTAATAAAATTTAAACACAAAAACCACAGTAAAACCAATTCTTTTTATTTAGCAAGCATTTTATTATTTATGCTCTCAATGCGATTGATTTAGTTTAAGCTAACAGAATAAATTTAAGTTATTCTGTAAATAAGGCTATTAAATTTGAAAGGACAAGTATTGATAAACTAAAGCAACTAAGAATGTAAAGGCAGAGGAAGCCTGAAATGGAGGACATTACTACAGTCAAAGTGGAAGTAAAATGCAGAAATCAAAGCCCTCAAGTCAAGATGGTCTGGTTAATCTTGGTCAAAGAAGTCTGGAAGGAGAACTGGCTCACAAAATTTCAAATCTGGTAGGAAAATCTATCTAAATGGGAGCCGTGCCATGTAATGATGGAATATGAAATGTCAAATATTTTAGAGGAAAATTTATCAAAGGAACTGAAGACCTATTATGTTGAGTTAGACTAGTCAAGGTTTTAGGGCAAATGAGGGAGTAGCAGATTCTGTGGGTAGATATAAAACAGGCTAAAAATTCTCATGAGGTTTACCAGAAGTAGTTCCTGCAACACTAAACTGATTTCTTTCTTTGTATTTAGTGTAGGTGAGCTAGATCTCTACACAGACTTAGTCAATGTTTGCTTTGTTGCCATGTGTGTAATGCCTTTAATAGGAGAAAGTAGAGAGAGGCAGAAAAAAATATAATGCACAGATGTATACAGAGGTGGTTAAAAGGGAGATAGTAAAGAATGACATTAAGAAGGAAAGTTCTGGGCTGATGGCATTCTCCAATTGAGCACTAATGGAGCTCTCGAAGAAGTAGTCAACACTGGAGACAAATTTTGTTTAATGCTTTTGTACATGACTGGCACAAAAAAAGTTGGAACATACTGAAAAAGCTGGTAAAAAATATACTTAGCACAGATAAGGAACTAGTTATAAAGAATGAATTGAATAACTGAAGAGTGGCATAAGAGAGGTAGATTGAAGTTCAGCAGTACTAACTACAAGGTCAGGCATTTGGGAACTTAAAACAAAATTTAAGAAGCACATGAGGAAGAAAAGATTCAGTATATACTATGGGCTTAAAGGAAACCAAGTCACAAAGTGATGCAGATAAATGGGATAAGAGGAAGCATTAATCAAGATGTTTCCATCAGAAAGTCAGAAAAATTAAAACCACTTTATGAGACACTTGTCACTTCATTTGAATATAACATGAGAATACTCCACTATTATCTCACCTGGTTAAAATGGTTGCTTGATTACTATGGACTCAAATTGCATTCATGAGCTAATATGAGGAATGAATAATCTGTGTTCCATAGAAAGCATTAGAGTCTGTCTCGTTGCTTATAAATACATCAGAGAAAGCTTAATGAGGAGTAAAATACCTATTTAAAATGAAGGAATATGGTGGCACATACGACAAATAGATATATATCATCATAAATAATTTTAAACTGAAAAGAAGCCTTGAAGTTTTCTATATAGAATACCTTTCTGGAGTAGAAGCCTGGTTATCATCTGAGTTTTAGGATGAAGGTTGATCAATGCACTACAGGAAGTATGGTAAAGTTATGGCAGATGATTAAAATCAGTGCCACTGAGGTGTCTTTGAATGCTCTGCTCCCTTTTCCTACTGTATGTATCCTATTTAATCTATTGGAACCGTGATGGACCAGGTGATATAGGTACTGTTGAAGGAATTATGTCAAGTTGCAAAGTCCCCAGTGAGGCCCAGCACATTCTGTTACTGAATATGTGAATATACAATGGAAGCAACAATGTACCCATTTCAAAAATCAAGAGTAGATTTGTAGGTATACAGATCTACAAAGCTGGCTCTGGAAAGCTTCTCCTGCATATGTGAAGGGAGAAGAGAGTTTTGCAAACAGCAGGATACAGTCCCACTCCATCACTTGGGCTGAGAACCTGACTAGCTGTTGCTGTTCGTGAACACAAGTTAGGAAACTCAGGTCATCATACCATTGTAGATTAGATGTCTTTCTAGACAATAATCATGTACTGAGGCAGAACATGATTACTTTGGAAAGACATGGGAAAAGAGTGATGTTTAAATGCTTGTGATGGAGAATAAAGGAATAAAACTACTAGGCTCACTTCTCTTATGCCATGGATTTTTTGACATAATAGTATCCTTACAATCTTAGTATTATCTTAATGACATGCAGCTTTGTTGAAATCCCAAATATTATGCTAGCTTTCTCCCTTTGGGGAGCCATCGGTAACACAGGCTCCAACAGAGATATGCTTATCGTGGGTCATCTTGTTCTTGTAAAAAATTGACGAAAGGACTTTGTCATACAGCACTGTTATTGTTGCACAGTGTTTACTGAGAGATGCTTATGTTCTCAGATATAACAGATCCTTTTCATTAAAACTGAAAATTGATTGAAAGTCTGAATAGTTTATATGTACAGAGGCTAGCAGTAGATTGTCTAACTTAGCCTGAAAGTGTGGCTCCTAGAGAACATCAGAAAACAGTCCGTCTAGCAGCTGGCTCTGTCATTGGGGTATGTATTTACTGTTTCTATCTGGAATGGACAAAAAACATGTCTTCTCGTGATCAGTACGTACTAGAGTATGTAATATAATATGCCTCTCTGTATAGTATTTTTATGTACAGAGCCAGAGTATTTACAACCAGTATTAGAAATTTCCTTCCTGTCTCTACTTAGCATCTTTATTTTGGTGAATTACAATTGTGAATAAGAAAAATAGATACACACACGATGATGGCGCTGTAATCATTATTTCTGTACCTCCATTGTGCTTATTGAACAAGAAGAGTAGGATTGGGATCCCATCTAAAGTTTCAACACTTTCAACACTTGTCCTTTTGTTAATTCTCTTCATGTTCCTGTTGACAAAGTTCCTTCTGAATGTGTTCATCGTATGATGCATAATTAATGTTCTTTAGTAATTAACTAAAAAACAGTGCAGGAAGATTCCCAGAGTTTACTGTAAATTCAATACAAGTTTTCTCCTCTTCATGAACATGGGTACCTGCACTTGGGAGTTGTGTATATGCCTTGAGAAGAGAATACTCCACCTGCTGAGATAGACTGTTTTCACTCGGTTGCTCAAAAAAGAAAGTTTTCATGCAAAATTATTTACAACAGTGAATCCCAAATTCTTAATTAACTTTAGAGATGGTTGAACTACTTATTTCAAACCATTAATTGATAAGAACTATATTTATCCCTGGTTTATGTATTACTTGTGAACTAGTTCAAACATACTTTGATTTTGTTGTTCTGGAATAATTGATTTTAAAGACCTATCTGTTACAGCTTTGTTATTGATCTCTTCTATTGAACAGCTCAGTAATGTGGACTGGATTCCTTTACCCAGTTAAGCTGGAGTGCAGTGAGAAAGAAACCATAGTGGTTTCCCTGAAGAAATCCAAAAGGAGAGGAACATTTCCTCAGAGAAAGGAACACTTCACATGAGCAATAGAGCAGAAGCCTGAGAGGGACTATATTAACATTTTTGGAGGAAGAGTATGCTAACATTCATAGCAGTTTTGTGAAAAAGAAAAAACTTGATTATACTGGAGTTACTTTTTCATAGAACTTTTACCAAAAATTGTTACTATCTTGCATTATCCTGCAGCATGTAGCTGCACTGTCTGTAAATATTTCCTGGTGCTTCCTAGTGAATTTGTCTTGTCCATGACCACAAATTATCTTTGTTGTTTTTCCTCTCAGCTTTTTCTGTCAGAGATGTTGAAAATGTGAGAACCTCACATTAGCAACAAATCAATTCCTTAAGCTCTGTTGGTGCTGGAGCTGCTGTGGTTGCAGGAAGATGTTGGGATGTGCCAGATCCCTTCAGTCTAACCAGCCCACGCACCTTCAGCAGTGAGTGCCTAGTGTTAGATGTAGCAATGAGAGTTCCAGTGCAAGTTGAAGGAAGCACAGACAGGGCATTTATCTTTGATGCAATTTATACCTATTATCTTGGGTGTGTTGCAATGTCATCTCGGCAATGCAGAGCTTTTGTGACTTTGAGTGTTATTAGATGGGAGACCATGTTCTGTCATCCAAGAAGGAAGATGTGCAAGGGCATCAAACCAACCACAATTAAACAATAACTTTGGAGTCTCAGATATTTGTAATCAATCTAAAATCTGTTAAGTTAATCAGTTTGTTGACTTTTCTACTACATTGATGAATATAGTGCAATCAATAAAAAGCCCTGAAATTCATTATCATTCACAAGTTATTCACTCAGCTGCATCTTTCAAGATCCCCTGCTGTAATAATCTCAGACTTCTCTGAGCAGAAATTGTCAGTTGTTTTGTGAAGTGGTATTGTTATTTTACAGAATGTGAACTGTAGCTCACAACTTGAACTCAGCCTTTGGAATTGAAAGGACAATACTTTGGGGGGGGTTTAAAGTTTTATCACAGCCTCCTTAATAGCTAAGGAAAAATCTATTTAGGGAAGCATCAAAAATCCTTGAGGGAGTACTATTGCTGTGGGTTATTGATCTTTTCAATTAAGAAGAACCAGGAAAGTAAAAATGTGGAAGAGAACAGAGCAGAGACTGTGGTGGAACACTGCTAGCCTGAGCAGTAGGATAGAGACTGTTGAATTTCTTTATGTTTTGACTTTGGGGAAATGGGGTTTAATGGAAATGCACCAAGAGAACTTGTCCAACATATTTGGTCCAAGCAAGAATTGCTTTGGGAGTAGATGTGGCCCTAACTATAAATAAAGTTCCCACTAGGTGCAAAATGCAAATTGCTTTTAAGTCACATCATAATAGGAAAAGAAAAGGAAACTTATCAAAAGTCTTTAGCATAGCTGAATTGTATCAGAAGTTCAAATTATTCATGTAACCAAAAATAATAATTCTTAAAATGCATCTACAAAATCTATATTAAAACAATACTAAGGATGTGACAGAATATTAGGTAATACATACTCATTTCTGAGACCCAAGAGAAGTCAAGTGAAATAGGAGTAGCTGGAAAATGAATAGCCAGTCATACCACGCAGTACTGTGACCTACTATTAACTGTCAGAATGCCTTAATTCTATATTCCCTTATTTTTCCATTAGCAACTGCTGAATTTATGGTTAGTATGCAAAATCTATGGTTTCTAGATACCTTTTAATTCCTACATGAAATGGAAAAACTCCATTCTCCCTCCGAAACTGCACAAAATTGTTATTTACAAAAGCAATTTTCTAAAATAAGTAGAGAACTGTTACTTGTTTTTATCATATTCAAGTCTGTATTGTATCACATAAAGAAACAGCATTTATCTATAGATAAAGAAAACAATCTATGTATATAAAACAATAATAAAACAATATAGAAATGAATTCTTGTTCAACGTAGAGAAAACACGTCATAGATAATTTATTTAAGCTGCGGTTGATAAGCTTCACTTACATTCTTCACTTAATATTTTTTCCAATTTTATGTTGCTTTCTCATGAAGCAAGACGCCCTAGGCTAATAGATGATACAGTGGGCTCTAAATCTAAGATCTGATTTTGAGCTCAGCTGTAGGTATGATGCTGTTCATTTATACTACACTGTCTGAGGAGTCAGCTCTGTATACTGGGGTTATGGTATGCAGCATGGAAAAAAAGAAGCATCCTTTATCAAGTAGAAGAAACCGTTTAATATACCAGGCAATGGTTTTCATTCCTAGAAGAGAGGTAGTGTATTAAATACGGCATAGACCGCAGCTAGCTGTGGATTATAGTACTGTATTTCCATAAAAAATTTCTCCTGGTGTCGTAGACCCCCATGGAAAAGTTTATGAAAACTTTTCATAAAAAAATCCATGAGTTATTAGTCCTGAATCTTTAATTTCTCAGAAGCTTACAGTTTTGCTGTGATAATTTTTACTGTACTCTTGATGTTGTTCCTAGAAGTCTCTCTTCATGCTGCAGCCCAGGACAAAAAAGTGGGATGCTACAAAGAAATGCCTTTCGGAGGACTCCTCCCTTACCTCGGGGTAGGTTCAATGGAATTACAGGACCAGCATATCAACAGCTAGAAGAGTCAAGGATCACAGACCAGGACACAATACCTTGTCACAGGTAAGCACTAACATAACTGTGGTGAGCCAGTTTGTGAGTGGCTGCCGCTACGCAGTTAATTTGCTTTGCCATTGCAGTCTTTCCAACGTTGATGTAATGAACTGTGGATCCAGGGTTTATAGTTCTGAAAGCAGAGGAGTGTTTTCAGTGTACTATCTCTTTGAAGGTAAAGCTGTTTTATTTGGCTGACTGCTCTTTTTAAGCCTTTCAAAGGCTGTGGAAGGGGTAATTAGAACAAACTGTAAGCGATTGGCAATGTTACTCTTTATAACTGATGCATTTTCTAGTGGTGCCATGATGTTCTAGTAACTTTTGCATAGCATTTTTTTCTTCTATCAGCACTGGGCAAATAAGAGAAAATAATTCAGAAGTCCAACTTTCATGTTTTTTTAAATAAATCTTTGTACGTGGTGAAGTTTGTTTTCTGTAGACTGAAGACTGATAACTTCATGTAGGCTTGTCTTTGAAAATGCACAAAGAATCCAATAGTTTTTCTTTTTCAATTCAGCTTATTATAATATCGAATGTGAGCTCCAGCTGTACATAAGGTCTAAGTTTCACAGGTGCTCCTGAGCACCTGCAGCTGCCTTTGAAGTATTTTGCAATTGCTGAGATATTTCGCATAATATTTACATACCCCTGTAGATTTCCAAAGACTTTCCAGAATCACTACAAGTATATTATATGTAAAAATAGAAGTGATAACTGGAATGGAATAAAACAACACCAGTTTCATTTGGACATGTATAAGTTACAGCTAAGTGCAGTGAAGTGAATGGTTACCCTGTGAGCAGGCAGCTGCATGTTTTGGTATCACAACTGGCTTTAGGATGTACAGAATTGAGGTCACATTTGTGGTTCATTTTCCTTAGGGAAGAAAGGAGCTATTATCACTATCCGATCTGACCTCGTGGGAAATAACACAAGTGCTGACCCGGAATAAGCGTCATTACACATGTGTGTTGTTGCATGTGTGTCCCCCGTACCTCCCTGGCCACTTCCTAACCTGCAGCAGGATTCCCCAGCCTGGCGAACAACATGAGAAGGGCCCTTGGCTCAATAAACATTCTGTAGCTGAATCTACTTAACAAAGTTGGCCTCAGAAATTAGTAAAGACAGACCAAGCTTAGCTAGGAAGGGAGAAAGTAAAGCAGCAAAGGTCTGGGTGTCTGGTGACTTCTTTTTAAAAGTACAAATTTGTCTCATACTTCTTTCATTGTTACTGTTTGCTGCTTCTAAGGAAAAATGTATTTATTGCTTCTTGCAGTAAATACGTTATTGTTCATTTTTATGATAATGTGTGTATAAATCCTTATGAAAATTGTGATTCTGAATGCAACCCTTCCTGAAAGGGGTAGGGCTGATAGCCTTCCCCCTTCAGTGGCCATGTCTTGTAGCATGGACTCTGGAGAGTGCTGCAGTCCCTTCCTAGCTTGAAAACTGAGGTAGAAACCAGCAAAGCTGTCTTGTTGGGAGTTGTGTTTACTCTTCTCTCAGAAATCAGTGTGGGATATTACAGGCATCATCTTGTACTGGCCTATATTTTAAATTTGCAGTTCTGCAAAAGGTTGATATTTGGACCAGACTGTGATACCTTCTGGCCTCAGTCCATTAAAGCACTTCATCTGTATTTTGTGTGCTATGGTTGTCTATAGAATTAGACCTTCCTAATTCTGACTTTAATGACAGGACCTTTCTCTGAAGGAGTTCTCCAAGTGTATCAAGAGGTGGTGGTGTGACAGGGAGTCACAGCAGCCTTTTGTATTTGTATATCACAAATATGGTTCCAGAAATCTTCAACTAGTATCCATGGAAGTGATTTTTTTTTTAATGTCAGTGTTAGACATGAGAAAGCAAAGGAATTCTTTGATCTTGTTTAATTATAGTGTTTTACTGATGGTGGGTTTGATGAAAATGAAGGCTTTTAAGAGTATAACAAAACTTTTTGAAAGTTATTTTGTGTTGCAGCAATGAAGTAATCTCTTTTACAAAAATATTAAGTACGAATCTTATACCTGAACAAAAATTAGAAATAATTCACTAATTCAAATTTAAAATAATTCACTAATTCTACTTTATGTGGAATTCTTCTAGCATAGGAAGAGGTTTCCCCAAACTCAGATGGCTTTTTCCCATCTAAATATCTGCTGGTTTCATAGTATTAGTATTCTCTATAGATTTTCACTCCAAATGAAAAGTTCCTTTGGCCCCTGCAGAAATTACATTCCTTCCTGTCTTATCCCTTTTCGCCTCCGTCTTTCTCTATAGGGATGCACAAATCAAAATGATTTATCTCCCTAATTCTGTGAGCCTGAAGTTCATCCATCACTAGCTCTAGCTGAAGTTTAGTTATATTTTGTATGTTTATATTGTATAAAAGAGAGACTAATTTACCTGATCAGTTTTTGTCTAGTTCTGTAAAAGCGCTACTCTTCCCATCCCACATTGAGAAGAAAGCTTTCACTGCCTTTAGGAAGCACCAACTATCATTATTTGCAATAGGATCTGATATCAGCAGAGTTTGAGTCAAACACAGCTAATACCGGTTATTTCATTGATATACTTGAAGGAGTAAAAAATCCTCCTTGAAATGAAGGGCTTAAAGAAAACAAACTGTGTCCATGCCAGTCACATTTCAGAGACCAATTGAAGACCCCGAGGGTGTCCAGAGTTTATGTGGGGTTAAGTGGAGAGTGGTTTGATCCAATGCTTTCAGTGACAGCTGTTTGCATTGCACAATATGAAACGTTCAAAGTACTGCTTTATAGCCTGTGAATGCATACATATATAGATATAAATGTGTTTACGTGTGCAAGACCCGGTGTGTCGTATCTACAGGCAGAAAATCTGGGGGTATATATAGGAATACATGCTGACAAGGCTGAACCACAGCCTAGTAATGCCACTGGAATGATTCCCATTCCTTTCAATAGACCTTATTGTCTATACTGAACACCTATAGCAATAGGGCTTTACAGCAAAGCCCTTGGTACTGTCCTAAATAAAAAAAAAAAAATCTTGTATTTTAAGTTCTGATCCCTTTTGTCTCTCTTTAATATCTATTTTAAGGGGGTAGTAAAATTATTACGCTTTTTCAGTTTCATTCTTTAATTTAGACTCTTAAACACTGTATAACGTAATTACTGTTGCGTATTTATAAATGTTTGAGTTTCTTTTTTTGCTTGGTTTTGGAAAGAGGGTGGAGAGAGAGTTATGCTCAGTACACGCACATGAATGAATTTATTTAGACAAAATAATTTTTCAGATTAAAAAGAAGATATCTTAGGAGAAACTCTAGTTCTGGGAAAGTTAATTATAGAAAAATGTAATTAAGATTCTGCAATTATAAGTCTAAGTCTTAGTCTGTTGAAAACAGCAGCAATTGGATATCAGAAGTAGGAGCATGGATCAGTTTGTAATTAACCAAAAGCTGAATCTCACATGGCTTAGATGTAATATCCCTACTAGTTTAAGGCTGTGCCTATTGCACACAGTGTATGTGCAGTGTGTGTTTGTATAGTTCAACCTCAGTCCTCCTTTGAAAGCCCTGTGAGCACAGGGCAGAAACATGTAATTCTGGCATAAAATTGGTGTGTCTATCTTTACTTCAAAAAATATGGAAATATGCCAGGTATTGCATTACATGTTATTGTTGCTGCCAATTAGTTTTCAGAATACCAAGAATAATTGAATCTCTATTAAGGAATTGGCAAATGTTACTGTTTTCTCACCAAACCCATTTTAATTCAGTCTTTTCTTGGTTTTGCTTATGTATCATCCATATAGTACATCCATTGCATGTGCAAGTCATTAAAAACATTCACTCCCTTTGTTTTCAGGGTGCAGCCCAGAATATATTTAGGGCCCGAATTACCAAAAAAGGGAATAATGCAACTGATGCGATCTCTCCAGCTATAGTCGTTTGAACAATTATATAATAAGCAAAGGAAACAAGAATGGGCACAACCCAAAGGTCTGCACTGTTTTGTTTTCATTTATTTTTTTTTTAATTGTCCTCCCTCGGGAATAATATCCCTGATTAGTATTTCATTCATACTGATTCTTGATGTTTGTTATAAAAAGACCCTCCATAAATGGCTACAATGTGTCTACAGGTAGTGCAAATATAATTAAGCAAAAGCTGAGTACCAGCTGACTCAGATTTAAAACCTAAATGCAGCTGTCTAGCGTTTACAAGAAGTTTCTAGCATGTGTCCAAAAAAGCCACTTGCTGTATTATTCCCCTGGGTCCCACTTCCCAAAGCAGCAGCTCTTTCCATCAGAGAGAGGCAAAGATCCCAGCACCTCCGTATCACAGAACTCCCAGCTGGTCTGTTAAGGATGCTTGGAGAGTGCTGGTATATGAGACTGCGCAGAACTGCATGCGTGCACGTGTACAGGTTAATGTGTCAAGCAGTTGTACAAACACACTGCCACCGTAGACGAGTTAATTACAAGTCAGCGGTGCTCTGCTGGAAATGAGCCTAAAGATATCTCCTCCTCTCTCCTGGCTGACAGCTTGCCAGAAGAATGGGGCCAAAGGAAGCCTCTCCAGTTAATTAGCATTGTGGGCTAATATTGGAGTATGGCTGTTTCATGCAATTCGCTTTCTTCTCCTTAGTTCTCTTTCTGCTGATGCCAAAAAGCAGCAAGGCAGGTACGAGTAGAAGGATATCCCTGGTGAAGTCCACAGGCTTAAGCAGCTTTCAGAAAAATACCCTTCAAGTCAGAGCTCAAAGCACCTGCTTCCACAACAGATCTAAATGTTGTTTTCCTCGTCCATGGATAAAATATATCAGAATTCACCATTAGCTTGCCTTATTAAATAGTGATATGATCCGAAAGCTGATTATAAATAAAAAGTGTTCTGGTACTGAGGTGATGTCTGTGGTCCTTGGCATTCATGTCTAGATATAGTAACTCTTAGAGCACCAATTTTCCGGTAATACTACTTCTCAGATGGGAAACATCCTTTTTTTTTTTTTTTNTTTTTTTTTTTTTTGGTCATTGTTTCCTTTATTTTATATTTAGTATACTTTCCGTTTCTGTTTTTGAAGTACTTCCTGTAAAAGAAAACATTTTCTGATCAGGGTAATGAATTTGGCTTTGAAACAAAATGGAAATGTTGATAAAAATTCATCAAAGTTGCCTCTAATAAGTAAAATCATGATAGGATATATATTAATGGTGGATAAACATGGAGGGTTTTTTGAAATACAGGATTACAGTATCAGGAAAACACAGATATTTGCTCAAGCCCAATTCATTAGCTGTATTTCCAGATGAGATCTAAGAAAACAAATCAGGCCAACGGTAGGAGTATTGAAAAAAAAACCAAAATGTTTTTCAGAGATACACTGCACTTAGATGCTCTGCTTGTTTGAAGAGGAGCACAGACAATCATTTCTATGTAAATAAAGACTACACAACCATGTTTTGTTTAAAGCTCTTTTTCCTGCAACTTTTAAAATCTTTTTCCTAAAATAGCCATTTGACATTGAGAGTTCTGATGTTGAAGAAAGCATCAATCCATTTCCCCAATTAGGAATGTAGGAATGGATTTTCAAATTTAACTTAAAAAAAAAAAAAAGATAATGCAGTATAAGTCCTGAAATTTTCTAAAAAGGAATTGCATTCTCATATACCGGTGGGCAAAATGGGAATGAGAAGAAAGCAGTGGTTTGCCACCAGCAGATCTGAGAATCAAAACCAGGTCTCCAGAGTCTGTTGTCTTCCCCAAGGCCCTACTATTACCAAGTGCTCCTAGTGTGAGGGAAAAATGACATGTATCTTTTCGGCACAGTTCACTGAATCTCATGCAGCGTTGCTGCTGCCAGTTGCATCTGACGGCTTGATGTACAACAAAAACTTCTTTTTATCTTTCCAGGTATTCATCCAGTGGTTTAAAAACTCCTCAGAATACTTCAATAAATATGCAACTGCCTTCAAGAGAGACAACCCCTTATTTTAATAACGTGGATCAGAAGGACTTGGTCGGCTATTCATCTTCAAGGGCCAACTCCGTTCCGATCATCCCCTCTGTGGGCTTGGATGAAGCCTGCATGCAAATGCAAAATGTTTCTGAAGTAACAGGCATCAAATGGTGCAAAAACTCCTATTCAGCTGAACTTGTCAATGTGAGTTCCCCAGTCAGTAATTGTCTTATAGCAGAACAACACGAAGTCAAAATATTGCTAGAAACTGTGCAGGAGCAGATTCGGATTCTAACAGACGCAAGGCGGTCGGAGGACTATGAACTGGCGAGTGTAGAAGCAGAGAGCAGCGCGAGCGAGAACACGGCCTTTCTGCCCATGAGCCCCATGGCCAAGTTAGAGCAAGAGGCACAATTTGTCTTAAAAAGTGAAACGCAAAGAGACTCGGTATTGACCAAGTGACTTTGTCTGGGGGTTGCAGGAGGGGAAACGAGATCTGTGCATTCAATGCTTTGCTAACAGGAAGGGAGGAAATTAAATACAAATTATTTATATGCATTAATTTAAGAGCATCTACTTAGAAGAAACCAAATAGTCAATCGCCCTCATATCATAGTGTTTTTTAACAAAATATTTTTTTAAGGGAAAAGTTCCAGGAGGAATGAAGTGTACATCAGGTGCTTTCTAAGCAGGATTACACATACAGTTTCAGTTACAGAACCTTTTACCACGGTCCCATTCAGCTGTCCAAAGGCTTAGGCTATGCATCTTCTTTTCAGTAAAGGCCAAGACCATTCTTAGATTAATTTCTAGTCTCGGGGCAGCACTGCAGTGAGCTGCTGGCCAGGGATTCAAACCGTGGGGAAGTGAGGCCCATGATCCCAGCACAGACCTGGTCCCCTCTCCTTCTCTCCTCTTGGTTCCAGGTTCATACCACAGGAATAGGCACATAGACATCTACTTTTGAGGTCTAGTATCTACTGTGGAATGACAATAAATCCCTAAATTCAGCCAGATGCTTAACTCTTGACCTTACTTTAGTGTCAGTCAGCCCAAGAAAGTCAATGGAAACATTTAGGAGCTTTGGGTTTGGCGAAGTGTAGAGTAGGATTGAGGTCTGTAGAGATGAAGTGGTCAGAAGCCTGCAGCTGCTCCATCTTCTGAGCTTTGCCTATCAGAGCTGCCTTGGCGGAGAGCGAGGAAGAGCAAGAGAAAGCACAGAAGTGTGTATTATGACAGGTTTGGGTTTGGGGTTTTTTTTGAGTGGGAAGATAAACTCCGTTTTTCATTACCAACCCCTAAACATTTCTAAACTGTTATACTTTGAAGGTGTTTGTAAGCTCTCAAGGAGCACTTCTAGAGTGTGTGTGTATTTTTTTTATAACTTATTTTTTATTATGGGTTTTTCAGAGAAGAGTCAGGGAGATTCAATATGATCAAAATCCAGCTGATAAGTGTCCATGCTGCCCTAATTTTTTCCTGCTTTCAGTTCTCCAGTCACTTTAATTAATCATGGCTTAGGCTTGTGAACTTTAAAGCTTCAACCCTGCAGATGGTTCTGTACGGGCAGACCCACAAGCGTGCACAGATCTGCTTCTAATAGGACCATGTAAGAGCAGATGTTTTCCACCAAATCACTCCCTACAGGGAATCAAGGCCTTAGAGAAGAAATGTCATTTCCCAGTTGCCGTGTCCTAATTGCATTATAAACATTTTTTTTTGCATTTGCTGTCTTTTGAGTCCTTCCTCCCCCCCTAAATTGTAACACAATATGCCAATAATGCAATAAATTGGGTTCAGTCACAGACACATTACTGGTTTTATTAGTATTAAAATATCTGCTTATTTGTGGGGAAAAAGAAAATGAAGTATAATAAATAATTACTAAATTGCCTTCCCTGGTTAATGTCAGAAGATTGATTAAAAAAGAATTTACAATATATACAGAATGTATTCAAATATTCCTTTGCAGCAAATTAATTGTTAAATTTATTAATGTGCCCCAGACTTTCCAGTTCACAAGTCTCAAGACTTCCCAAAATAGCACAATCGATCATGCAGTGCTGTTGTATGTTGAGTCAGAATAAAGCAATATTTTAACCTCTGTCAAGTAAATTTGGAAAAAGAAATGCTGAAGGTGTATGTCATTATTTTTTTTAAGGCAGTACAAAAAATTACTATTCACAATCTTCATTCAGCAAGTCTTATTTTAGTTTCTTTTGCAGTTTTGGTTTGGGTTTGTTTTTTTGTTTTGGTTTTGTGTTTTTTTTTTTAAGCTAAAGTTGATGAAATTGTCTTGTTTACAGAACTTTCTATGGCTGTAATCTTTGCTGTGTGTTTTCAATAAAAATAGGGCAAACTATGCCTTATGCCCCAGGATGGAGCATACCTTGTTCAGACTCACTTCTTCAGAGCTTTTGTTTTAGCAGTAAGGTGGGATCACCATGAGGAGTGATCTTACCGTGGCATGTTTTGCAATATGTTGTGGTGGGGCAGAATCTCCTTGTGCATGAGCTGAGCTGGTGCGTATGGCCCCAAGCCCACATCAAATAAACCCTTTGAAAGGAGAGGTGTATTAGGTGGGGCTCAGCTTTGCATCCCTACATGTGACTTTTCTGTCAACACTGTTCCCATCCCGCCAGCTCAGGACATGAGCGAAGTGAGCTTGCCTCTGCCTGTAAGCCCTGTGGCCATACCTGTAATATAAAAACTGGCTACTATATAAAGCTCTGATTTAATAATTCGTGAAGTGTGATCACGATTAATCATTCACCATTAATTTGCTCAAGAGGCAGTCTCTCTGCAATAAAGTGCAAAATCCTGCCCAAATAGATGGTCCAAAATTAAATCTTTTCAATCCAGATATAAGGCCTTCTTGTCCCCAAATCCTACCAAGCTCTGCAAATTCGCCTTTGGCAATACATTGGAAACACACAGCAAGATTTCTGTTGAAGAAAGAACCATATCATGAGCAATGCCTTTATGGAAAGAATGTGTTCACTCAGCACCCCGGAAAGACCCAGAAAGAGGGGAGGAGCAATGTATTTAAGAGACTGGAATGTTGAATGACAGATGAAGATCTGAAATGGTGAGGATATCTTCAGTTTGTGTTAGAGATGCGATCTTGTACTCAGCAAAGGATGTGTGACTGTTATATGTTAACTGTTCTATTCAGTTTTCAGCATGTTTGAATAGAGAGACGTTAATATTAACCATATGACAGACTAATGTATTATTTTTTAAGGGTATTGCTTCAGATCCTATTGAAACTGTCATTGTTTGCAGAGGAAAAGAAAAAGGTTTGAAAACATCAAACTAGGTAGCCTTAATGTCATTGTGTTTCTCTAATGCAACTATTTTCCTTTGTGGACCTTCCTATTTTACAGTGAATGGGACAACATTTTCTCTGAGGTCTGGCAATTAATTGTGTAGAGGATAGAAAAGAAAGTTGTACTGAAACAGCTGAAATGGTAGGCCAAATTCTGCTTTATTTGTGACCCTTATGGTCCCATTGAACTAAGTGGGATGCCTTTCCCACTGAAGGGATGCCATTCAGTGCGAAATGCCATTCATTCCTAAAATTACATCTGTTCCCATCCTTGGAAACAGACTGTAATCTCCCTAAAAGAGGCTCTGAACTCAGTCGTTTACCTGTAACATAATTAAAAATTATATCTGACCTATGAAGTTCCAAGTGTAGTCTGGTGGGAAAATTCACACATGCAGCATTACACTCGAGTAAACTGGGAGAATAGCTAATTAAATAAATTGAACTCTCTCTGAACTGAACAGAGAAAGCTTCTGTCTCTTCAGCATAATACTGTGGAGCAGAATTAGGAGAGGTTTATATCCTGATTTCTTTTATTCTGTATGGAATTTCCTCAAAACAAATCAAAATAACCCTAAAAATAACACGGTAGAATGATCCCAGCATTTGAAATAGGAAACGTAGGTAAGTATGGGCACATTTCATAGCATTAACCTCTGAAAAAGTTTTCAGTACACCCATGACTGAAAGGTGAAACCTTCTAATCCTTACAGGATCGTGTTTAGATCATCACATGCATCCATGGAAAAAGAGGTCTTCAGAATGCTTTTGGTATCTAACTCCCACACTCTCAGCTGATGCAGTCAATGCAGTAACGATAGTTTCTATTAACAGAGGATCTCATCCCAAATCTCTTTTTAAATGTAACATCACAAAGCTTAGTAGCTTACACTGATTTATGGAGCCACCTTCATTTTGCTTATGCAAATCACACTAATATCAGTGTGTGAGCACCCTCACGAGAATACAGTGCAAGGTTCGTTGACCAAGTGATTGGTTTGTCAGGTCTGTCTTTTACAAGGGCTGAATATCACTGACCAGGCTCTAACAGCAATGAATTTACCAACATGTGGCTGATTCCAATGTTATTCATCAAAGTCTTAGAGCCTCAGCTTTATGTTTTGAAAAAACAGCACGACAATGAGATATGCTTATGACTAGGGATGTGCTAGATAGACTCCTGAATCAAAATGTTCCATCAGATAGTTTATGTCCACTTCTCATGTAACTAGGGAGAAAATCTGGATTTCTCTTCCCAATTCATTGGGAATTTGGACATTACTTGAACATTTCTGAGTCTTATAAGAAATTATGAAAACTTAATACCAAAGAAGAACTCTTTCAGAGTCCTAGCTGCAGTGAATAAAACTAAAGCTTGAAGGAGCAAACCTGGAATAAAAACTGGTTTTGAAAATGGAATTGATACCCATTGCCTTTCAATAAAATGGGATTTCCCTATAAACTGTTTTTCACTTTGGAAAACAATGAGTTTATGAAGTGATTTATTATCCTGGCATGAATTTAAATGTTCATCATCAAGCAGATTTGGAAAAAGAAAATATTTAGTATAGATTTTTCAGCTTTTGGGGATTTTTTTTTTTTAAATTTTGTTTCAGTAACCCAGTAGATCAACTGTATTGTCTGACACAGTCTTAAAGGCCATCTCTGTTCCTTTTTATGATCCATATGCTGGACTCCAGATTTCCTCCAAGAGAACAAGATTTTATCTAAATTATATTTCAAAATGATTCATAGAATAATATAGTTCTTGCTGAAAAGATAAGGTGATGCAAGCTTCTTTTCTTTTTGGACTGCATTATCGTAAGTCCATAGCAAGATTATGCTTCCTTTGTTATGATGTCTACTCACATGAAAACAGCTGGGACACACAGGTTTCAGGTTTTAGACTTGCCACTTCCAAATCATCGTATCAAAGAGGATTTTTTTTTTTTTTTTGCATTTTAAATAGCGAAGTTTAAACATGATGTATAAATTAAATAGCTACAACAGCAGTAAGCTTACTAATAAAGTGGTGGGTTTTTTTCCTGTTTTATTCCATAGCAGTTAGAGGATTGGGCCATAGGAATTGGTAGTCTCTTGCAAAAAATGCAGTCACAGAACAAATTAATGGTAGTGGGAAGCCAGTCAGTGGCCCAGGACTGGGGAAAAGCATAGAGGAGGAGGAAAGAGGTATCCACAGTGCACACTGCAGGGGGTAAAGGTACTTTCATCTTAATAGTAAAAACTAATATAGTTGTTTATCTGTTGAAAATGCCAAAAAGTAAAACTACCTGGCTTTATTGATGACCACGTTGGTAGTATTTGAGAAGAGGAAAAGGAGCAGAAAATCCCAGATTTGTAATGTTTGTGCTGTCTTTTAGAACAAAGGCGATTATGTTTTGATTCTTTATTATTACAGCATGATTTTCATTGTCTGCTGTGGAGACGGTAATGCTACAATGGTGACAGGCTGCACTGATCCTTGCATTCTTGAAAAGATTTAGTAATCTCCTCTTTGGTCAGCAGTCCTGTAAACAAGGAATGATTTCATAATATCACAAGCCTATTCTTTTGAAACTTTTCCCTGATAAATAATAAAACACAGAAAGATAACCTATTTATTTTTTTTCTATGAGGAAGTATAATATTTTATAGTTATAATGGAGATGGGTTTATTGATGGCTGAAGAATGTAAATAAAGTATAGGATATGACAGATATTTGTACTGTAGCATTTAGCAATATATTCTCTAACACCATCAGGAGACCTACATGCAATTTATATTTCTTTTTTCCTTAACAGTGACCATGGTCTGTACCACATCACTATAGTAACTGGGAACTGATTACTCTTGTCCTTATTCTTTGCTCTTGCATTCCAAGACCCACTTCTATGCTGTCCCATGCCCACTCTGTTTTTTCCTGAAATCAGTGAATTTGTGATGACTCAGCATCACATTCAATTTTACCTTGCCCTCAAAACCAAGAGTACAATTTACAGCCTAATGTTTGGGGCACTGGGGGTGTCCGCTGAGCGCATTTAAGGCCTGAAACATTCAAAATTTTATACACTTATATTTGTCTGCTTTGGATAGACCTAATGGGAAGTCTTGCCCTTGAAGAAGTACTTATACAGCCTGTGTGGCAAGACATTTTCCTACCATTCCTTCCGTATCTACCATTATCAACATTTCCAGTCAGGTGCTTTCTTTG
Organism: Thinocorus orbignyianus; assembly: GCA_013400375.1. Classification (NCBI taxonomy): domain Eukaryota; kingdom Metazoa; phylum Chordata; class Aves; order Ciconiiformes; family Thinocoridae; genus Thinocorus; species Thinocorus orbignyianus. The sequence goes on along the minus strand of VXBW01009185.1, from coordinate 147,625 downwards.
GGTTCTCCTGACCAGCACTGGGAACTACTGTGAGATTTCTGAGCAGAAGCCACTGACTTCTTTCAGAGTACCAAAGACCAGAAGATCATTCAGATGGAATTTTCTGCCAGATGCAAATTTCTGAAATTTTATACTAAAATTTCTCCAAAGGTTAAGACTTCTAACATGCACTGGATTAAATTATGTAATATAAATATAAATAATACAAAAGTTCATAAAATTAAGAGTTATATTGCAAATGTTATTGTTTTAATGTGCATACTGCTTTGAAGGACTATGGAATGAGAGCTCTCAGTTGTGTACATATATGGAAATTAAAAACACAATAATACAAGAATAGAAAAGAATACAAAGAATAATTGGTATTCTAAAATAAGAAGATATTTCCTTGCTTTCTCTGGGATAAACAGTAGTAGCTGAAGGTTATGGAGGTGCATCAGGGAAATGAAGGAAGACTGAGTGGGGCCATTTTATAAGTCGTGCCAGTAATATGTCTAAGACCTTTTTTTAAGGAATTCAGGCTTAGTGTTTCCATTGCTGGACAACACTTTAAGATGGAGTTTCTTTTATAACATAAACCTTATTCCTATACTGAGCTGAGGCAAGTATTTTGTACTTCAGTGTAGGCAGGACAGAAATGCAGTACAAGGTTCACTTGGCTTTCTGAATCAAGTTAAACTCACTCACTTTAGATGATCTCTGGTCTTTTCCAGGGAAAAGTAAATGAGTATCCCGCAAAAAGAGATATGAATACTTGATGACTATTTTCCAAAAACCTACCGACTGATACTAAGATTGGAGCTGTCTGCTGAACTTGAATGTCCCAGAAATAGCTGAGATTTTCGGTGTTCTTGATGGGGGAAAAGCAGCCAATAGAAGTATTACAATCCTACCACCCAGCACCATGCACTCTGTGAACTTCTGGAGAAGAAAGTAGGGAGCTTCTCCTGGTTCTCACAGAGGGTAGGGAGCTTCTGGCTACGGCACACATTTTTTCAGGGATGAGAAAGGTTGGATTTTGAGTTGGGCCAGGTCACATCATCTGAGGAATTTGTCTTACTTTTATTTCTTTGTCAGATCTCTCTCATGTCAGTGAAACTGGTCATCATCAGTAGTTTGTTTTTTAAGTTAGTGGTTTCCAAATTCTGGGGTCCTTTAAAGTGTTGAATTTTGGAAGCAGAGACCTCAAAAAAAGAGTAAAATTTCTCTTGTGATTTTTTCAAAACCATCTTTACTTGAAATACTTGTATTATGTTAAGTATCTTTTTAAAAATTAGATGTTACAAATCAAAATTACTAATCTTAAGATTTACATCACAATAAGGGAGTACACTAAACATGTGTTTCGCATTTCTCTACTGGTCCCTGCTCGCTGCAGGGGGGTTAGACTAGATGACCTTTAAAGGTCCCTTCCAACCCAAACCTTTCTAACAGTTCTCTGAAAATCATGTTCAAGTTAGTTATTTTTTATATCAGATTGCCCATAAAATGCTGGAGATTTTTGTGCATATCAATAGAAACATGGAGTTTTACATAGAAAGTTAAATAAAGCTAATCTATTTGCCGATTAAAAATGGACTATGTAAGATTTCCAGGTCAGATTCTGGTGTTGTACAAGTGACAGCTATTTCACTGAAAGCACAGTTAATGTGAAGGGAACAAGGCTCCCAGAGAAAGATATTTATGGTGGCTCAGTAGTTGAGCTGACTGAAATAAAACCCAGATTTCCATCTCCATGGTGCTAACCTATGCTCCTTTCTAAAGCTGGCCTGCCCCAAGCCCCAGAAGTGTCTGCAGCTCCTCCATTGCAGCTGCACCAAAGGGCAGGTGTCAGCACGGACATCCATGAAGGCTCCTCTCATTAAATTGAAGTGAAATAATATGAACTAAAAATTGATGGGCTGGATTCACAGTTGCTGTCAGGTTATACAGAGTGCCATCAGCAGTGCTGATTTACAGTGTCTGAGGCTGTGGTTCGTGGTTTGACCTGACCCCTCAGTTCCCACCACTGGAGCTGGTGCAATCTGAGCAGAAATCTCTGCCCATTGGGGTAACTTCAGAGCAGCATCAAAGCAGATTGATTCCAACTAACCTCATTTGTCGTACTTCATTGCGTATTCTCCTTGATTATTGCCAAGCTGAAACTGCTTCCAAAGTCTTCTTAAAGCTGTCATTGCTGGTCTGTCTTTGCCAGATTAACCAGTTGTGATCACTCAGCTCCAGATCTGACAGTGATGTAAGGTCCTCCAACTCTGTAGGTCAGAGCTGGGTCTTACAGTCCAAAGTCAAGTCTATGTACAAGCAAAACTTTCCCTGCTTGTTCTGCAACGATTGTATGCATTCACATCTAAGCATGGATCAGCTGCCATCCTGATTTTTCACATTATTAGTTTTAGCTAACAAAGCCATCTTTACAATTTAATTCTCTATGCTGCTTCTCTGTATGTTGTATAGAGAAGCAGTGAAGGCAAATTTAGCCTGTCTGCCTCTTCATCTCAGCTAACGATGGCAGGGCTTCTTCCAAAGCAGCTTAGGAGATGAAGTCTTTAAAATTCTGACCTCAGAGGAGGAACAAACACCCTAGCCAGGGAGGGTTATTCTGAGCAGGTTTTGTCCGTGTGTGTGCTTATCTCACCTGTCTTCCTTCCTAAGAAACCTTTTTTCTTCCAAGAAGCAATGTACATAAAACTACTTAAAACATTAAGCAAATCTAAGGCAAGAGATGTGCTCTGCCTTGTCTGTAGTGTGGACAGGGGTGTAAGTATGGGCTAATTACCAAAACCCATTCCAGTAGCATTTGCACAGACTGGTAAGGCTAAAATAGCTCTGTATGGTTTGGTCACATTCATTTGCAGGCTGTGATGTATATAAGCTGGTGGCCTGTTTTAAATAGTCAGTGATTTGTATTGTCTCGGGATAGACTTTCAGAGTGCTGAGAACAGCATTTACCACTCTCCTTAACCTCCATCTCAGTTTCATTGAACTAATGGACATTTCTGTGGCATAGGTGGCAGTGCCACCCCACTGCCAGAGATGTGGGTGTCACAGCAAGCCCCACATGGCTTCCTGGCAAGCAGGGGAAACCAGTCTTTCCTGCAGGCTTGCAGGCAGCACTCTGGGATGTGAGAGGTTATCCCACAGTCTCAGCCTCTTTGTCAGGTGAGGAATAGGGTTTCACAGCAGGGGAAGCCTCCTATGCTAAAAAATGAGAAACTCTCCCAAGAGGGAAATAAAAGGGTGACTTGGAAAAAAAACCTAGAAATCACAATCCTTTAAAATAAGGCTCCTCTTTAACCCCATATAGATGGCAAGAAAGTTGTGATTTTCATTTCAGTTTCTCTGGGAAATAGTGTATTTTGCATTTAGATCAAAGTTGTCTCTAGATGGCTTCAGAGAATAAAGAGAACACATCACTGTGCAAATGCCTGTGCTCTAGGAGGGCAGTACAGCTCTCAGGCAACTCTCTGTCCTTGTGGGTAGGATCTGGGTGGCAACACTTTGCCTGCCTGCATTCCTCAGTCAGCAAGAGAACACCAGGCAGTGCCCTGCACCCCTCAATCACTGGCTGCTGAGGTGACCTGGAACAAATCCCTGTACTAAAAGCACTTAAAAATGGAACAAAGGTGATGGAAACGTGGTTTGTTCACTGTGAATATCCAGCTGGGATAGTTGGAATAACTACAAGGGAAGAATTGCCTTTGCAAACCGTGTGCCTGATTTATTGGTTAAATAATTTTTCAGACCTCACTATTTAGTCAGGAACTTTAAGATGTCCGGAAAGAAAAGTGGAATGATTGGTGAAATCTTTTTAGCAGCTGAAAGTCTTGAACCATTCACTGAAATACGACAACTATTTGATTTCAAGAGAATTGATTGTACTGTCTATAAAATCACTGATAAACACTTGAGATGGATTTGGAGCTTCTGAATAATATACATATATATATATATATGTAAAGCTACATACACAAACTTTTTTTAGAACACAGAAAAGATTGCTCCAACTAAAAGTTTATTCATCTAAGTAGTTGGAGAGAACATCCACTTAAGCACATAGCCTGAACACGTTGAAGAAGGGGGTAGAAGGTGTTTATTTTCAACTGTGTTTATTTTTTCACCAGTAAAAGTGGAAATAAAAACAGAAGAAAAATAATCATAGTGCCTATGACAAAGATTGTGTTTCAAGGAGTGTGCAATGTGTACCACAGTTATTTTAACCGCAAATGGAAGCCACTTTTAGACTGAGTGTGGTTGAAAGGAAATAACCTTAGAAAAACTGTCACACAGCATCCCAGGAAATGTTTTGGTTCAGTATGTTTGGCCTCCGTCTTTGTGGAGCTGTACATTCCTGTCCATGGTTTTAAAGGATAAAAAAAGAACTGATTTCAGAATCAAGCTGTATTTTGACTCGTTTTTATACTCGCAGCACCCAGGTTGGTTTACCATATGTGTAAGTGAAGCAGACAGTATCATTTTTCTACTTAGTGTCATAAATGAATTTTAGTGTATTATTGAATCCATACCTTTTTTTCCTGCTGAAGTGGTGTGCTTCTGCCATCACCAGCCATCTCTTAAAGCAGAGATTTCATTTGTCAGCAAAGCTGCAAGGAGGGTCAAGACTCATCTGGCTGAAGAAAAAAGCTTTCTTCATTCAGCTTCGCTGGTGGGAGGATCAGCTGGGGTTAGCTGGCGTCTGAGACAACAAGGCTCAGGGGTCTCTGGCACCTTGGCATACACAGAGGCACCTACTTGGAAATCCCAAGTCTTCTGCTGCTGAAGTCAATCCTTCCAATATCACCTGCAAGCCTCTCAGTTTTAGACTAAATAAACCAGGTAGAAAGCCTGAAGTGTCAAAAATAACGCATTAGCATGGAGGATCTGCCAAGAAGAGAGGCAGAGGTGGCAATGTCTTTAATTCTGGAGTCCCAGCAAAAGGAAACACAAGTTCTTTCTAAAATGACTTCCCACTTGAACACAGTGCAACAGATCTAGGTGTCTCAGCAGTGGCTATGGGGATGGGGCAAAATCTCAGCATCACCCACCCACATCCAGTCCAGTGCAGAGCACCAGGGTGGTGGCACCTCCCAAGACCCCCCAGCTGGGGTAGGCTGAGGGGACATGGTGCCCATCCCTCCTCAAAGCCCCTGAAGCCTGGTGAAGATAGAATCATAGAATCATCTAGGTTGGAAGCGACCTTTAAGATCAAGTCCAACCATTAAAACCACCACAAAACCATGTCCATAAACCATCTTTAAACACCTCCAGGGATGACAACACAACCACCCCCCTGGGCAGCTTGTTCCACTGCGTGATAACCCTTTTGGTGAATAAATTTTTCCTCATATCCATCCTAAATCTCCCCTGGCACTCTTGTCTCTACCCTTCCCGCTGTGCCCAGGATCATGTTTTGATGTGCGTCCCTGGCAGTTTGTGCTGAACTGCTTCGCTACATGTCTATTATTCATCCAAATTCAAAAAATACTTTCTGCTTGAGTGCCTCCAAAACCGCCCTCTCTAGCTGATGCCAGGTAGCTCCCGAGTGAAGTCTCGGGTCTCTGCAGCAACCTGCCACTGCTGGCTCCACTCACAGTGTGCCAAGCACCCTAAATCTCAGCCAAGGACCAGAAAGGGAAGGAGGGTGCAGGGCTGGGTGCCAGGAGGGCAGCAGGCTCTCCCAGTTCCCCCTAGATTCCTCCTGGCCCTGCAGCACCCAACTTTCCTGGCTAACACTTCATTTTTTCCTTCTTTTTATTTTTTTTTTTTTTTTCATGTAGTTCAGGGTAGCTGTCTGAGTCTGTCAATTGGCTTCTGCTAATGCATGTTTTTTGCTTGAAATCTGCCTTACTTTAGTGCTGTTGGTCTAAGTCCTTTTGAACACACCGACGCTACAAAATAGCAGAAATATGTTTTATGTTTAAAGCTGCTCTTCCAGGCACCTTATCCGCTGGGCACAGGCTTGGCTGAGTTTGATGCTAAAACCAATCAGTCTAATAAGAGGGTTTTCCCTTTTGCCCAGAGCTAAGGACAGGTTTGGGTGGGAGCCTTACCTGCAGCAGTAACTGAGTTTGCTAGGATGCGCAAGGATTAAGGTTTTAGAGTACAACATTCTTATAGCTTTATCTTAAAACTTTATTTCTACTCAGAAATATGGTTAATTAATTTGAAAATATACCTGCTTGGTAAGAAAATTTCTCCTTTGCTTTCTCTTTCACCCGAGGGTGAATCAAAAGTTTCTTGTCTGCTGCTTTTTGGAATGGAGAAATCTGCAGTATATTTAGAGGATGATTTATCCCACAATAGGCACTGCATACTGTCCAACCACCCAATGCAACAGTGTATGTGTTGAGGAGCTATGCTAACTTTCAAGGGTGCAACTTAAAATGTAAGAAATAAAAATGTAATGAGAGTTGCTCATAAAATTCCCATTAAGAGTCTTGTTTGATACTTGCTTAAAATTTCATGTGCTTATGAGATGTCATTTGCCACTGTTAAAGACACATTAATTATGGCTGCTTTCTGAAGCAGAATTGTAGCACGTATTATACAGCTTTAGAAATTTCCTGTGACAGTCCGTATTCTAATAATTCAAGCCACTTTGCTTAGGCAGTCATCTGCAGAACAAAAACTTTCCTCAAACCATTTAAATACTTTAATTCATACTCTGCACAGATCCATAGCAAGCTGTTAAAAATTCTAACAAGTACCTCTCAAGCTGTATTTAAAGTTATGTCTACTGCTAATGGCAAACACAGCAGTTAGTGGAAGCAAAGTGCTTATGGGGTATCACTGGTACTGTGCAAAATATGGCTATGTCTTATTGTAAGAACATTTTTTGCTGGGAATCAGTGAGTATATGCACATGCAGATGATGGTGAAGTGCTTGGTTACTTGCAAAATGTCTCCACTCTGGCAAAGCTGAGGAAGCAAAGATGACCAGGAAGCTATTTTGTTTCAGTAGGAGCACTGGTCTGTAAAATGAAGGGTTTGTTACTAATTTAATACTACTTAGAATACTGCATTTATGTCAATGGATTCTGGATGCTTGCTCACCTTGAGTAGAAGAACTTGTCTCTCTTGCTCTCTCTCAGTACAGTGAGATATGAAATTGTGGGTGAGCGGGCAGCAAATGAGCAATCACTCACAAAATTCTGGTTTTACTTTTTTTTTTCTGTTGACTTAGTAGCTGGTTTTTTTGTTTGTTTCAATTATGTTGTTCATAAGCATTGTTACAATAGGATTTAGCTGGGTACAAAGATGCAAGGAAAAGGCTGACTTCTTGGGAAGCTCTGGCTGTTTGCAATAGAGTAATTGGAGTAAATCAAGGCCTGGGAAAAGGGTACTCGAGAGATTTTGGGAAAGCTGTGTGCCAAGTGTTAATAATGGTGTAGAACAAATTTTCTGCAAACCTCCTCCATATTCAGATGGATATCAGCCAGCCAGCCAGATCCAGGTCGGTAAAGGGGAGCTAGTTTGCAAAACTGGATGGGGATATCCATTCTGAAAATAGGACTCCAGGTTTTACTTCTTGGTAGTTATCTACCAGAAAAAGAGGTGGTTTCAAATACAAATTTTTGCTCATCATAATCACATGAAAGCAAAGCCAGAGAGGGATTTGCAGGTAGAACCTCTGATGTTTGGTGTCTGGGTATTCTTGACACACAGTTATGCCTCCTAACTCATCAGTGTGACAAATGGCTTGAGCTAGGTGTGGTGGAGGAAGCAGATTGATTAATCCATTGACTAATCTGCCGGTGGTGTTTTGCAGCAGAGGTGATTTCTTTTTAAGGAATCAAAGTACCTGGAGGGAAAAAAAAGCACTGTTATTGCTATGAAAAAGTCATTCAGTCTGAGAGATTTGTTTGGCTGTTTCCTCTATCTTTTCTTCTAAAGATAGGCCAGAGAAAGTTACAGGGATTTAATTTGAGGGGAAAAAATTAAGAAGCTCCTTGTAATGGCAGATAATGCTACTGATTCTATAATTAGATAGTGTACTGCAAGCACACATCTACCTATTTTGCATTACTCAACATCTCTCATTGATAAGAGTTTCTTCTCACTATTTCTCTCCTTGTTCAGAAAATTTTTCAATGCTGCGGGTTTGTGGTGTTAATGGCCTCTCTCCAATAGCTAATACAAATCCTTACTGCTGCAGTGTGTACCCTGCTTGCTTTTTGGTATCTCCAGTTGTCCTTCTTGGGTTTTCTCCTATGGTATCTAGTTCTTTTTCTGTCATGCTTGCTAGTTTGCTGCTATTTTTCTAAAAATAATGCTGCTATTATAGACTGTGATTTATATCGAGAATCACAGACTTGACAGCTATTCAGTGCTTCCTTTAAAAAAAAAAAAAAAAAAAAAAGTTATTCTGGTTTTACCCATGTCTCTGGGAAATCTGAAGGACCTGAGGCTGGTCCTGATAACCAGAAAGCTGCACTGGATGGAGATGTCTGGGGGAGGGGGGAAAGCAAAAGCTTCCTGGGGCTTTCCTGGGAGATGCTGGAGTGTAGGCACTCACCTGCTGAGACCACTTGTGAAATTGCTGCTGAGACAATGCTATCCCAAAACCTAATGTTGTAACAGTAACCTGGCAGGGAAGAATTTTATGGTGAACTACAGATCATGGACATCTGCTCCCCCTCTACAGCCAGCTGTGTAAAGGATGTGTGAAGCCAATGTATTGCTTAACAGGTGAATGTGGTGGGTGGGAACAGATGGATGCAGATGTCTGACAAGCCCTACAACTAGCAGAAGAATTGGGAGAAAGGGAGATCTCTCATTTCCCTCTGAGCTGTGCTTCATCTGTGAGCTTTCCAGAGTACTGCAGGGACTAGGTGCTTTTTGGCTGTTACTCTTTGTTAAAAGTCTGTGTTTTACCTGTAGATGTAACAGCTTCTCAACCCAACCTCTATACCTTTCTGCAGAAGCTTTCTCAGTTTGAAAGGAGCATTGTTTATAGGTTTTTATGGTGATAACTTGTGCTGTAAATGTAGACCAGCAAGATATAGAGATGTAACTTGTGATGTGAGATCACATGAACCTTTTATTCTTATCTAGTTAATTGAGCCAATATAGGCTAAACTCTCTAGCATACAGCTCTTTCTCTCCATGAATTAATTAATCTTTCCTAGAAAGCTATCATTAATTATATTACTGTACTGGGCTATTAATTCCTTTCCTCCAGAAGTTACTATTTTTATATGGCTACATTGACCTGAAGTAATTACAACTTCAGTATTACTTGAAGTCCATCGGTTAAGCACTCTTCTGCTGAAATTTACTGCTTCTATTAAAGTCTTGTGAATACTGGGAAGGAATAACAGGGAACAGAGGGAATTTCAATGAGTACTATCAGAACAATAGCTGAAGATACCCGAACTATTGTTCCTTTTTTCCCCACCACATAATCACACTGGGATAATTGCATGCCTGTTTGAGTAAAGGAGTAAGGCATTCGCTATTAGTATGTGTTAGGCTTCTTGTAGATGCTAGAAACCATAAGCCATTTATTTTATCTGGTTGATAATGGGAGAAAAAAAGATGACTTGCTGCGTGTTTAGAGTCTGAGAGACTGCTAGAGTCCAGAACTGATAATGCCAAAGGCTGGATTTCTCTTCGTATTACTAGAATTGTAAAATGTTGGGTTGCTGTTGTATGCAAGAAGAGGTGTTAGTGAAATGCTTGTCAGTTGTCCAATACCTTATTTCTTCAGTGGGCGAAGCCTGCCTCATCCCATGTATGAGAAGGTAAATGGGAAGAACTGAGAAGAGGTCTGTCACCCGAAAGGAAAACTCACTGGAGTTTCATGAAAGGTATGTCATGAAGCCAAACAGGGGTGAATTTCATGATTTATGAATTAAATATCACTTTAATCAAGAAATGTCTTAAGTAGCCAGTTTAATCATTGTCATCATCAGGGTGATTGAAACCATCATTACTTTAGCAACTGATTAGTAAGAGCTAGATGTGGTCTTTCCACTAATGCTGTAGCTGCTTGTTAGAAAGATGTCAGAGGTCCCTGGCAGTATCTCTGTCCTGGTGATTTTGCTGTATTTTGCTAGGGACTGTGTGGATATTTTCTTAGATTAAAGTTCTTTCAGTGTAATTCCAATGAATTACTATTTTGTATTATATGTACCTAAGTATGTGTAAAGCTTGTTGATGGAAGTGTGGGGGTTTTTTTATTAGGCTTTATAACCAGGGCCAAATGAATCAGTAACTATTTAAACATGTTAAAAAAAAAAAAAAAAAAAAAAAAAAAAAAAGGAATTGGTTTTTCAGGAGGAAAAAAAAAAAAAAAAAAAAAAAAAAAAAAAAAAAGATGGGATTGGATTTTCCGGAGGAAAAACAAAAATAAACTTGCATCTAAACAAAGCAAAATCCCAAAGCAGTTTATACTGGAGTGGACAGGTGGTTGATCTGTGGTCTGGCAGAAGCAAACTTGGGCAAGGCAAACAAAATAATAGTCACATTGAAAGTTAAGGTATAAGGTTCCCCATCTGGAATGAGGAGATAAATTGATTAGAAACACTATTTATGTGTATACCCTGTGGTATTTGGGCTAGATAACCTATTCTGAATTACTTAAAAGAAAAATTCTTATTTTTTATGTGATATATAAGCATCAGGAAAGCTTTAAGAAGATTTTAGGAGTGTGAGAATGAGTCTGAGAAGCAACTAAAATAACTGTAAACTATACAGCATGTTACTTGTAGAGGTGATGAATCTACCCAGCCAGAAACCTTGGGGAGTGGGACTTTCTGTCAAACTGCAGATAATTTATGCCAGGTTAGGAAGGTAGTTCTCTTGCTCTGTTTTTCAGTTTATTTTTTTTTTCTAAGATAAAAGTAAATATCTAATTTGGTTATTTAACTTCACAATGCTAACAAAGAATTGGGAAGCTAACTGAAGACACAGGTACTAGCAGTTATATCAGTAATGTTGAAAGAATTTTTCTCAAATTAGGCAGTTAACCTGGATTTTGGTTTGGATTCTTGATAGGGGTTAGCAGTTGGTCTGACAAAATCTCAAAATGCTTCTTAACAAAATAGTTCTAAGCAGTTCTTATTTGAATGCGGGAGAGACTAGAAGACTCTGTAATCCAAGCATGGTCATTTCTGGCATAAACTAATGATACACCTCATCTGTATTCAGGTGGAGAGTGGGGCAAGGAAGCCAAGGATGGTTTTGTCGTTTTGTAGTAACCACCATGGGAAAGGCAATTATTCCCCACAGCATCCCTCCTGAAGAAGCAGCAAATACAAGTAATGAGGATGGCCTCTAGCAAGGTGCAGAGAGACATAGAATTTCAATTTTGTTTCAGAATATACGGAGGGAAAAAATATGAGTTTAAAACTGAAGAAAATATTTTAACTATTTCTATGGTTTACAAACTGAGGTTAATGACAGACTGGACTGAAGAGGAAATAACACAGAGAGGAAAATTTACTGAATGTGGGGAAAGCAAGGGTAAAGGAGTTAGAAGGGTTCTTGGACGGGGAACAAGAAATGCCTCCCCTACCTTATTTGTTATATTGAAAATCATGTTCTTGTCATCTTGAAATATGTGGGAAACTGCCTGAGGTTAACAGGTGTGTGTTGAATTAATATTAAATGAATTAACAGCCATAATCTTGTCTCAGTTTGGGACAGGAACATTTCTGTCAAGTCACTTTAGCTTTTTATAATAGGCATTTTTCCAGTTGTGATGGTTTCTTTCCAGTACCAAATCTTCCAGGGCTCTTTTGGTTCTTTGGTCCCATGAATGCTGGGTTGCCCTATGTATTGGCTCCTGAGGTCTTGAGAACCTGTTTTTGTTATTAATTGGTTATTTCTCAGTGTATTGGACTATCAAGATCCACACAAGTGGCTTCCCAGCTGTTAAAATATCTTGTGGGACTGAGTAGAGCTCCTCCAAACCAAAGCAGTGTTCCCTGGTATCATAAAATTGCTTTTGTTGGAAGGAACCTTTAAACTCGAGTCCAACCATTAGCCTAACACTACCAAGTTACCACTAAACCATGTCCCTCAGCACCACATCTACACATCTTTTAAATACCTCCAGGAAAGGTGATTCAACAACTTCCCTGAGCAGCCTGATGCTTGACAACCCTTTCAGCAAGGAAATTTTTCCTAATATCCAACCTAAACCTCCCCTGGCACAACTTGAGGCTGTTTCCTCTTGTCCTATCGCCTGTTCCTTGGGAGAAGAACACATGGAGATGATAAGTTTGAGCATTAAGCTGACAGGAGATTTTGTCAGGCTTCATGCCCTGGCACAGGTGTCCTTCTCTGGTGCATAGAGTTGTGCTGTCACTTCACCTCCCTACATGCTGTAACCTGGTCCTAATCTGACGCTGCCCTTCGAGCAGCTGGTGCTGTTGCAGCAGAGCTGTGCTTGAATGAGGCTTGTGTAAATCAGGTTTATTATTGTTCATATGCAGGGGAGTTTGAACCAAATTTTCATTTTGTTCTTTGGACTGATAATCTTCAGTATCAAAGGAGTGTTCCTGCTCTGGCTGCTGTTTCAAAACATATACTGAAATTTTATTTCTATTACTCCTTATTATTGGCAGTCTTTTTCTCGCTTGCCTTTGCTTCCCACTCTGCAGCCAGGCTTTAGCAGGTAGGTGCAACCCCTTTCCACTGGGCTGTTCCTCTCTGTGTTGCCTAGAAGGAGCATGTGGTACAATTAGCAGGCTTCTTGTGGTAGCACCATTGTTTTGAGAGTGTGTTTTGGAATATCTGTGCAATTGACAATTGAAACAGAAGCACCTGTGACTTTCTGGAGAGGAGAAATGAGCTGCAGACTGACTGTGCTGGGACCAGCAGCCAGGCTTGGCAAACCCCAGTGGCTGCCTAGGTTGTGGACATGGCTGCCTCAGTATCCTGAAATGAGGAGTCCAGCTTTCTGTTCCCACGCAGGAGGACAATCAAACCTTCTAAATGTGGCAAACAGCACTGGCAGCAGACTGCAAGAGTACCGAAAACAGCAACAAAATACATCTGATGACTCCTGATGGCTTGTCAGCAGTAAATAATCTTGCATGTGAGTTGACAGCAGATCCCAGCTCTGATGGCAAGAGCTGTGCCACCAGCCGTGCTGGTCCTTGTTTGGTCAGAAGCTGGGCATGGGGGTTGTCCTAGACCCATAGACATTGGTAGGACCCAGTGTCTGCCAAAACAGTGGCAAGAAGGGGGTGTACCATAGGTCAAGGTAGTTCCCAGCTATTAATTCTCCCTCAATCAGTACTTTTGCAGTGCATTCCTCAAATTAGAAACCTGGATAACCTGCCCTGCCCATAACCACTAAAGTATGACATAAAGTTTTCTGAGTGAAAAGAGGCTATGGTTATGCTGTTGTGTCTGTACCTGGAGGAAGAATTCAATTGTTGTAATGAGAAATGCTATTTACTTCTCTGTTTCTGCCTTGTTCATACTCTTCCAGCATACTTCCTTCTAAATTTCTTTATTACTATTATCTGGTTTAGTTGATGTAATTTTGTGGTCAAAATGAGCAGATGGAGAGGGACATGCTATTCCCTAGCATGTTCTAAATGACATCAGCCCAGTGAGTTTAAGCATTGGTGCAAATAGCTGCAACTAGAATCATAAACAATTGCTGTATCTAGCACAAATGATGTGTCTCAGCCTGCTAATGGAGTAGGCACATTTTAATCTCCCACCAACATGGCAGAATTTCAGAACTATGCATATGCTGTCTTGTTGACTTGCTTAAAGAATAAGAGTATTTACTTCTAGAGCTTGCTGTGAAAAGAGATGGTGCATTTGTAGCAGGTGTGTTTTTGTAGAAGATGTTAAAATTACTGAAACATTTGAAAGCAAACCTACTGTTAACTGTAACAAAAATAAATTCTGGGGATTAGGAGTCCCAGAGACACATCAACAGCGTTATGCTAAGTGAAATTAGAGTTGTTTAATTAAGGACTGCTAAGATGCAAAAGGCTAAGGAAATATGTGATTTTGGTCACTTAGTTTCATTCATTCAAAGGGTTGTAAATAGGCAAGTAAATGCCTATTAAATAAGCCATCTTTTTTCTGAGGTTAAGACAAGTTTCTCCAGGGGTTTCAGGAAACAAGGCTGAGGGGCCTAAGGAAGCTAGAGTAACAGCAACTCTTTCATCCCTGTTGATGGTGCTCATCTAACTTTCTTTTTTTCTTCAAAGCTTATGTAATTTCTCTGGACAACCTCTTCTGTTTGTTTCACGTCTGAATCCTGTATTGCCTTTGCTGTAAATGGAGACAATTACTTCATTTGATTTCTTCATCTTTGACATGCAGAGATTACCATTTTCCACTTTGTGTGTAGCTCTGTGAGTATTTGAAGACTGCTGCAAAACTCTCATCCTGAGGTGCCCCTGTCTCCGCAGAGATGTTGTTCTGGAGCCACCTTGCCCTGATGACTCCCTTTCCACCAAGGAAAACTTCAGCTGGTACCTCACCCAGCTTTGGCAATGAAGACTTGATAATTACTGAGTGCAAAGTGTTTTGCCATTAATTCAACTTTCATGTTGCAGTGTTTTCATTTAGCCCATGTTTCCACTCTGTTTTATCAGAGTACCCAAAGTTGGGGTTTGGGGCTTGTTTGGTTTTTGTTGTTGTTGGTTGTGTTTTTTTTTTTTTAATATAATCAAGATGTGATCTCTCCTGGGACTTACCTACAAGGACTACTCTTTTGTCAGGGAAGGAAATCAGGTTGGTTCAGTCCAGTTGGTGTTTCACATGCCCATGTTTCTTGTTAGTACCTGAAGACCCTCGCAAAACTTAACCCAAATGAATTAAATAAATGAATTAAACTGCAGAAATACCTGTGTTCTTACAAATAGTTTCTTCCTTCTGAAATCCTTTAAGAAACTTACTTGTTAGCCCTCTTCCTTCCTCCCACTTTCACTTCTTTATCAGTGGCACCGTGTTTGAACTTTTCCAGTATTTACAGACAGTGTGTGAGCTCTTAAAGATGATGTTTAACAGTTTAGATAGGAGACTGGCTGAAGTGATGCCTTTTAATACAAATTTCATAAAACCCAAGGAAAGTATTTGCAATGGCAGGAATAGAGAAGGTAATGTCCCCAATCACTGGCAAGTGTCAAGAGTCATGACATGCAGTTATACAAACAAATTCATGGCAGGCATTTGGGAAATGCTGATTACTTTGTGAAAGGTCACACCTGTATGTACAAATAAACCACATAGTTTTATTTACAGAGCAAAGGAAATAAAACAGTTCTCTCACAATCAGTATCCTGGTAGGTGTGAGGGGTCCATTGCAAGTCAGCACTAAAAGTGCTTCCGCACCTCTGGCTGTGCCTGGGGGAGCTCATGCTCCCAAGGTGGAGGCTCCTGCACCAGGCTTTGAGGCTCACGTACTCTCTGGTGTAACCACACACAAACTCTGGTCAGTATCGTAAGCAACACAAAGCTTGGGTTTTTTGAAGAGAGTGTTTTAAATTATGGGTTTTGTGGACTTCAAAGAACAGATTTGCTAAGCCGTAGTGATAGATGTTCCATGTGTATTTTAAAAGCATATTTCCATGGATACCAAATAAAAGCTATTCCAAATTAATTAATGAACTTAGGATTCATGTTTTGATGTCCCCTTGGGAGTTCCAGTTCAAAAATAAAGTAGTTAATGTGGCTGCTGCTCTTTAGCTAGTTCAAGGTGATCAAGTTATTAGATCTTCTGAATAAAGATTAATGTCTAAACATAAGCCTGAGCAACATCTTCCACAGACTTTTCACAATTGCAGGATGACAAAATGAAGTTCTGAGAAATAAACTTTTTGTCTTGGGATGTCTAATCTGTAGTAACACTAACAAAGGTACAGTAAATGTGGAGAGAAGCTTCTTCACACTAAAGTAGCTTTAGGGAAAAAGGGGAATAGCAAGAAGAAAGACTCATACTTGACTTGATTGTTCTCTAAGCATTCTCATGGCTTACTAATGATATGTTACATACTGGGGATATTACTATGTGTGTACTATATTTCCTGTGGAGATGGGAAGTTGGGAAGGAACAAGTGATCATAGCTAGAATAGACATGAATAGACTGCTGCCTCTGCAGGTGGTAGGAAATCACTGCTGAAGCATAATCTCACCTGTTCAGTTAATGATCAAAGGAAAAGCTGTTGTGTCCAGTTGACGTAAATACTTCTGAAAGCTTGGATGAACTTTAGGTTACTTACCCTACAAAGTTTCCAGTTTACTCTTCAGTTGCTACAGTTAATAAAGAACTTGCTGGTGCTAATTAATTGTATAATCAGAGTTTTACCAATCGCCCACCAGTCACTGCCCAGAAAGCAGAGCCCCCATGGAGCATCTCAAAAAGTGGACTGAATTTTTCAAAAACACACATTGTAGCACCAAAGGTAGCTTTTTCCCATTGGATATGCTTTTAGCATTTTATTTTGATGTAATTGTGTTTTGTGTGCCTACTTATTTCCTAGAAACATTTCAAGTAGCTATATAACTCAATTAAAATATTATTTTTTCCCGAGAATAAATACTAGCCATCATTAGCTTTCTGCAAAATTTAGACTTTTCATGGGTTTGTGAGGAAACAGTACAAGGTGATATATTGCACCTCAGCTACGTGTGTGTAAGTTATATTGGAGGTCTGCAGACAAAGACTGATGAAGTTACTGAAGCTACTGGAGATCTACAGCTTCAGTTTCGACAGCTAAAGTTCCTTCTGCCCTCAATGCTCCTTCTAGAAAGCTCTCCAGCCAGAGGATCACCTTAACGCCTGCTGGGCAAACTGCGTGAGAAGATCCTGGAGAACAGGGGAAGTAAAATCAGGGGTGTGAGGACAAGGGACAGGGAGAGGGGGGGAAACAAAGAACATGCACAGAAAATATAGCCTCTATGTATTTCTAAAATAGATTATTTCAGCAGTTTGGCAGGTGACAGTTACTACTTGTTTTCCTACTAAAAGTGGTAGGGAAGAGTCGTATTAAGAGTAGTTGTAATGTTTTAATTTAGTCTTAATTAAATCTTACTGCATTCTATTTCACTTTCAAATTTTTCTGTGCTTATGACTGATTTGCAATTCAGACTTACTATTGATGCTTAAGTTGCCATTTATGCATGTAGTTTCTGCGGTTGCTAAGAAAAATTTAACTGAGAGTTTTTATAGCACTACTTTTAGGAAAGTCTAGGAAAAAGAGTGTAGTTGTGTAGTTTGGGTGTTTTTACATCTTAGGTATTGTTTATTTGGTTCAAAATTCAAGCTAAATGATCAGAGACATCTATTTTCTTTTGTGATTATAACACTGTCACAGTAAGTATTTTGTTTGGTGTTTTTCTGTTTTTCTCTTGGGCTGTTAGCTGAAGAAAACAAAAGGAATGGGGAATGGATTATAACGTTTGGTTTGGTTTGGTTTTGGGGTTTTTTGTTTGTTTTTGTTTGTGTGTTTTGTTTTTTTAAAGGCAGAATCCTACATGTATATGTTTGCTTTCAGTCATTAATCAACCACTGAAAACTAGACAAAATTCAAGCAGAGATTATTTCATTACAATTTGGGTGTTGAGCACCACCTTGCTAAGTGTGAGTCTGCCTTTTGTCCTCACAGTTCTGAAATAAAATTAATTACATTATCTTTAAGGGGGAGAACTATTAGGAAATAATATGTAGAAGTAAAAAAATAGTGATTATAGTATTAAATACTAGCAGATTTCCACATAACAGCAAATTTGAGATTGGAGGGCTGTTGAGTCAACTGTGAAGACACAGACTCGTGGTCATCTTCTTGCCAGCCCAATGATGGGCATTGTGTGTGATCACAACCTTTCTGTATTCAGTTGAATGTTGCGATAGTGTATTCGTGTACCAACTCTTATGTGATGTTTGTAATTCTTTACACTTGGAAATACTTGGATATATTTGATGTCACGTACTCTAACTCGGGTTGTTCAGCTACGCCAGAACAAATACAGCAAAGCACATCTCAGTTATAGATGGTAAGGTGAATGGGAAACTGGCTGGACTAGTGAGCTTAAAGGGCAAGGAACAGTGGAACAAATCATTACAGAAATGGAAAAATAAGTTTGATTTTGCTGCCATATATATAATATATATAATGACATATATCACTAGATGGAAGAAAATCACTGTTATCAGAACAAGGCAAATGACAGATGAACGGTCCTGGATCTCACCAGCCCACAGTGGGGTGCAGGTACTCTTGTTAGCTGTTTGCCTGCTGGTTGTTATAAAGCAGGGTTAAAACTTACATATTGAGAGAAGCTGCTCAACCAAAGTTTATACATAACAGGAGTATATGAAACATAACATTTAAATTCTTATTTGGAATCAGATTACTGCAGTCTGAACAATTCCCTGTATCTAGGACAAAAACAAATGTGTGAAGGAAAAGATGAATTGCATTAACACTCAGGTGGCCTCTTAGACCAAACTAGCTCAATCTGACATTTTTATCTTATGCAGAGCTGTGGACTTTAATGTCTCCATCTGCCTTCAGTCATTTTTAGAAAAAAATGGATATTGCAGAATATTCCACGGAACTAAAATTTTCAGGCAGTTGAGACAGACCTATACAAGTCAGAGTTTTGCATTGCTTTCTAATCACTCCAGAAAGTTAGTTATAGAGAAAAATGTCATTTTGAGAGTTGTATAACATTCCTAGATTTCTCTACTTCTTGTTTTCCCAGGAAATACTAGATGCCTACATCTTAAGGCGCTTCCCAACAAGGATTTCTGCTAATGAATGTTTTGCAGAGCAGTTGACTTCACTTTTATGGTGTACACTTGCATTTTATGGTTTCTGTAGAAATAAGGGGAAAGCTTAATTTAAAAAAGAGAAAGCTCCATTTGATGTCTCATCTTGAAGGTCGGTGTTCTCATTTAAACAATACTATGACAAAAATTGCAGCTGCTGAAACTCACAGATAAACTATGGCCAACTGAGTTGGGGCAAAAAAGGTGATATGGGAATTTGGGATTCTCCCTGCACAATGCACCTTGTCAGACTATGTTTTTGGTGGACAGCTTATTTCTGTAGCTCATGGGGTCATAAACATGTCTCTCCTTAATGGCCAAAGACAGCTAGCCTCAGTGGCTTCCAAATCTGTGAGCAGGCATTGCAGAGCAGGAGCCCTGTTACATTTACTTTAATGGCTTGCTTAAAAAAAAATAAAAATGTAAGTGTACTGGTGCCTCCCAGGGCTTACGTGTTTTGGTGGTGGGTTTTTGTTTTTTTTTTTTTTTTTTTTTTTGTGCATGTGTGTGCCGTGTAGGCAAACAGTGTTGTTTGGTATACATCAACTAAATGGAGAGGAAAATCACCTGGAGCAACCTTGTCAGTTTCTGGCTAGAGGCCAATTTCAAACATTTTATGACTGCAGATTTGTTGCAGAGAATCAAAGAAGTGGTAGTCAGAGCATCCAGAAGCAGAATAAATTAACCTCTGTTAAATTTCATCTGGGGAACCTTTACAGCAAGGGAAAAGAAAAACCAGGAAAGTTTGCCTCTATTTTGAAGCTTTTCTAGAGCATATCTTTAATGATGGGTAACCACAACTTCTTTCCAGATGATAATGAATGTACAAATTTTTCAGGGCAGAGAAGATGGAGCTAAACAAAAATGAGCTCAGGGTGCCACTTGCACTGACAGTTATCTGTAAATACTCCCCTGAGACATGAATTAAAGCACTGCTCTGGGTGAGTAATCATACAGCTAACATTTGAAACTGAGGGGAGTGGGATGTTTGTCCTCTGAGTACTTTAATCTGGAGTGACTCTGGCACTGGGAAATGCAGAATCCTCCCTTGCCCAGTGGGTTGGGGGGATTGAACTGCACAACAAAACAGGGTTCCAAGTGTTTTCATTAAATAAAAATATGTAAGAAAAATGAATACTTTAGTAAAAGCTACATTTTTGTTGTCCCCCATGCCCGTAGCAAATGTGCTTAGTGATAGGTTCATTTTGACTTCTAAAAGAACATCTGTCAAATACAATTATCAGGGAAGACTACAACTTCGAAGGTATCAAAGCAATGTTTGCAGAAATAGGGCTTCAGAGCACTTGTAGATGGAAGAT
Organism: Thinocorus orbignyianus; assembly: GCA_013400375.1. Lineage (NCBI taxonomy): Eukaryota > Metazoa > Chordata > Aves > Ciconiiformes > Thinocoridae > Thinocorus > Thinocorus orbignyianus. The sequence continues at coordinate 127,557 of VXBW01009185.1, read as the reverse complement.
GTTTGTCGAGTTCCTTTACATGTAATTTTGTGTTTCTTTTCTTTATGGATCTTCCAGCTGTGGTACGTGCTGTCTGTTTAAAGGCAAGAATACTCCAGCAGTTTTCCTTTTAAAAAAAGTCTCTGGCAGCTGCGCTGTATTTATTTATTTGTTTTGTTTTTTCTCTCTGTCTTGGGTTGAAAAGAAAGGCAGGAAAGTGAAACAAAGCACAGAAATGAAGCAGTCTGTTCCACTGGAAATCTCTTAAATATAAATAATAATCTTTATTGACTAGGTAATTCTCTCTGATGGTCTTGCTTTTCATATTTTTAACTGTTCTCAGTTAAGACAGTGTTGCCTCAATTCAAGAAAATTGTTTGTCTTGATATTGTTAGAGTGAAGGAAGTATTAGATTCCCATCAACATACAATCAGATTTGAAAGCACGTCGAAAATATTTTGAATGCAGTTATAAAAGAAAATACATTTCTTCCAAATGTCTGAAGAATTATTTATATTCATGGTAAGATCAGGTTGGTATTGAGAAATGCACATTAATTGCTGCTTTTACTTTTTGCATGTCATGTGTATTATATGCTGAAGGTATCATTTCTGTTTATGAGCTTTTAAGGACTCTGGTGTAATAAGCAGATCGAATACTGGTACCTACTCCATACATGAATTCATTCTTATCTCTGTGTACCCCATCATAACAATGACTCTTGGCTGACGAACTGAGCATTATTTTAGACCACAGGGAGGGGGAAAAAAAGAGAAATGAAAAGGATTTATTTCCCATTTTTGGACTGCTCACTAGCCCACAATTCAAACACGTACAGCATAATCTAGTGAGAATTAAATGTCATTGTTTGAATTTAAGAGGAGTGATCTACTGCATGGAAATTATGAGAAACCCTGAATTGCTTTCAGATGTCCCTACAGGTGGTTGTCATTCCTAACGACGAGTCAAGTGCCCAGGTATGTTGGCAAATCGTTAGCAGAGAAGGTGGATTGTATTTGCAGGAAATCAGGTGTAAATAACCAGGGGTACTTGGTGTCTTCTCTTTTAGAGCCACAGCGTCTCTGTCGCTGCTGTCCTAGAGAAAGGGCTGTTCAGATTGTTTCAGAGAAACCGCACCACGTTTGCATTAAGGCCTGGAAGTAGGAGCTTTGAGCTTTTTCCATTATGTTTTTATGTAAATTTTCCCCAGTGGAAATAGCAAATGACACTGCTGTTACATCCTAACCCTGTGCTGCTGGGGTGTTATCAGCCCCCTCACCCAGGTACTTTTGTAGACTCCAGTGGAATGTGGCCAGGGCTATGAACTTGCAGAAGAGGGGGATGGACCTCCCCAAGCACAGGGGGATTCTCCATAACCACAGCAGAAAGCAGAAGATTTCAAGATTTCTCCACAGGTAACTTCGTACTGAGTTAATTTAAGATTTGAACAGAACAGCTAAACACCTGCTGCTCTACTCAATGTTTATGAATTACATGATTTTCCTCTGGGGGGGAGGGGGCGGGAAGAGGAGGGGGGGAGTCTTATTTGGTTTCTAAATGTCTGCATGCATCACCTTGTGTAGGCATCAACTCCTGTTCTCTAGAATTCAAGTGTAATTTGCTGAGGTTCAAAGCTGCAGTGCGATGACTCATTCCTCCACCGGGCAAAAGTACCAATAGGTATTTTGTAGTGTTAGTACATTGATGTAGGTGAAGAGAATATGTGACAGAGCAGCAGACAGGATCTATTGCTCATACTTCAAGATGTAAATCAGTCAAAGATAACTTCAGGTAAGAAGGAAACCTCCTCTCTGTGTATTTAATGTCTGGCTATAAATTCATGAGGGCTCTAACTCCCTCTCACGCAGCAATATTGACTAATGTGTTTTTCCTATATACAAGTGTGCATTTATCAGTTTGTTCTGCCCACAGCACGCACATTCACAATCTTGATCATAGATGAGGACACCTCTTTTCTAAGACTTTTTTTTTTTTCCTCCCAAGTACAGATTAATTAATAAAGTCTGCAGAGGATGCTGTGGCTGCTCATACAGCTCTATCAAACGGCACCCGTTCTTCACAATCCAAAATTTTGAGAAATTATTTAATTAGAAAAACATAGTGTGGTGTTTTCTATCTCAGTAGTAACAATAATTACGATGAGAAGGACTGCTTATAGTTAGAGCTGAGTGTAGATCGCTTCATTTCCTAGGTAGTGCAACCACAAGCTTATAAACAGATCTCTTCTGCTTATGTTTTAGGCTTTGAAAGAACAGTATTCTGAAGGCCATACAAGCTATATGCAAAGCCTGTGTGCTTCATGAAAGGAACTGCGGTTTTAAGAGAGTGAGAAACATTAGAAGCCTCTAATTACAGCAATGCTATTTGTCAGTGATTGTATAGTAGGCTATATTAAAATGTGGTTTGCGTTTGTTCGCTTTCAAGCCAAGATAACAACCTCACAGGAAACTGGGCTTTTACATCAATTAATTTAAAATTGATACAGCTCCAGTGCAGCCCAGATAAGGAGGCACTTGGTGAAACCTGTACTGGAAAGTTGAGCAAAGGCCAAGTATCAGTCACTGCTAATTCCCTGCTGCTGCTCCTGCAGGTAGCTTGTAAAGAAGATACAAAGGCTATTTAATTCCTGCATCCCGTAACAGCTTTATAATAAGCTCCCTGCTTCTGTAATAATTTACTGTTTTAATTCTATTATGTTGTTCAGACTAAACAGATAAGAAATAAAAAACCTGATAGGCATATTTCCCTTTAGTGCTTAGCTCTTCTGAGGCTGAGGTAACAAGATAAGAGGGGTATGTACACACAAAAAATAGAAATAGATCTCATTGGCTTAAACCATAGCTGTGGAGTGAACCCATGCACCCACTCAACATTCTAACACCATGCATAGCAATAAGAATAACTTCCATGTGTGAAATTCCCACAGTACAAGGCAAAGCAGTGTCATGAATAATGGTTGGCAGGCTCTGGAGAGGGTCTTCGCGATTTTGCAGCTCCAGCTTGGGAAGCTGCAGCCTTGGTCCTTCAGGTTCCTCAGCCTGTGATGGGAGCAAGATGGCACTGTGCTAAGGATGAACAGACTGCAGTAGTTGTTTTTTTCTGCAGAGATCTTGTGCCCTCTCTCTCCCCCAGTTTGGCAGTGGGTAGAGCTAACAAGCATACAGCCTGAGGTGATGCATTTGCTGCTGAAAGGCTCCTGCCCTTCTGGGGTGCAGCAGCACTTCTGAAAGCTGCCCTAACTGTTGTGCTACATATCAACAAGCCATAAACTGTGACTTTGTGATGGGATGTTTATTCACAGTGCCGTGTAGCTGCAAGGAGGAAGTTTACAATGGAAGAAATTGCTACGTAGTTCATTAATGCTGTAGATTTATTAAAAAAAAAAAAAAAAGTGGTTGGCACAGACTGCAGGGTTTACTTACCAACATGTCAGTTCCTTCCTGAATGTCTCATACATCTTGAGTGTTATTTTTGTCCAGTTGCTTCCTGCATATCCAACTTGAACAGTCAGAAATAAAAACAGAATTCAGTGCATTAGCAGTGTGCTGCTGGGACATGCTTCTGACCTACTCACGTGGGGATATTCTAAAGGCATGCAAACAGGGATAGGGGAACAGCCAAGTTACATATAGGGAGATATTTGATGCCTTGACTAAAGCTAAGAACACATATGCTTTGTAAAAATACAAATATTGTGTTAAAGAACCTTAATTTGTAACTGTGCAGTAAGGGCTTCATATTCTGTATCTGATTGTGATATTGAAAAAACTGCTTAACTTTACACTTAAGGACAGATAGGACTTTTGCATATGGAAAGTTAAGCACATCCTCATGTGCTCAAATGATTTCCCTGTGCTGGAGGCCCCTCAGGTGTACCTGAGCACAGGAATTGTTCCCTCTGTGAGACACAACCGCTCACAAAGAGGACAACCCCATCAGATGGAACTGGGTTTTGTTTTGTGGTTGGATTAGGAAGGACAAAGGTCTGTGTTATCTAGTCACAGTGGTGTTCAGTACCACAACAGACCTTAAAGAAGAATAAGGAATTACGGAAAGATAGGCTAGGATATTTAAAACTTTCAACCACTCGGCCTTGTCTCTGAGGCTTTGCATTATTTATCCATAGGGATCTCAGGTGAGGCTAAAGAAGAGAGTCATTGAAGCTTGATCTTGTTCAGGAAATTTGGATTTGACAGCTTCTTCTTGCTTTTTCTTGGCTTATGCTGCTTCTGTCTGTGCCAGCTGAGTTGGGGAGGTGTCAGGTGCAGGGTCCCTGTCCTCCTCAGCTCTGTCATGCTTACCAGTGTGTACCTCCTTTCTTTCACTCAGCCCTCCCAGGTGTACTTGCTAAAGTGTCAAAGACTGAAATCCAAGCAAGCATCCAGCAAAATCACTCAAAAGATACCTGCTGTCAGCAGGGAGCGCTTGATTACACTGTTAATGAGCACACTGCTTGGGGGTTTATCCATTTTGCTTTTGTTTTGCTCTTTCCTTGTTTAGTGCCCATTCACAGGAGTCTGTAATAAACCTGAGGCTCTAGGGTATGTTTTTGCTAGAGAGGAAGCAACAAACGCTTATTTTCTTTTTAAGTAGCTCATCTGAGCTTTGAGCAACAGGAGAGAGATTTCTCTTGGCAAACACGAAAAGGACTCTTGCTTTAAATCTCAGCAGAGAGCTGGTGGTGCAGAGCCGGTGGCTGCTGGTCAGCTAAACCCCAGCTGCTGCTCCCCCCGCAGACCTGCTTGATGAGCGAGGTAAATGCTGGTGTGCTGCTGCCCCCCTTTATCCACTCTGTCCATTGTTAAAAACCTTTCCCATCCCTCCCCTCCCACACAGGTACACAAGCCGCTTTCTGCTCTCTGACGGAAAACCACCGTTTTGCAAGTTTCTGGAGCTTTTTTTCAAATTGGTTACCAGTTGTGCCTTCAGTGGAGATATTTAAGAAGAGTTTGCTGCCTTGAGAGCAGATTTCCACTACAGAAGCCTCAGCTGGGGCAAAACTCATAGCAGCAGAAAGCCAAGGGTCAGTATATTAAAGCAGAATGCAATAATACATTCAGTCAGTAGGCTATCTTGATTTCCATATAAATGCAGAAAATTACATTTGACCGTGCACCTTTCAGGCATGTGAAACGCTAACGGTAAAGTAATTTTTATGTCTCCGACTTTGTTTTGCTTTAGTTACTTAATAAATGGAATTCTCTCTGGCATTCTTTCTGTTTTGTCTTGCTACACCAGTGTTTGAGCAGGGAAAATTTTAATTGGAATTAGTGACTACCAGTGGCACTTACACAGGTCCTTGGGTTTAAGTACTAGCAAGCTAAATCTTGGAAACCTGAATTCCTAAAATCATCAGAGATGTTTAAAATGTCCTGTACTGCAAACTGGTATTAATATACAGGTCTGTTGTTTTGAGCTATGAAGGATGCATAACGTCTTTTCAATATATTAGCTGAGACCACAGTGTTACCTTGTGTCACTAAACCTACTATTAACAAAAGCAATTTTGTTGGCAATGATGTACAATCTGAGCCTGCTTTTTTTGTCTCAGCTGTTTTCTAGCTCTAGAAATAACATGGTTTGTCCTAAACTCCTTTCATAGCTAGGGGTTCCTGGCAATCACAGATGCCATTCTGGCTTTATGACTAGCAAGCTTTATGACAGAGATAATGATAAATTTCTGATTTTCCTTTAAATAATTCTTACATGTTTTATTGAGTATGATATACCATCCTAGAAGATAGTATATTTACCATCTTACCATATTCTTATTTCTCATAAATGACGAAGACTTGTAGATCACAGGTTATTATGTACAGCCAAATGAACCACCACTTGGAAGGAAAAAATCATAATTTCTAGCAACCCTCTCCTTTGTAAGAGCACTGCTGGGGTACGTGGGTTGGAATGCTGCCCCAGGAGAATGGGGTTGGTCTGTGGGTGTACCTAGGAAGGCTGCGATAGTAGCCAGGTCAGGACTGGTTAAGTTAATTAAGACACTCTTAATTTCTTGCGTGCAGTGTCTGTTGTGGTCTGTTTGTGAGCTGTAGTGACAAGAGGCAGCAGTGAGTGTACCACTAAAACTTGTACTTGGAAGACTGTGGGTAATAACTTATAGGACATAGGTCAGAAAGATCTATCTGTCAGGATGGGCATTATCTGCTATGTAAAGCAGTACTTCTCCCCAGTGACTAGGTTGGCAGGACAGGACTGCTGAGGCAGTTCCAAGCCTTAACAAATGTTTTCCTGCTTATCTTGTATTAGTAGTTTTATTATCCTGTAAGTGTTTCTCCTCTGTTACAGAAGTAAGCTGACTTTCCATAGATAACACTGATGTAGGTAATGGATCTGCGGGTGGGAGGTGCCCATTCTCTGAATGCTAAGAAATGGTTCTTGCTCTGGCAGAATACAAGGTACAGTTAAGTTGGGATGTTGCCTTGCGTGCTTGTCACTATGCAGAAGAACAGTCAAAAAGCAAGATTTCTACCTAGTGGGAAGTTCTCAAAAAAAAGAAGCAAACCTTGCCTGGCACCCAGTTTCCAGAGTGTCAAGATTTCCAGGAAATGTTTGCTTTGGGAGCATCAACAAACAGTTTACAAAATGAAATGTGCTCCTGAGTCACAAAACTTAGCTTGTTGCCAGCTTCTCTTCTGCTACTTCTTAAATTTGCTCTTAATTTTATCATTCCTGGTTCATTTTCTAGTATATACTCCCAAACAGTCACATCAGCAGTATAATAGAATCTTTTCTTATCGCTAATATTGTTTTCCTAGTGCTTTATTCCCAGAAGATACTGCTGCTGTTGTGATGACTAAATACACAGAATAGCCTTGGAGTTCAGATATTACTTACCGCTATAGTAAACCTAAATGTGAAGAAAGGAAAACATGTAGTTTTCTTTTTTTAATATGTCTCTTTCAGATGGTTTGAGGTTAAATAATGTAAATGACCCATAATTACAATTTGATTTATCAGAAAACTGCCTATATAAAGGGAATCTGAATTTTTTAACAAAACTATTTTTATTTTTTTATTTTGTGAAGAGGGTCTTGTCGTCATCTCTTCTGTTTCCTTCTCCCTTAATACGTATTACTTATGAATTTTGTATTATTGGAGAATTTAACAGGGTTAAGAGTTTAACAACTTTGATAGTTTCTAATTTATACAGAAACTCAGCTTGTGTTATGGGAAAATGTTTTTATTTTGTGAGATTAAAAAAAAATATTTATCTTTGTAAAAGAGAATTCGAAGGCATTTAATTTTCTTGTAAAGAATACATAGGGAGATACAGAAAGGCAAAAAGGACACATTTAATTTCATGTGGAAATAATGGTATTGTGGGCACATGCCTTTATTGCTGCATCTCCTTCACAGACAATGAAATCCTGACTCTAAACAGTGAAGGGAATTTTCTTTAGCTTCTGGACTATTAACTGTTTTATAAAATGCTACTATACATGTAAAAATATCATATAGTGTGCCTCATCCTATGCTCATTACTTGCATAGATTTTTTTTGTCACTGCTGGTCACTTGTCTGCTGGATTATTATTTTTTTTTCCCTCGGCATGTTTTCAAGGCCTTTTCTTTTCACAATGTATAATTGTACAGAGCTTACAGTCAGTGCCTTCACTTTTCATAATTTCCAGTTCCAGAAGGCTCACTAGAAATGTATGAGAATCATTAGAAAGATCACTGAGGACTATTCAGACAGAAGGATAAATCACGCTAGGTCTTCCAGTTCTCAACTCTGCTAGTAAGAATCAGCATCCTTCCTTTAGTGCTCTTGATAAGAGACACAGGCAGACTCGGCCTGCTTGGCTCTGTTCTGCTCCTCTGGCTCATTTTTCCTGATATTTTCTTGAATCATGACTTGAATTGCAAATAATAGGCCTGCTTATATGAAAGGATACCTTTTCAAATGAGTAGAAGCCATGTGTTGAACTCCTTGAAAATGGCTCAGTGGCATTTAATATACTTTGGTCAGGAGTTCAGGATGTTCCATTTCTAAATTTGATTTCCAGCTGAAATATGAATGTGTCTCACTGACTGATTATCCTTGGAAGTTTATATGCTTTTACAGTTAAAGATGTGAATGATTAATGCTTCTGCTATGCTTGGCTATGAATCATTATACGATGCCCTGATTTTTCTTTCTAAATCTCTGTGGCTGTAGCAAATAAGGTGTTTAAGGGAGAGCGGGGAGAAAAAAGGGTAGAAGATGACCTTCCTATTAGTTGCACTTCAGATGAAATAATATTCAAGCAAGGACACACTTCTGAGTTTCTACCTAGTTTTTGGATCGTGGCAAAGTACAGCCCTACCAGCTCTAGGCTTCTGTAAGTAAATTCAAACATACAAGTCTTGAAAGTTGAATCAACAGACCAAGTTGTCAGGACTTAAATTCTAATACAATTATAACTAATCCTGTTATTATTTCCTCTCAGATTAGATGTTTTGGGAGTACCGAAAAATCAGATATTTCTCTGGTAAACACATCTGTCCCATTCTGGTGGCCAATATTATTGAAAGAACCCCTGAACCTCTTTCATCTCCCTCGGTCACAGAGCAGAAAGGCTGCTGTCATGGGAACCTGCTTCTTGCAGCCCATAAACCTGATCTTTGTCCATTGTTGAGGAGTGAACTCCCTGAAGTAATGATCAAAAAGTTATAAAATTAATAGTAAGTCTCACATTCAGTTCAGAGTTTTGTCTAGACCTTGAGAGCCAATGCTATCTGTCTTGCTTGCAAGTAACTAGTTCAAATTATTGAATTGAAAACAAGGGGGAGTGACTCATTTAAGTGCAGGTATCTACACTTAAGATGAAATGCGTTTTCCCAAACAGCCACCCACATTTAACTGATTCATCTGCTCCATTGCTATTTCACGATCCCAGGAGTAGAAAACACTACGCTTTTGCCTGTTCAAGAGAGCACTTTTCCTCACTGAGGACTTAACTTGGGTATCTGATGGCTCGGATGCAGTCTGGGATGGGCAAGGTACCATGGGGCAGATGCTTCAACTGTGCTGCTGATTGAAATCAGAGCAAACAAGAAACTAAAACCTCCCACAGGGCTTCCACAGTGTTGGGTTTGAGAAGAAATGAGGGATTAAAAGTGCTCTGCTGGGTCTGCTCTCAGGAGGGCAGATGCTGTGCATTTCCCTGGTAGGCATTACTCTGAACAGAGCATGCTGTCCTAGAAGGCATGGAGTTAGTGGCCCTCGTGATACTCATAAATTCCTTTTGCCATATTTCTCCAGTGATGGAGTAAGGGAGATTTACTATTTGGCATCTTCATCTGTAAAGGAAAAAAGTGCTTTGTCTGATGCTGTTTTTGTCATAAATACTGAGAGCAAACAGGAGAGCAGATTTTAATTAAAAAAAAAAAAAAACAAAAACATTTTTGGACAGCTTCTGCCATGATGAATCCTTTCATTGCAAATATTTGAGCAAAGAAGTTTTACATGGAAAAACTTCTAAAGCAATCTGTGAGCTGGTGGCTGCACACGGAAGAGAACATGTCAGGGGCATGAAACCATTCTATTCTGATTCAATAACATCTAACTTCATACCAAATTCTGCACTGTTATTCAGCTGTTGCTATAGTCAAAACACTTGCATCACCTTATGGCCGGTGTCCACTTCTCCCAGAAGACTCAAAGATAGGAAAGTAATTTCAAGTTCCTAGTGTCTGCCTTTTAGCTCCAGTCATTTTTTTTTTTTCATCCTCCCCAAAGTGATCATTTGCCCTATTCAACTTCTTTTAGACAGAATGACTTTCAGATGCTCGTTATGTTTCTGTAGCTTGGATCAGCTGGGAACAAAGTCTCATGCTACTTTGGGTACTAATCGCTCTAAGTAATTACTGAATCCTCAGACCTCACAATGATTGTTTTATAAATAATTCCCCGCTTTAAAAGTTAATCACGCATATGTTTCCTGAAACAACTGTGCAGAACAAATAATGCTCTGACAATGTCACTGTTTCTGTCATAGGGTACAAGAAGAAAAAACGATGGGGCTGTGCGAAGTGGCAGGAGAGGTGGGCTGGCTCCATGACCCTGACAAGTGAAACTGGTTCAAGTGCAATCAATCAACTAATTCTCTTTTAAAGGAGGAATGGTGGAGTGCCACTCTGCCATGGAGCTCTGATGCTCAGCAAAACCCCCATCTAAAGGCTTGCTGGAAATGGAGGGATGCAGCCATGTTTCTGACAAAAGGCAAAGGAGATAACAGGGTGTGTGTGTCTCCATTAAAATCCTTGCCTTAGGCTTTTTCTTCCTGCTTCAGAAATTCAAATGGGTGCAATTCCTGTGTGGTAAGGGAGACTATGTAGGTAACAGTATAAATGTGATGGAATGAGAACTTAAAATAGTGAATGTATAGCGTTTGAGTAAATAACAGACTGCAGATTGGGTTTTGCTAAATATATTAGCATGATAGGTGAAGCAGGCTGACAGTATTGTTAAAACCAACACTGGAGCATTTGTACAGGGCAATCAATATCCCTTCTGGCTGCAGTTGAAGAAAATGTTTTAATAGAAATTCAGTTTATAAGTCTGAAGTAGAGGAGGTATTTGTATTTCTTATGGTAATAAATGTGCTTTTCTCTTTGAAAGTGTGTGTCAGATGAATTTTTTTCTTCTTCATGGGCAATGGAAAGCCTCTTGTAATAACTGAAATAACAGATATGGTGGAAGGGCACTGGTAAGGGAAATCAAGCATAGCTGACTAGCTAGGGCAGAGGAGTATCTCAGGATGATTTCTTGCAGGCTACAAATGACCATGTGTGTATGTGTGCAGCCTGAAATAGGAGCAAACTGTTCTGAATAAGAGACAATATTTGGAACCCTATCCCCACAATTTATAACATCTGCCTTCTACTGCAGAGGCCAGAACCATAATCAAGAATATTTCTGAAAGCTAGAAAACATTGTTTGAGAATAAGTTTGTTCCAGTAAATGCTTTTAAACTGCTTTCAGCACCTATGTCATCTCCAAAAAGAAACGTTTTCAATATAGATATGGATTGTTAGAGAGATTTTTACTCCTTCAGTTAATGGGACCTGTGTGAATTCTGTTGCAGATCTGTAGGTGAAAACAGCACACAATTTAAAAGAAGCAGCATTCTTTCTCTTTTTCTCTTGCATTTTCCAGGAGTGTATCTCTGACAGTGAAGTTAACGTAATACAGGAATGTAATAGCAGCTTACTATAGACTTGCTGGAGACTTGAGATGGCCATAAACAGCCTATATCTGTGCATTGTCATCAACAAGGTATTCGAGGATTGTTCATGACTCAGACATTTTTGAAAGCTGTCAACTTCATTTCATGGTATTTGCATGACTTGGTTTTCGAATGATGTGCCTTCCTGAATCTACTGTGCTGTTGCTGATCTACGAAGGGCTTCCTAGTACTATTTCTTCTGGTTGGAAATAAGACAGGAGAAGAGTTAATGGGTTTTTTTATACTGTGACAGTTATCAGCAGTTACCATTTATTTTGTATCAATCAGAGGTGGCTTAGGTTTCAAGTTTAATAGTGACAATGAACTAACCACAAAGAACCCAAATCTTAACACAGTTTTATTTAGCCTCTGTGTGTTTGCTTTTACCTTCTGAAGTGTTTTTAGGTGATCTGAAAAGGCAAGAAATTTGAAAGGCCAGATTAATTATGGAAAGCTCAAATCTGCTTGCGTTTTTTGTGTCTGTGAAGAAATACTATGCCTCTACTTCCAGACCAAGCTTTGTTTTACCAGCCAAGGAGCGTTGCTCATCAGTCCCTGGCATGAAGCGCACAGCCCTGTCTTCAGAGAGCTCTGCAGGAAAAAGTCAAGGCTCTTGCCTGAAGCTGCACCAATCCAATTCCATGACAGAAACGGCAAATTCCTTCCCCAGACAGAACAATGCTGTTTACTACAAGATGTGATCTTCAGAAATCAATCAATTTTGTACTTTTCAGTAAATTCAGGCTGCTCCAAATTAAATTGGAAAACTGACTGACATGAAAGTAATTCTCCTAAGTAAATTTCTGCCTACATGTCTGCAATAATATCAATGCAGATTTCATGAATATGTTTCATTAAAAGGATTTTCATTAGGAATGAGTTCCAAAATTTACTAATATGTCAGACTCTGAGGACACTCATAAGTATATCCACAGTCTCTCTAGATCTGTCCTTTTATTCCCTCTGTCTCTCTGCCTGTATTAATAAGCATTTCTATAAACTGCCTGTGAGTGTACTAGTCTGGAAGGCTTTACAAATTACAAAACCAATTTTGTTTTCTTTGCATATATTCGGTCCCTTAGTTTTCTCTTTCATTATTTTTAAGCCTATTACCCTTCCACTTTCTTAATAAAGAAGTAGTGAAGATGAAGATCTAATCATGGGTGGTACCATGGCCGTGCCATCTCCTATGTCTCACACTGAAAGGACTCGTAAATTTCTAAAAGGCACGATACCATGCTGGAAAGTTGCACCTTTAATAAGGTTGGTGGACAAATCTATTTAAGAGCAGGTTCCCACTATTTAAGGATCCATTTGTTTAAGAGAAGGATCCTACCTGTGGTGAGTGGCTGCCAGAGACATCGCTGTTCAGCGTCCAAGAAATCATGACCTCATACTGCCTAACATGTCTCCTCCCGAACTCTGCTAAACTTTGATGCTGGTGAGTTACAAGGGCTCTTTTGACTACAAAAAGAAGGGTCTCTGATAAACAGAAAGAGAAATGAAAATACAAAAGCTGTGGATGTGTGAACATTACTCTTCTGGTGACATACTCTCTCTGAAATTTGTAGAGAATCTGACCTAGGGTTAATGAGTGTATTTTTTCACCTTTAGGGTACCACTTATTTTGATTTTTGGCTCAAAACTGTGTACTTCTTAACTACAAAATGTTCCGAGAAAAAGCTTGTGGTATTTTTTTTTTCCCAAATGTTCCTTATTCTATTTACTGTCTAATGCAATTGTTCTGTGTTTGGTTTTCCTGAACTTCATCAATTTATTTGCTTGTGATATCTTGACCAAGCTGTTGCCATTGAAAATATCAGTCTGTGTGCTGTGCGTGCATTTCTTGTCTGATATACTTGAATTTTGAAATTCTCCCTCCAAAAAGCAAGTTTATTTCAGGATTCTTAGCAGTGGTAGGACATGCTTGCTACCTAAAAAATGCACACACATGCTCCAAACTTTTATGTTATGTTATACCTTTCCGCAAGATGATGGATGTTTCTGTGATTATCTTTGAAGTGACAGTAAGCAAAGTTTCTGTTCTGAAAATGTATCTACCTAGGTTGAAATATTTTAATATCTTCCTGAAGTTATGTACTCAAATTAGGCACTCTATTGGACTAAAGGTTTTAGTATTTTCTATTGGTAGTTTCAGTGCCTGCCCATAATTATTCAATAAAAATAATCTTACTGACTTAGTAGATGATTGGAACCTTACAAATAAGATGAGAAATTTCCCAAACCATCACTGTCTTATTTAGAAAGGACCAGGTTAACAAATATATTTTCCTCCCCAGTACGGAAATGCCTTGGTTTTATCAACCCATTTCAAGATGAGTGGGTTAGTTGAGGAGTTCACTTTTCCTTTCTCCTTTATTTTGAAATAATGTTGATTCTCTAATAATTTGGTGATAAAAATAGTAATAAAGGCAAACTGAGGCAATAAAAGGTAGGTGAAAATACCATTAAATTATTGTGTGCAGTCAAATAGTTTGCTTGTGAATGTGGAACCCACCATTAGGGTCTCTAGTCTTCTGAACAAGGTCTTTCCAAGATCTCTTTAAAAGTAAGTGCAGAGTAGGTTTCAACATTGATAAGTGTTAATTTTGGACTTTATAAATGATCTAATAGGGAGAATAGTGCTCCAGTGCCAAACATTCAGTTTACCTTCTAACGGGCAAAATAGCACTGCAGATTTTTATCTCCTGCTTAATAGCTATGGGCTAGGGAAGGTGGAGGGGGGATTATTTAAGTAAAATTATTACTTAGAGGGGGTTTATTTTCTTTAATGGAAATAATGTATAAAGTTTGTAAAGTAAAATAACTTTTATAAATGTATTTTTAGAATTAATTTTGCAGACATAATATTTTTTCCCTTTGTGGTGAAAAGATGAGTACAAGCTATAACAAGGAGTGGTTCAGGTTTTGTGATCCGGATAATTCAAGCATTCAAATGTTACCTCTAGGAATGCTTGAACAACTTCGGTCTTCCTAGAGGGGCCTGATGCTCTTCCTTTGAGATGACATTCTTATTTGCAGGTTTTTACAATCAAGTACTTTCAAGATCACTGAAAGCATAGGTTATTCTAATCAACATTTGTTATGTGCTCTCTGTCCTGTAGTACCTAAAAATATGACTATTGCATCAAAATAGAATTTGTTAAGATTGATTCCAGGATTTGAGAAAAAAATGGGGAGGAGTAAAAAGCACATATATTTATATATCTGAGGAGATTATTTCTAAAGCTTTCACTTTTTTGGAGAAACCAAAGCATTTACATATTTTTCTTTAATTGTTGTAATTAAGGAAAAAGTGAGTAACATAAGCACATGAACCTTATGTGTCTGGAAGCAGACAAGAAGTGTCAGCTTAAAAAAAAAAAAAGGAAGAGACATTTAGCATATTTAGTAACTGAAGGGCTGATACAGGATATAATTTAATTCACTTGTATTCATGTTCTGTTCCATTGCAAACCAGTTAAAAAAAAATGGTTTTGTTATCAGTTTTGAGCAAACCTCAGACTTCAGACTTTGGGAAACTGACTTAGAAAAAACTTTAAATGTATAACCAAAACCCTGGACACCTATTCCTAATTTAATGAGAGCTTTAGCTGGAATGGGGCTTATTCGCCAAATCAATTCAGCTATTTTTCTAAACTAAGGTATTGTCTAACATTACCTCCACTGTATTGGATCTCTGTAGAAAGTGCTAATGTGAGCCAAAACATTTTTCTTTAACTGTTATGCTGGACATTTTTTTTTCTTTATTATAGCTTGTACCAAACAACAAGTTATTTACTGTTGCTTCAAATGTTTTTCATTTTTGGTTAGAAATGCAAATTAATCAAGATCTGTCCTGATACTCCTTTGCTTCTGGTTTGTTATCTTTTTTTTTTTTTTTTTTTTCTTCCTTCCCCGAAGAGTAACTTGAAATCATTACTTCATTTCTTGGTTTCTGAAATATGCTGCAGAAGTAAAAAAGCAGTACTTCAGTTTTCAGTTCTCACTGTTTGCATTAAATTTTGCTTTGACTGTCATTTTCTGACTGAAGGACTCAGTATTGGATTGCAGGAGTCAGTATTTTGGATCTAGGTACACATGTGAGACAACTCCCAAATTTCTTCCCCCTGTTTTTGTGGGAGTTGGGAGGGGGCTCAACAGAAAGCAGCAACAGCAGCTGATGCCTTGATTGAACCATGAAACTTGGGTTCATTTGTTCTTGCCAAAGACTCTGTCATGCTTTCAGGATTCAGGATAATTGAATTGCTGCCCACTTCTTTCCCTGTAATCCTCTCTTACCCTTCTTTACTTGTCAACAGGTCTTAGTGCAGAAATTTACCACGGCTGCATTATAGATGTTTCACCCTGGGTTTTTTGTCTGCTCGTGTCATAAGGAAATAAAAACATTTAGTTTTTAACTTCTGCTGTAACAACTACCTCAATTAACTTTTTTTTTTTTTTTTTTTTTTTTTTTTTAGGTTGCATAGCTAAAACACAATTACAATTCATGATCTGTTCTTCACATCAAAATACTTTCTCTCGTTTGACTTCAGTTCTTTGTAACAACTGAAGATCACAGTAAATTAGGATTTTAAAAAAATAAAATATTTTCTGTGGGAGAACCGATCCATTAACTCTTGAGGGTGAGGGGAGCAAAGATAAAGAACATATTCAGAATTAAACATGCTAGTATGCTGGTAGTGGAAGTTTGCTATCTAAATGACAGGACAAAATCTGCTTTACTTGCCATACCCTAAAGGAAAACAGATACCTGGTATTAGATGGGGAGGCAAAACTGCCCCTGCTTGAAGAATGCGTGACCCAAGGCAGGCTGTTGGTATTTCCCATAAAAACACACCTTTAGTGAAGCCTGATCTCTGAGGTCCAGCACCACAAATGCCAGTCGAAGCCTTAAATGCTCGGTATAACAAAACCACTCTCAGGACACAGTTTCAGCAGTCCCCTTTCCTCCTCCTCACTTCATTTCCCTACTAACTTGCTGTAAATTCTTTCTGGCAGTCTCAGAAATGGAAAGAAAGACCATTAATTATGACCATTTGTAATGGCAGAGACCTATAAAGAAATGCTTAGTGAAGTCTCACATCTGAATCTCGGTCACACTTGGCAGTCACAGGGAACCCGCTTTCCTCCTCTTTCTCTGTACACTGCTGTGCCAGATCTGCAGAGGAGGGAGAGAAGGACTTAGTGCCACTTACAAATTTAATTTGCTGTCCACGGGGAACACAGTGATGATGGCTTTTGACTTTCACATGAATAGACTGGGATCTAAATGTTTCTCATCAGGACATGTTACATCATTAAATTTTAAAGCATCTCTAAAGAACGCTAGGTCACTGATTCTTGAATGCTGATCTTCAGCTTTGCTGAGGACGAGAGGTTAAATGTTGGGATCAAGTGCCTAACAACTGGACATAACTGAAGGTTTTTAGGAGTTGCAAGAGCAAGATAGTGTTTTTTATAAACATAACCATTGATGCAAGTTAGCTAGACGGTAGTATAGAAGACTCACAGTGGCACAGGGGGAACTGAGGCATTCATCAAAGCCTGGTGTGTGACATGGTAGTGCAAATTTTTCTTTTCATTTAAAAAATAACAAAAAGAATCATGTTGTTACAATTCTACTGACTTTAACAGACTTGGCATCAGGCACCTCCTTTCTCAGCTCCTTTGCAAGCACCGTAGTGCAGTAGTGTGGCTTTGCAGGAAAGATTGAGGTTTGATGTCCCAAACCTAAAGGAGAGTGGAGATCAAAGCATAACTCTCCTGAAAATTCATGGTAATCTCCACTAATGGAGCAGAAAAAGAATAACTTGCTGAGAAACTAAGAAAGAACTTGCCCTCAGTTGCCATTTAAGATACCCACTGTTCAGGTTTCAAAGTGAGGAATTTATTTATTTGAAGTTCATTTTTTCCTTAATCACAGCTTATTAAATTGAAGTAAATGGACAAAGGACAACTGGTTACTGAGATCGTATTTAAAATGGTATTGCCAGGCCTGTACAGAAATTTGTGAAGTGAAGTTAAAATGCTACAAATTTTTCTGGCATCATGAATTTCA
The DNA here is from genome assembly GCA_013400375.1 of Thinocorus orbignyianus. Classification (NCBI taxonomy): domain Eukaryota; kingdom Metazoa; phylum Chordata; class Aves; order Ciconiiformes; family Thinocoridae; genus Thinocorus; species Thinocorus orbignyianus. The sequence goes on along the minus strand of VXBW01009185.1, from coordinate 110,248 downwards.
ATTTAGGTGCTTATCTACCCTTCTAAGAATTATTTTTACAAGATTATAACTTTCTAAAGTTAAAGTTTATAGAAAAGTAATATTAAAAAATGAAGAAAAATAAAGAAAAATCTAAAAGGAACAAGTGAAAAACATTACTTCTGCTTAGTATTGGTTGTTTAAAAATGAGCCCTGTTTCACTTCTCATGTTATGCTTTTCTTTGTATCAGACTTAGTAACAATAACAATTTTCCATGTTACAATAAGACATATTTACCTACACTTTAATTACACAAACCCATTATAATTAAATGCATTTCAAATGGCATCCGAACAATGAAATAAATTCCTCCATATAGTAACATTAAATAAATAGGCAATATTCTTCTCTTTTCTCAGGACCAGAGGACAATGAACCAGTTGTTCTTTACTGCTTTCCAAGAGGGCTTATCATTCTACAGAGAGACTTAACATCTGGATCAATGATTGCATGTTTTTTAATGAAGTCCTTTAGCTCTTAGAAATTATTGAAAAAGCATCTCCTGTGGAAAACAAAGATTAGTTTAGCTGGATGCCATGCTGAGCAACGGATGTTTTTCTTGGCTGGCTTGCCACAAAACTGCTTCTATTCTGTGTATCAAGTAAGGATCTCCAGGCTTTAGTCCAGTAAACAAAGATAATTTTCTTGTAATTCAGCACACAGTGCTGAAACAGGTTTTGTTTTTGGATGGGTAAATTTGGGCCAAATTCTGACTGTTATCATTGCTTCTTTGTGTTGTGCTATTTCTGTAAGGAGACTCAAAGGGTCTCCTGGAAAAATCTGCATGTATGACAGAGCTAACTAAGGAATCCTACATCTTTTTCCTGTAAATCCCTATGTGTTAAGATTTGCCAGGATAAGGATTAAGCTGTGTAAAAGGGCTGCTGGCAAAGCACTGAAAGTATGTGCTGAAATGCAAAGAACAGCAGTGAGAAACTGCCCTAAGGTACCACTCTTCACTATTTTCCCAAATTACTGCCAGGTATACATTCACCCCAGAATTAAAAGGGAAAAAAACCCAGCTTTAAATGTTTGTGATGTTTTTCATGTTCCCCCTGGGCTGCAGTCCTGATTGAGGGTACTCTGTAAAGAGTGATGTCTCTTGCCCTCCAAGGGAACAGCTGGGCTCAGGTTTCTGGCATGTAGCCCCCGGGACTACCGTGTGCGGGGGGGATCCCCAGCATTCTTTGCTGGCAAAATCAGCCACCTTGTGATTTTGATATTGTGTTTGCTCCTACTCAAAAAAAGTGTACCATACAGGGCTTCACATAAGTCTTTCAGAGCAAGTCGCACATACACCTGGAAGGGCAATATTTTGCTCCTTGGTGTAAGGCACACGAGCAGCCCAATGGGACTGTGAGCTGATCCTTTCCTTGGATCCCAGTTTTTATTCCTAAATCACTTAAGCAGTTGTCTTAAGCTCTTTGGCAAGTCATTTCAGATCTCTGTGCTTTCATCTACTCAGTGGCTTACCATAGGGGCCTCTATCTATAGGAGGGCTTTCTGTAATATTGCTAGTGCTGGCTCCAGGAGCAGTCAGACTCAATAAGTCTCAGTTGGTTAATAACTTTGATTTTTAGTTAAAGAGATAAACGACATGAGAAAAGCAATAATGGCAAAGTATTGTTCTGGAAAAGTGAATCAATGGACACTTAAAAATGTCCCATTCTGAGACCTGTGTTTAATGGGATGACTGGAATATGCTGCAAGAGCTAAGCAATGAAATCCTTGCTTTGCTTCTGAATATGAGGAAGAGTTCTACATCTGAAATATTATTTTTTCAATGCTCTCATTTTAAATTAAAACATGCAAGAAGAGATACACTGAAAAAGGGACTTTGGCTAAAGGCTTCCAAGCAGTTATACTCTCACTGATGAACAGCATGGCTCTGTTTTCCAACGGAGAAGCTGGAGAAGTGAAATTAAATTTGACAGGTTCATTTCTACATTACCACAATTTTTGGCTAAAGGCAAAATTGATTAAAAAGAGAAAAGACTTAGGATGTTAGGAGTTGTAGCTGTGTTTCTGTGCTGGAGTCCTTGCATTAATCTAGACTTGGTGGCACTGGTTACAGCAAAAGACAATTCTGTACCAATTTCAATCTGTGCTTGTAAATAAAAGCACTGATGTAATAGATTTTTTTAATGCATGGGGTTTATGAATTCAGATGTCAAGACAAGTGCAGTTGGGAAAGGATGGAAGAAATATATTTAGGAAGAAGCACCTCAGAATAGTATGCTTAAGATAAAGCATTGGAATAAATACAGGCACTCTGGAGAAAAAATATTGTTCTAGCGAAATATTAAAGTGTTATTATTGTATATAGAAACATAAACACTTTTTACAGATCCGTGTGTATAGAGAGACAGATGTGCATACAAGGATAAAACCATCTGCCTTGTACAAATGAGCAAATTTAGAAGTTTAGGGGAAAAACCTGCAAGTGATAAATGACAGGCTCTGCTTTACCTTTTGAGTCAATCCTGTTAGTCTAGTTTTGTCCAGTACTTTCCATAAATAGTGCTGAGGTTATGACATGGCTCTGTTTTTTGTTAATTAGCTGAATTGACAAAGGAAGGATATCGACCAAATAAGATACTAGTTAGAACTTGAAGTGCGAAAACAGTTTGTATTACTTATAGTGTAATATTAAAAGGTAGGGGATTCTGTCTTTCCATGTTTGGGGTGTAAACTCAATACAAGCTGCTCCACATACAGAATTCTAATAAAAAGTTAAAAGATTCTGTAAAAAAAATAAATTATTAACACTTGGAAAAAGGATGAAGCTGCAGAAACAACAAGATGAATGATTCATCAGAACTAATAATCCAAATGTTTTTGTATCTCTCAAGCTGAGGCCAGTCAATCTTTTAAATTATTTTTTTTTATTATTTTATTTTTTGAAGTTAAAGTCCTATAACAAGTACCTAAATGAAACATTTTAATATTTCATGGATTGCATATCTTCTAATCTGTTCTTTATTTCATTTTTATGAAAATTACCCTTCAAATTAGTTTTCCTTATCCCAGGAAGACCCATATCTTACGCATTATAATTTTTTAATTATCTTGATTTGTGTACATCTATGACTAGGGAAAATTCCAGCTTGAATTTCCAAAAGAACTAGTGTAACATACATGGCACCTAAATGATGTTCTATATCCCTCTCAGAAAAGCATTTTGGACAGTCTTTTGAAACGTTTTCACCAAGTGACTTGAAGATGAATATTTTGGTTTTGTGTTGCTTTCCTCAAATTAGCTGAATCCTGTAGGAATTCTGATTTCAGACAGTTCAGATACTAATTTCCATGGCTCTCCCCACCCCCAGCCTTTCCTAACACCTTCCTTAAGAGGTAGAGTTCTCCTCAGGGAAACCGTAAGTGAGAAACAAGGCACACAGAACTGACGCGTGGTGGCAAGTAATGGAGACTAAATTACCTTTACGAAACATGTTTAATTAGTTCTCATCCCTGAAAGTTTTATCCCTACAAAGTTTTGACACCTAGCGGTGTGCTTGGACCAAGAGGGCCAGCACAAGGCACTCCAGACCAGGCAGCATTTTCCTACCATTTGTGTTAACTCCTACTGCTTTTTAATGATGGGAGTTGGGAAAGGAAATAAAACTTTTCTGAAGTTATACTGTCATGACTGTTGTTATCAGGGAACTGGGGGATAGGCCATGAGGGCTGAGATATTCTGATGGAGTGAGAAACCAGGCAAACCTCCAAACTTCAAGCAGGCACTTGTTTGGCAAGGAGTTCATGATAATCTAAATTATAATAGCTGATAAAGAAAGCCCTGATAAAACGGATTTCTCAAGGGACAATATCAAGACTCTGATGCTGTACTTCTCTTCTGTTTCCAATGGCTTCATTTTTCCATGTTTTTTAACCTCTAAGGTCAAGACAGCTGATCTCAAGACCTCTTTGGTGAGAAAACCCAGGAGTAAAGTGGGGGTCTTCACTCTTCCCCAATCTATACTGTCATGGTGCTTATATATCCTTTTCCATCAGAGAAAATCAATCTGGTCTGAAGGTTCAAAACCTCACAGGTCGGGATCAGTCTACTCCAGCTCATCCAGACAGGTAATACCCCTTATGCAGGTCTACTCTGGTGTATTCAGGTAGTTGTGACCTGCTGGGTGCTGGTCATCCAACGCTTTCTGATAGCTACGGTCTGAAATAGCCAGCAGAATGAGATATAGCCATTATTTTTATGCAACTATGCAAAACAAGTACATGTAACAAAACATTTCACTTTCTACCTTGAACTGAGCAGCTTTGTGGTATGCCTGGGGTGTAAGGCAAGCGGGCTGCATTTCACAGGGAGCTACAGTGGTCATCCAGCTCTTGGCTGGGACTTTCAAAGGAGCCTCCTGATTTTGCTCCTGATTAAGTCTGTCAAACAGAAAAGCTTGTATGCAAAGAGTTTTAAAATTCAGTTACCCAGAGGGATGAAATCTGAAACAAGTGTGAACCCTTGTACGGACCTGAGGACATCTAAGGTCAGGGGTAGGAGTCTGGCCCCCAAAGGATGGGACCTGAAGGTACTCCCAAGGAACGTAGGCTGAGACAGGTGCTCACTAACAGCATTGATTGTAGCTGTTTTCAGCAACTTTTGTCATGTTTTACCATTGTATCTTTTGTCCAAATATATTTCGTTTCAGAGCAAAGGATTTTATACCTGCTCTAGCATAATGTGGTATGTGTTTTATTAGCCACATCTCTAGTTGATTTAGACAATACTTTTCTCCGACTGCTCTTGTTTCTGCTGGCTCACTTAGATGCTTCATCTCCCATACAGCGGCTCTAAATTATTTGAATTTTTTAAGTCTGCCCTGGAAAACTTGCTGAATCAGACTCTTTCAGATCAGGCATTCAGTTCCACCCAGAAGCTGGAAATACTTGATAACTTTCAGCGTTTCTTCTTTTTTTTTTCTTTTTTCTTTTATCAGGAACTCAGAAATACAGAACCCTGTGAAAATGAATGAAAAGCCCTGCTTATGTAAAGCTGGTAGAGCTTTGCTGCACAGTCAGATGGTATTTGAAACAAAGATTAACACAAAGATGAGGTTTTATTATTCTTCATCCCTCCTGCTCTTCCTTGTTTCCCTGTAATGGATTTTGATTTATTTGATGATGGGATCAGACTTCTCTCTGTCATCAGGAACATGTTTTCCACTAAGGAATGGGAGGGGATGGTAAGATTTGCATTATGTTTAATTATGATTTTCTTACCAGTGCAACTGAGATTTGAGAATCCCTGTTAAGGAGAAACTTTTTTGTTTTGTTTTCCTAGATGCAGGTCTATAAACTAATGAGAATATATAAATATGTGTATATTTACAGATATAAGGGTTATATAACACATTATATTAGTAGCTGCATTAAAAGTAGATGGAGGTAAAGCAAATTATTTTCTGTGTAAGAATATAAATATGTCAGGCAAATTTGCCTAGCTGAGAAAGTTTCTTGTGTGTTTTTTGTCATTGTGTCATTCTTGTCAGAGAAAAACTACCAAGAATTTTAATGTACCCAGAATTCACTCATAGTCAGTAGTGAATCTATGATTCTACAAAATGCCCGCTGAACAACCACAATCCCTGTTAACAGTTGTGTATTTTAATCATCTTCTTACAGCTATCCTAGGTCAAATACGTATTCATCACACACTTGTCTTTACTCGCTGACAAACTAAGCTAATTATACATGCATCAGTCTGTGCTGTACTGAAGTTTAGATTTGTGTAGATTTGTGCATGTGTTTCCTATTAAAAAGGGAAAAACACTTAAGCTTACAGTAAGTGTCTCTCAGTTTAGTTTATTAATTTTTATTCTGCATATATATCATTATTATTTACAAGCTTTTATCAATGTTACCATAGAAATGGAGAATGCTAATTCCTAGAATCATGCCAAAACTCATTTTCTATCCTGTTTGCTTACTTGCTCTGATGCAAACACTGTTTACTGGCTAACCGAGCAGCTATGTTATTTGGCCGGTTTATTTTTGGCTACAATATCCTTGCATTTGAGCATCGCATCTAATTTTATTTTATTTTATTTTTTAAATTATTTTTGTGAAAATATGCTGAATTTTGAAGGCAAAAGATTATATGAATTTCCGGGGCTGTGGGCACCCAAATCTGTAAACTAAAAGAAAAGGAAGGACGTGGGCCTACACTTATCTTCACACACTAAGTAGTTCTTTTATTTTTGAAAGCTGTTTCATACTAATTCAAATGCTGTGTTTCTTCAAACTGGCACATATATGTTTTAATATAATTCAGTGATCATTAGGCATAAAGCATGTACTGAGGCGCTTTTTAATGTTTCTCCTAAGAGCTCAGACTCAAAGTGCTGCAGCTATAGTAGCTACAGCCCTCTAGAACCTAGCTGAGTCATTTTACTATAACATGACAATTTATTTAATTTTGAAGTACTAATTAACTGAGGAGGGGGGAAAAGAGATTCTAGAAGTATCTAATTTGCAATGCAGCGATCAGTTAGAAAATTAACTCTCCTAAAATACTCTCAGTATTCCATAATTAATACAGCACTCCGCTATGAATCTTAAGAGTTTGGAAAAAAAAATAATTTTAAAATATTCCGATTGTAACAATTGAATCCAGTTAAAAAAGTCAACGTGTTCTTTCTGATTTATTCATCATCATCAGCTACTGCAAATTGCACATTCTGTAGAATCAGAATTTGCCAGGAAGTCTTGTTAACATAGCAGAAGGTAGAAAAGACTACAATTTAGTCTTCCACAGCAATATTGACTCTGCTGTGCTGACAACCCTGCTCGTGCTTTACGGCACTATATAATCTGAGGGAGACAGAGAAATCAAAGATGTACAGCAGAAAAAGGTATGTTTTTTTACATAGCTATCCTCTTGATTATTCTCTCCCCAACATGTAGATTATGGCCATGAATAAGAAGAGAGAAGGGGAAGAAAGAAAGAAATGGTTACCTAAGTGCAGGATTCTAAATCCGTCTTCTGGCGTTGTGACTAAGAGGATTGATTTTATAATGTGCATAGCACTTGGTGATTCCTCTAGTCTGTGTTTACAGATTTGCTTGCCTATTTGCCATCATTTGCTTTTTTCCTTAAAGACTGTTTAATTCAGAAGCGATATTCTTGTCTTTTGGAACTAGATAGTCCTTTTGCTTCCTTGTATGGTCCGTGCTGTAAACAGCAACAGCACCTAGGAGTTGAGTGTTTAGGCAGTAAATCACTTCTTCAGTTCTTACAACGAACTTTGCAACTGACAAGTTCCTCCAAGAGATAACTAAATCCTGCATTTTCACCTAAGCAGAATATAAAATTCAATTTGTAACAGCACCATCTGGAGACACAGAAATGTTACAGCCTCTAAATCTGCACCCACACATTTGAGCATACAACTGATGTACTTCATTATCCAACTAAGGATCTGTGGTGGTTAGCCACGGTTATCTCCAGATAGCATACGCAAAACTACCCCTAATGTCTTTACTCACTTCTGCTTCAGAACTCCATATGCACCTCTAAGTGTATTAACCTTTTTAAAAAACTATCCACCGTACAAATAATTATTGCAGTGACCGTTAATCTTTAGACAGGATGACTTGGATTTTTGACATTCTTTCAGTTTTTCAAATCTTTTTTTTTGCATTGCAGTATGTGGGTGTCTGTCTGTCATTGTGCAGGCAAACTGGCAATGACTACTTCAATCAGCCCCGGTGTGGGTACTGCTGACCCTTCTCCCACTACAAAGAGGAAGATCTCGCGTAAGTGCAGAGTGACTGAGCCAGCAATCTGCACGGTAACCAACCTCCAGCTGCAGTAAACAAGTACTGCTGTTCTACTCGGGATTTTTCAACTGTGATTTCCCTCTCCACTTGAAAAGGTTCTGATCAAGAATACCTGTTTAAAAATTTTTTTTTTAAAAATTCCCATTATTCAGTACTTGTATTATTATTAAATTTGCATCTCTATTCGTGATGTCTCTTCAGGATGTTCTTCTTTAAATTAGAAAATGGACAACTCAACCCATAGTTTCAAATTAAAGCAAAATTATTGATGCTTGTAAAACTGCAGTAAGACTGGTTTAATATATATTACTAATTTTCCTCATGTCCTAGCTGTGTTTGCACCATTCAAAAAATGTTTAGAAAAATGAGTATTGCTGCATATCAATTACCAAGGATTTATGATGGATGCTGTAGATTTGAACGCCTTTACCAGTGCTGCTTATAAAATTCTCACTCGCCAGAACAGTGTGTGCTGTGATAACAGCACTGCTCAGTAAGAGCATATTTGCACATAGTGCAGCTTTAAGCAGAAAACTGCTTTCCCCTAGCCTGTTCTGTGACACCTGTGAAAGATAACAGCAGAAAGGTGGAAGATTTAGCACTCTTTGCCATGTTTGTCCATGCGGTGATAGCTGGTGTCTGATGCTTGTCTTTGAACTCTGTTTCTAAGAAGAACAGGGCGGGCTAAAGATCTCTGTATGGCTGACTCCTTTTGATTAATCTCACTTCACTGTGCCCTGTCTATGTGTCAATGCCAGATAGCTGATTTCTGCTGAAGGCAGCCCCATCTTCGGGCTCTTCTCTCCTGTGCCATTGGTAGCAAGTAACTCTGGCTCTCCTGCCTTGCTCAGTGTATGTTTACTGTCGCTTTTTCTCTCCTCTGTATCTGCAGAACAGCATATTCTCTTACTTAACTGACCTCCCACTAGACTCAGAGAAGCATAAGTCTGACTGGTCCCCGCAGGTCTGTTCTTGCAGAGTAAAATATGAAGTGGTTTAGGCTGGGAGAACCCACCCGTGCTCCTCCAGGAAGCACAGGAAGGCAAGTTAGTGGCTCTACAAAAGATAATAAATTCTGGTGCACCTAGGGAAGGAGAAAGCGTTAATTGCTTTGTATGCAGAAACGGACCGTGGGGATTAGGACACTTTAGAGTTGTTTTTTTTTTTTTTTTTCACACTAATGCAATTTTTAATCTCTATCTTTAGTGCTGCCTATGAAGTATTACCCTCTTGAAAGAGTGTGCACTTACTGGAATAATCACACTTTCTCTTCTCCTCTGTCAGCTATTAATAGTGATAAATTTTAATTTCATATGTAAATAAAAACACTGTGTACTCATTAGTTTAAATATGTTTTTCATTAGGCAAATGAAATGCTTTTTGCATATGATGCAAAGCTAAAAGGAGATGTTAACAGCACTGAGTGGTTTGGGAGGTATATTGACGTGATTTTTTTAAAATAGGATAAAAATAAACATTGTTTTAAGGGATTATCTTGGGCAGATTTTGCAGTTTTGTTTTTGGAAATGGAAACCCCAAAGTTAAGTGACAAAAGCATGACTATGGTATCAAGGTTAATGCATTTAAAACTTCTACTAGAAGAGAGACAGTATATAAACATATATATAGCACTGGCTATTTTGGAGATGGTAACTGCAAGGTGGGTAGTATTTTTCAGTTTCTATTTAGAAAAATCCTGATATGTCTCACATCTTGATAACCTGAAATGCTTTGGCCCCAAACTACATCACTTTTTCATCATTAATTTTCAAACTCTTGGAACCTAACACTCCAAATATACTTTTTGCTATTTTTAGGGTCTATGCAATTAAAGTCAAGAAGATATAATTTTTCAGTTCAGTAATCCATACTTTCAAGCTTGGAATATATTTATCTACCTACTAGGCAATAATTTTTTTTCATTTCTCTCAACAAAATACTCAGAATTTCATAACCAATTTACTTGTAAGCTGTCTTTACTATCTTCTTCCACTGTTCTGCTCACTGGGAAATGATAAAAATCTTATCACGGAGACATTTAGTAAATCAGCATAATTTTATACAAGCCTGGCCTCTTAACACTTCCATTTTAGTGAAAAGATGATCTGTGGGTGTGACTTTCTAAAGTTGCTATGGCTCAGAACAGATTAACAATCTTGCTTTTGGCATCGGAAAAGATTCTATTGCTTGTGTGGCTATCCACTGAGGTCAGTCACTTGTCATTAGAAAGTAAACATATATCGTAACAACTAAGCATAAGTTTCCTGTTTAATATAAGAATACAAAATATCTTTTGTTCCGAAACTTAGAGTAACAAATACACTTTCTTCTCAATTGCTTTAGTAAAAGAGCAAAGACAAAAATCATTTTTATTTTATAAAGTTTGAATATCCTTCTCTCATCTATGCTTCCTCAGTTCAAATTCTATCAATTTTTTATATTGGAGCACAGTAAAATATTTTATGTAAGATGGAATGAAAAAATGCAAAGGCTGGCTAGAGGGCAGTCTCTTGGAATTAACACAGAGCCAAAGCCTTGGCAGGCAATCTCAAAAAAAAAAAAAAAAGGCCCTATGTCGGTCTTACAGATTCTTCATTTACTAAACTTGCTTGTAGCTAGCTGGATCCATTGTCAAGAGAATAAAGGCAAAGAGAGATTCCATTTTGTATGAAGTAAACTTGACATGGTTGAAAACAGATCTATAGATTTTAAGACCAGAAGGGACTACTATGATACGAAATCAGACTTCCTACATGAGGAAAACCAGAGAGTTTCAGCCGCCAGTGTCCTGATTAAGTTCATGAATTCTGCCTGAGCTGGAGCAAAGTTTTGAGCATGATATTCAATTTGGTCTTGGTTGAAAGAATTCCAGAACCAAAGAATCTGTTTTGCATCTTCTTGCAAATGGTTAACTGCTGTCACATTTAAAAAGCAGTGCTGTCTGTTTGATTTTTCATTATTTTGGACCAACCTTCCAGTTGTTGGACCCTGTTTTATTTTATCCTGCCAGTGGGTCATCTGAGGAAAACAGAGACTGAGGGAGAAAATATAAATGATGTGTCAAACAAGACAGTTTACTTTGGGTTCTTTGTTTTAAGAGATTAAAGGCGGCTGTGATTTGATACATGATGATATCATTTAATACATAACAGGTCATGATCTCACTTATGCCCAAGATGCTCTCAAAATTCATTTTTTCTAGTCTGCTGTATTAAAAACAATAAACAGTGTAATGTGTAAGTAATGTTCACTGGATGTGCAGTAACAGCGATCTGCTGAATCTCTGTCTGTATCCATGTCCTAATGAATCCATAGACTAATTTTCAAAGAATTTGTGCATACCAACCCCACATACCCGTTTACAAGTTCAGGTGAAACAGCACGACCTGACCTTCATTATTGCTCTAGGTATTGCCTTTACTATATAGAAGTTGTTCGTGTTCATCTATAATCCAGGCAGCATTTCTCCGAAGTTGTCAGTATTCACAGCAAGTGGTTAGCTTTTAGAAATGATTGCACTGAGCTCCAGACTGACTCCTTTGATTCTCATCCATCATCAGATCCGCTTTAATGATTTCTCATGAGGTTCCCCTCCCTCTTGCCACAGAATTTCTCTAGGCAGAAGAAGATGTACTTCAAAAATGCATTAAATCTTGTACATAGGTATCTGCACATGCCGAAACAACTCGCTGTAGTATTTGACATCTCCTTCAGGTTCCTCAAGAATCTTATGGCAGAGGTGAGACATTTGAGACTATATCCATAGTAAACTCTCGAATATTTAAACTGTAGATACACTCAGACTGGGTGTGTTTCATTGTAAGATGGTACATTTACGCAAGTAGATGAGAAAACATGATTTCTGTATGTATATCATCAAAAACTAACTTATCACATTTTATCCACATTCAAATTTCTTATCTGAAACTTTGCTCAGTAGGAAATTGTGACACATCAAGGAGCCCATTAACAGTATCTCCCCCTTTTTTTTTTTTTTCTCTTTAATTTCTCTGCTTTCATGAGAGCTACTGCCGGTTCTGCTGTTAGTTGCAGTGGAAGTATTTATTGACTTATGCTGTAGTTCTGACTTGCGGATACCTTGAATACTACTGGGACCTCTGAATTTGGATGAGATATGAAACTCCCCACAGTGGAAAATTCATGCACTGGTGTGCAATAAGGATCTGAATGGCTGTTTGTCCAGTTTGGATTACTTTATGCAAACTGTGAATCTTTCTAAACCAGAATGTTACTGAATCATCTATTTTGTACAGTGTACAACATCAACAAGAAAGTGATTTTGAAGTACAGCCAGTTTTCCAATACCAAATTTACAATGGCAGCTGGAGTGCTTTAAATTAGATAGAGTTAGAAACATCATTGTAAGCTGTAGTAGAGACTAATGAAGACAAATAGGAGGGGTGAGGGAGGTCTGTGATCCATATGTTCATATATTAGGAAAACTACCAGTTATGAAAAAGTAGTCACGCTCAAACTGTAGTACACAGTACATTCAGCAATGGAATTTTACCTTACTTCTCCCAATGGCAGCCATAGTATGCGAGCAAGGTAAGACCAGGAAGGAGTGCCCATAAAGTGGTTCTTGGGTAGGCAATGCAAAATGTAAACAGTATATTAATTTTTAAAATTAATTGCCTGTCAGCAAAGCTAACAGTGACTCTCTGCTTTGGATTTTCTTTTATCTTTTCCAAGATTTCCAGTTAGAACACAATTGTCTCACAAGTGTGCTGAGATGGAAAAGGTTTTCACCTCTGCTGTTCCAGGATAAATCAAACAATTTCAGGATAATTTGTCAGCCTCCATTTTCTTTTCAAGCAAGTGATTACTTGTCATGCACCTGTTAGTATAAATTTCAAGTTATGAAGGGTCATTCAGCAATAAATACAGAGCATTGTAAGAGATAGAACAGGAAAAAAGAGTAAACTGCTGTCTGCCAACTCTTCCCTTTATGCAGTCCAAGACAAGCAAATTAAGACACAATGTGATTTAGGATCTGGTCTGTGTTATATAGTTAAAAACGGTATCTTGCTACTATATTTGTTCTACTGACTTGTATCACTTTTGACTTACTGTTTATCTATATTTCAATACCTCACAGCAGCAGCAGCAGTTGCAGTTCGAGTCCCAGCATACTCAATCGATTCACTGTGAAGCATTGATTTATCATCTACGGGTAACTAAGGAGCACAGAAATTAGAATAGGGAACCAACTTGAAGTTGGTACCATCCACTGCAGAGGGTAATCATTTAAAAAAAACAGAAAGTCCATCACAGATCAGTTTTCACTCTCTTCCTTGTGCTTCCCCCTGCTCATAACAGCTAGAGGGGCTTGCCACGCAAAGCAATGAGGAAGACAAGATTTCCCAGAGGGAGGAGCAACATCTTTTTGAGATGAATATTCTTAATGTTTTGGGAGCTACTGTTGCTTTGATGGAAGGCTACCCATACGGACACAAAACATGCCCTCCCAGACAAGTCCAGCAGTCTATCTAGGCTAATGTGTATAATCACTAAGGATGTGAATGTAAATCTATGTCTGTGAAAATATGAAGAAGAAATTACTAAGCAACCTATGCAAGATGCATAGTGATCCAATGTCAGTTTTATGAACTCAATCTCAAGCTGATTTGAACCCCATCTGGGATGAACTCAGCAGATGTATACAAGCCTTTATTCAAAGCATATGGAAAATGGCATGCAGATCATGATAATGAATTTTTTAAGAAATGCTCTGTGCTGTGCCTGGCTGGGAGTGCACTGTGGCACTGGTGAGATCTGTCAAACCACTTAAGTGTTTCACTGTGCCCTTGTGTTCATGCCTTGGCAAGTCCAAGCAGTGCGCTGGCACTGACAGCCTTTTCTAGTGCTGTTGAATGCAGATTCACACAGAACGTGATGCAGTGCAAATAACTCCCTGCAACTGTTGAAGGGTTGCAAGTCATCATTTTACACACCTCTCATTGCTTGTAGATATTTTCACTTTGGAGGCAAAGGAGCTCCCTAAATCACCTATGGATTGTATGAAAAAAAATAAAAAAGTGATTAGCAAAGAAAAATATCTTGCCACAGCTGCAGAGTCCAAGCAAGACAAAAGTTGGTATAAGCACAGTAAGTATCACATGGAGAACTACTCACTTGACTCCTTCAGTTCTACCTCTGATCACTAACTCATGAGCACAACATGATAATCTACCTCAGTTGTCAGTGCCTTTGGAGATGAAGGTAAATTATGGAAATATGCATCTATACAGTCTGTTGTCACCATTTCAGTGTATTTAACTGCAAGCTCTGATGTAAAGCAATGGATCTCAATTTACAGAATGTTCAAATACTGAAATTCCTTGTACTTAAAGGCAGATTGCAAAGTGACCTCTAGGTTATACTGGTTTACCGTATCAGCCAGGGAACTCTATTTAAAAGACCACCTCTAAGCAAATTAATTGCTGTGAAAGCAATCTTCCTCTGCATCATTGCCCTATTAGTGCAACAATTTCTCACCCACTCATACTCAGCAAAGCTCCTAAGCACCTGGTAATGCCTGTTCCTAGTCATCAATTATTGATATTTCGTGATGCTTTCCTTTCAGTGAGACCAGTTACTAATGTTAAAACTGTTCTTAAACACTTGATAACTCAGGTTCTGCTCCAAAGAGTTAGGAATGGTAGCAGGAAGAGTTGCAGATTGTTGTGAGGGATCCTAAACTACTGATATCACACTAAATGATAGCCAGACATTTTGATTTTTAGAAGCTACCGTTTGCAGCCCAATACTTCCAAAGAATGCCTTCCTACTTAGGAAAGTATTTAAGCATGTTTTTAACGCCTGTTGAATTTTATGATCTTGAAGCATATGCCTGAACTGAAACATTTTGAATAGGGGGGGTATACAACACAGAACGGGTAAGTGCCATACAGAGTGCCGAAAGCATTTCGTGAATCATGAATGTTTCTATTCCTTCTGGAATACTTTCTTTTCAAAATAGGTTGCAAGATCACATAAAAGAGAAACTTGCTAGCAAGCCTCATATATATTATCCATTCATAATTAGACTTAAAGAGCAGAAAAATCTTTGCAGCGCAGATACTGGGCATCCATTGATGGACAGGGAGTATGAAGACCACTGCAATAATGTCCCAGCTACTTCCTTAGTTCATTATGAGGGCAGGAGCATGCTACAATTACATTGTGTTTATGTATGTAGAACAAAAGTCTCTATTTTGAACATGTTCACCTAGTTGCTATAAACCTAAAACACTAGCAGTCAAGAGCTACTTTTATAGGCATTAAATTTGAGAGTAATTCTGGGGAAGGGAGGTGGGTGGGGAAGCCACGTTCTGCTTCTCTGCATGCTTTCTTGAACTGGCTTGTTTGTATTTTGTTCAACTTTCCTAAACTTCGTTGTCTCAGATTAAATACTTCAGGACTCGTCCTGGAATCTACAGAGTAAGAAAACAGCATGAGCTATTAACCAATGGTATTTTATGATCTTATCTACACTGACTCACTTAATGTCTCTAGATAGCTTCTCTGGTTAAAAAAACCTCTGAAATCTGACAGACAGGAGTTTTTAACAATTACTTTTACTAATTAATGCACAACAAACCTGTCTTCAATACCTCTTTATTAAACAGAGTAAAAAATGTGCTGCACTATTTTATTGACTGTTACAGCTGTTCAGTAGGTATCTCTAGAGAATTGTCATTAAAAATTATACCATTTCCTTTTCTGAGTTTCTCAATAGGAGCATCCCATGTAGAAAAACCTTTATAATGGATTTTGCTTCCTTGCACAGTTTTATGGTCAAATCTTAACAAAACTCCGAAAGGTAGAATTTAAAAAAATTCAATACCAACCTAATGAAGAATGATGAAGCGTTGTTGTATGTTGTGGTTAGCTTTACCAGCTTTTTCTTTCTTTTTTTTTTCTTCTAAATCACTAGAGAATGTAAGACAAATAAAGTGGTTGAAATGGCATCTACTGGCACATAATTAAAGTATTTTTAAAAACAATTTACTGAAAGAATATTATCAATTAATGAATTATCTGCAAAGGATACAGCCAAAGACTACAGCTTGGATCCAACATAAAGGACAACTAAAGTCCACTTGGGTGAAGGTCAGAGATCCAGATGGAAATGCAAATAAGCCAACCAAAGGTTAAATCTAAAATATGCTTTGACCTTACTGAAAAATTCCTCAGTGGATATTGACCAGAGGAAAATTGGTCAATAAAAACAGGTGATTCTCTGCAACAGGAAAAGTGGAAGCCATTTTGATGGGTAAAAGGTGTTACTAGGACATTTCTAAGGTGAAGCTACTCTGCATTTAATTTTGTTTAAAAAATCTAGCATTAGCATAAGGAAGAATTGATTAGGGTAGAGAGTGCAGTATAATTTTTCTTTATCTAGTAAATTGTTTGGCTGCTTCCCCTTCCCCCCTGCCCTCCCCTCCTTAAAAAAAATTAAGGTTTATAAAAATGCTGATTTCTGTTTGCACAGTACAGATTTGGGGATTTCTTTACAGTATGGGTTTCTATTTCTGACATTTTAATTATTATCTTTGCAATAAAGCTATCTGAACTTCTTATGGTGATACCCAGTTTGTGAATTTGACTCCTCAGAGCTTGTCAATGTAGGAGTGACAGGGCTTAGAACTCAGCCAGCCTTAGCACAAATCTTTCAAGTTTCAGTTTTTAAGGATGTCTTAGACTTTGTAGGAAGAGGTCTCTTGTTAGACACATGTAGTATTTATGAACATATGTCTTTGAAATTGTGCTTCTCTGTTCTTGTGATTGGGACAGAAAATGCAGAAGTGTAAACACGTTTGACTCATTGTACAATATAAAATGAAGTTAAGCAGAGGGATTCGGGGCATTTGTTTGTCTTCAGTGAACTATTTGTCTTTCCCTATCCATTTCTCTTTAATGTCCCACCCAGCCCAGTTCATCAAATGTAATGGAAACGTAATATCTTCTATTAAATCAATTTATGCAGGTGGCAAAACAAAAAGGATTTGGGGCGCAGCCTCCCTTACCTGACCTCTTTAATCTTCCTTATATCCTTAGACTGTGGGCTACTGTTTTAACTACAGGAACAGATTTATTTTTTTTAATCGGATACTTTCTGCCTTTATGAGCTACACTATCAAATCAAAAGATAAAACTAGGCTTCACACAATAAATGAACCAGTGTACAGACACAGAGATATTTTTCTTTTTTCCAAGAGCGAACATGCGAAACAGCCTTGCCAACCCAGTGCCAATACACAGGGGTACATATGTAGAGAAAAACTACAATTCTTAAAATTAATGAAAATCAGCAAGGCTGTAACTCAAAAACACCGGTGAAAGTGTTGTAATATAAAGAAATCACTATTTGTAATTAATTGTGGGTATCAGTCAAGTGAAAATAGTAAATCCTATTATTAAATACTAAGAACATGCTGAATAATTAGAAAGAAAAGCTCTCACCTACCTGTTTATACGTACAGTCCTGAAAATGTTCATAAAGAAACTGGTATATTTCTATTTTTTCTTTAATGTTTAGGGAACAGAACCTGAAATTTATTGAATAACTACTTTTAATACAAATGTGCTTAAGGTGGGTATAGGTTTAATGGTAGATCTAAGTCTCTGAAGAAAAGTATAATTATGGAGATTTAAGATATATGACAACTATAAGCATCGTGATATTCCAGTGTATCTTTCATTGCCTTGTGCCCTTTTTTTTAATACTGGATGTGAACTTATTTCAGTGGTCAGTTCACAGCAGAGGACAAACCCAAACTAAGTATTTAATGTGAGTCAGTAAAGCAAAACAATTATGTCCTTTTTATTAGAAAGACCAAGAACTTTACAACGAACATCCTGATGATTATAGACTCTGCCTTTCTGTGAATGTGATACAAACATTAGGCACCAAGAAGTTACACCATGTATCACAAAATAAGACAATATTACAACCATAATGAAAAAACAGCTACCTTTGTATCTAATATTAAACTTTAACAATGTCAGTGTGTGTTTTGGGTAATGGGAAGTAAATTAGCAGCCTAGTCTAGAAATTATTACAAAGCTTTTTTAATGATTAAATATTATTTAGGAATTTGAGAACTGTAGAAGCTGGAGGAGAGGGGAAAAAGAGAAACCTCATATTTTGTTGGTCACAACCACCCCTTGAGACAGAATCACAGAATCATCTAATTTGGAAGGGGCCTTTAAGACCACTGAGTTCATTCGTCAGCCTAATGCTGCCAAAACCACTGCCAAACTACACCTCTCAGCACCATGTCTGCCTATCTTTTAAACACCTCCAGGGATGGTGATTCAACTACTTGCCTGGGCAGCATGTTCCATGTTTGACAACAAATCATTTATTTACTGCATCTTTCATGTCTAATAACTATAAACACTTTCCTTCATAAAATGAAAATGTGCTTTCACAAATATCAGAGGAAAATAGCTGTGCTTTTGTCTAAAACTGGCTATTTTAATTGAAGGTACACAGTAAATCTTAACAGCATTTTGCCTTTCAGCACCAAGCTCCTGGACTCCAACAGCTGGTTTCTTTTGTAACTGCTTCCAGTTACTGCTTTTGAAAGCACGTTCTTTTTTCTGCTTGCTACAGAAAAGCCACAGCACATTTCTGCAAGAAATCAAATGTATTGCTTTTTCTCCTTAGGTTCAGAGTGTAATTCATAGAGGTTTAAGATGTCTCCTCTCCAGACAGAAGCAATGAATGTACAAAATTGTTTCATTTCCAAACACACACACCTAAGGTTTACAATCCTTCTCTCTCTTTCTCCTCTATTTCTTTACCACTCACGTCATCCAAGAAACAAAGTTGTATGCCAGGCAGACATTATAACTATCTTTGCTAACATCTGTTACAGGCAAATTTCAATGCTATTGCTACTTCCCTTCTCATTCTGTATGTATGAGCTGGTATTAATATTTCCGAGGAAAGTAAATGCATGAATCAATGTGTCTGAATTAAATAGGGCTGAACGAATGAAGCATATATGCGTGTTGTGTTTGTACATTCAGGTACTGTGCTGAGCATTGCAGATGGGATGGGACGCACTGTGGAGCCCATGTCCAGCTTGACAGAGAAAGGCAGATTGGTCAGAAGAAGATTTGGGGACACCTTTTGTGCAAGGTGTCACAGCGTTCCTTGAAAACATGGTGTGGAGAGGGGCAGACTCTGGGGCTGTGATGCTTGTCTGCTCTGCTGCCACAGGTCTCAAGGAGAGGACTGGCAAACAGCCACCTCAGCAAGACAGGTCTATATGAGCAAAGCAGAAGGAGGGAGAAGAATGAAGGACAGAGCATCAGAGGACATCAGGGAGTCAGGGGCGAAGGGCCTGAAGATATGGTGGCTGTGAGGTAAATGTCCAGGATAAGGAGATGCTCCCAGAGTGGGATGTCTTTGGAAAATGCAGTGTGCCCATCCTGGGAAGAAAACTGGTGGGAAGGGTAAGTACTTTCAGAAGGTGTTTCTGAAAACTGCTGCTGAATAGATGTCGCATATGTTGCAACTGCCTTTCTAGCTGTTCACGTTTGTCTTGCAAGCAGCCTTTGCAGAAGCTGCGTATGGGAGTGATCTTTGTTCCAAGTGCTGCTGAGAGTGGGTGGGCAGTTACTCACTTGCCAGCTGACGTGTGGTCAACTTGTTCAGAGCACCCTTCAACCCTGTGTCTCCAGGATCACGCCTGCACCCACTGAGAGGACACTGCTTTTACTTTCTAGCCTCCCCGGTCCAGTTCATCCTCCAGTCAATAAGGCAGCCTGCTGGTAGTCAGTGAATAATAGCCACAGCCAGCTCAGCATCGACACTGCCCTTAGCCCTAGTGGCTCTCCCTCTTCCACTCATCCATCTTCCCTGTAATGCAAGTCAGTTTCATAGTCAGCCACCTCCAGCTGTTTCATCCTACCAGTCCGTTAGGAGAATTTTAGCAAAAGAATAAGAGGAGATAGAAACCAGCAACTGGCTTGTAAGGGGGAAAGGTGTTTTGGCTGGAAGGTATGTGGGTGATAGATACCTTTTTGCACTGCCCAAATTTGCACCTTGCACTATAGAGAACAGTGGTATCTGAAAACTCTGTCTATTCTATCTTCCATTCCAAATAACCATACTGTGCTATGCTGAGTGTGAACAGTGTATGGTCCAGGAGCTGAGCCTACCTCACGCTATATACTGTTCTAAAGGCCAGCACCACTGCTATTTTGCTTTATGTGATAGCAATAGGCATTTTTGAAAGAGTAAAAATATGTACAGGAAGCTCTCCAAGGTCAATATAACAGTGTAAATAGCCAGATGCTATTTCCCTGTCAACTACAAGGTTGAGCAGCCAAACACCTCTTAGTCATGTAAATCATGAAAATCCTGAGAACTGCAGTGCAGACAAGAAATCTAAGGCTGCTGAATCATTTTCTCTGGTTCAAAAATGACCATATCTATCCCTTTCTTCCAGATTTTATTTGCATTCTATGATTGTGTTTCTTCCTGTCAGATATAGAGATGGAGTTAACATCTTTGCTTTAGGATATTGTTCTTTCATTATCAAAAGAGGAGATCAGCACACTTGCAGAGATTTTTTTCAAGACGTGGGGAAAAATAATACAAAACTAGGACTGAGCTATTTCTCTTAAGCTATCTGCAGTTAAAGTGATTATTAAACCCCAGGACAGGTTTAAGGGTAATCCAGATGAATATTGTTTTCATCAAAGCAATTGTGGAGTCATCTGCTTTCTCTCTGTTGCCTTAGGACCAACTTTAGAAAAGGCATGCCATCAAGTGAAATTGGAATTATTTTGCTCCAATTCCTTTAAAGTTCAATTTTTATCAGTTACTGCTTGTAGTTATCTGATGTAAGAAAGACTACTTGTTTTCTGAATAGTGCCATGGATAGTAGGTTTTTTTCCCCATTTTCTTTTGTGAAGTTAGAAATGTACTGTCTTTATGTCAAAAAAAAAAACAAAAACAAAAACAAACAAACAAAAAAAAAACAAACTACAAAACGAAAACATACTCTTTTTTTTTTTAGTACAATAAATAAATAAGGGCCATGCACAAAGCGAGATTGATTTGAAAGACGGATAACAAAAATACTGTAAATACTGACATGATAATAGTAGCATGTGTTAATGCTATAGACTTCAGTCCTGTCTAAGAAAGATGGATAAACGCTCGTCCTTTGTGGCTCCTTCTGGCAATGCCCAGGAGAGGTAACAGAAAACCCAGACACCTACAGTGACTCTTGAGAAAAAAAAATCAACAGAAACAACTAAAAAGATAAGTAGAAACCTGAATGTGCACGGAACATTGTGATTAACACCAGCACAGAGGCTGTACAGAGGGTGAGGGTATTCTGCACGGCACGTCTTCCTACAGTCCGCCCTCAATAACACTTGAAGTCTCTAAAGGGAATAGAACAGTGGTATGAGCCTTTCAGAGATTTTTCAGTCCAAGGACAACCTCAAAGCAGCAGATTAAATGCAGCCTCTACGGCTCAGATTTTATGCATCCAAGTATTAAAGCTAGTTGGTAGGAAAAGTCTGGGCACAGTTTAAGCTTTGAGAATATGACAATTATTTTTAATTACATCAGAAGAAATTTCACTTCAGCAGCTTTGCTTCATCAAAGATAAGTAACAATAGATAAAGTGGCAGAGGAAAATATAGGGCACAAAATGATTTATACTATCAGGATTGTTCATGTCAGGCCAAAGTGAGTGGGAAATGCACTTAAATTAGAATAATGAAGGTTAATTGTCCTTTGCACTGGCACGAAAAATTATTTAATCCACAGATCAGAATCAGTCTCTTTGGATTCATCTGATATTTTTATATTTAATAGAGTGTAAGACCATAATAGCAGAAACCAACAGCACTGCATCCAGAAGAGGTTTGTAGTCCATATAAACTTAATCATTTAAGCTAATTCTACTCCATTCACTGTTTCTTCAGGTTGATCACTCTATCTGTTTTCCTAGTGGAAACAGGATTCTTTTTTTCCCCCTACTTTTTCTGTTAATCTTTCTCACTCTCACATGGCTTCTCTCAGTGATGCTGTCAGCAAGATGATGCCTAGTCCCAATTAGAAATTCAATCAATATTCACATAATGAGAGTTCTAGAAAAACCATGTCATTTAGTTCAAACACATGGATCTATTACTGTAGCTATTCAGGTTTCAAGTAATTTAGGGCACCTCAGTGAAAAAAGATAAAATAAAGCTGAAAGGCTTAGAGGTAGTTAATTGTTACTATGGCAACTTCCTAAATAAGCTTTAGATCCTAGTCATTATTCAGTTTATTTGGAGGCTGAACATTAAAGACGAAACTCAGTTAAAGCTCAGAACAGTTCTGGGATCTTATGGTTTCCTTCTGGTCCTTATAGAGTTACTTGAAGTTTGTTCATTTCAGCTTTGAACTCTGTCCAAGAGCAAGATGTAGCCTGCATAGATTAAAAAATGGCAGCATGTTACATAGCAACGATCTAATTTTAATAACTTTGGCAATTGCATTTTTACATTTTTATATCCCAGTAGAACTCTCTTAAATGTATTGTGTGGGAAAGAAGTGGTCGTCAGTGAATAATGCTCTTATCTGTCCATAAAATGAAGTGATTAAGATCTGGTTTTCAGAAATGGGTTCTGACTGTGAGTGTACCTTTGTCATCTCCAAATGTGGGGCACAGTCCCCACAAACCTTTTGGGAGCTTAGCCCAAATCAAACATATCGACATCGCTGATGAAATGCATAAATGGCTCTGCAGAGTACCATTAAGCTAGTCCTACAACTCTTCCTTCCAAAAAACCCCCATGTGCAGAAGAGTGGGGATACATTTCAGCCTTGTCCCTTGCCAGTACTCTAACAAAGCTGATAACTAGGAGCTGGGAGAAAGTTTGTCTTACCAAAATCTTGCCATGCTGATCATGTCTATTTGTGATCCTGATGTGGATGTGAGTTAATATATTTGTCCTCTGTGGAGGAGATTTAGAGGGCCTGACTTATATGTAGCAATGGAGACAGCAAACAGAGACAAAAGAGTTAGGTAACTCTCAGCCACCACACCTTAATTAGCTGAAGATCCTTAGCAGTCTAAACTTTTTGTGTTTTCTCAGCAGCTGTAGCTCCCTACCTTAACCACTCTGTAGCACACGATAAACCGGTGGAGGCCATGAAATAAAATCGTGTCTCAGTAGGAGATACCCCATGGCTTCTCACAGAAGTAACTTTCTAGCTCAGACCAGCTTTCCCACTTCTGTAGGCTGGAAATCTCTGAAGTCACTGACTCATAACTGCAAAGTTGTTAGAGAATGATGCTTTCAGTATGAAGATACTTAGAAGAAACCCCCAGGAGTGAACATATAAGCAGTGTAGACTGAAGAAATGAGTTCTGAAAAAAAAAAAAAAAAGGGCAGGACAAGTCACCTAGCTGTGAGCTCACTGCTTTTAAGGGTGAATGGCGGCTGCTATGTAGGCATCTTTAAAATGCCCTCAAGTAGCTTAACTGTGAAAGGTGGGGAAACTGCAGTGTGTAGATGTATCTCAAAAGAGGTAGAACAAGACCAGAAAAGTTTTGTATGTGGCCAGGACTCAATAGGATGTTGTCATAAAGTAATCCCCTTCCCTGCCACCTGCAAGCCTGGCTGGCTGGGTGGTGGTCTTTCACAAGTTAATGGTCTTGGTGATGGGGAGTCACCCAGTCCAGGGCACACCTTGCTGTGTTTGGCAGTCTCAGCGTGGCTTTAGACTTCCACCATCATCAGTGCAGGGCAATGGGCACTGCTCATTCAGTTGTAGGTATTAAATTGTAAAAGAAAACAGGGAATTAGCCTCTTTCTCTTACCAGATCTTGAACTATGAAACAGAGAAATCTCAAAATAATGAGTCTCTTCATTCTTTTCCCAAATGAAATTGTTCAGTCCATTTTTTTTTTAAAAAAGACACATATCTTTTGAAATATGTGGGACATCAAAACTTCTTGATTTAAAACAGTCATAATGGAAGTAAAGTGGTTCAGACTGGCTCCAGGACGCTTCAGCAGACTTAATGCTGTTGATCTTTCTCCCTTTTGTTTTTTTTTTTGTCCTCAGAGAACTCTTGCAGACTGTGTCTTTTTTTCTTTCTCTTTTTTTTTTCTTTTTTTTTTTTTCTGGTTTAGAACAGCAAAATGCTCTTCAAAATTTCACATGATAAAAAAGGAACTTGCATCCAGCTGCAACAGAAACTGGTTTTCTCTCCCATCTGAAAAAATGTGAAGGAATTCTGTATTGCCTATTGCTTGTACCAGTCCTCTTCCATGGAAATCCAGCCTCCAGAGTTACAATTTGGGGAACCCTATCGAGGACTAACTTTTCTAATTTGTAAGAGGGGAGGGGTGGAACTGCTGAGGAAAACGCAAAGGAAAATATGGACTGATCCCAAACAGTGCTGTTAAATCAGTCTGAGCATTATTTTATTTTCTTCACTGTTATACAACCACAGCACCCGGCTGTTGCTGTGTTGCAAGGATAGTGTTTTCAAGGTTAGCACAGAAGTAATCAAACACTCAATGGTGGTATGAATATTCATATCAAGGCACATTATGAGAAAGTAGACAGAGGTAAATATGCAATTTAAATATATATTACAGCAGGAAATGGGACATGAAACAGTAATTAGATAGTGAAAATTACATGTTATTTACATAGGCAAATACACTGCAGGGGTCATGCATGGGATCTTTTCTATTAGCATTTGTTTGTTTGTGATTTAACCCTGATTTGAAAAGAGTTTTTTTAAAAATAAAAACATGAAGAAAGGAACACTTTCATTGTACTAGAAAATCTGTATTGTTTGCAGGATTATTGATTTAGGCTATAAGCCAGGCTTGACAGCTGAGGTGGATCAGAATAAGTTTGTACAGCAGAAACTAGTGGTGTGAGTTGTCTAGAAGCCAGGCTTTCTCCCCAGCCTTGCTTATGCAACTCACTCCTATTTGGGCTACTGGAAGACTGTGCATACTGGTGAGGAATGCCTAAGCTCCTACTGCCCAGACTAGATGGAAATTTTACCCCATTACTGAATATCTTTTGGGAAGAGCACTCGAAAGGGGACAAAAGCATTGCTTTCTGTTTTTCAGGGAACATCTAATCTAGATTAAGTTTTCTGCTTTTCCTTTCAGAAACAGAAATATAGCTCTATCCTAGTTAGATCAGCACTAGTGTGTGTCATGAGTCAACCCAGCCATCATACCAAAGGCAGCAATATTCATTTCTAGTTCTATTCTGAATCACCTCATCGACAGTTTGGGCTTCCCAGATGGACAGTGGGGAATTAATGAGGGGAAGAGAATTGGAACCAGGTGTCCCTCATGCAAAGGATCACTTATTCCTTAGCCTTTTGCCTCTGGGTTGCTTTTAGTTGGGTACTTCTACTGTGCTTGAGTCTACAAGCAAGAAAAACAGCTTCAGAGTATGCAACGTTTATTTACTGGTAAATACATGCAATGGATAGGTAGAACTACCAAGCTACAGGGCCATGCAAATATTCTTGTGCCTCTGGATGTATCTCTGCCGAACAGGCAGCTGTCAGTCAGGCAAGGAAGGGTCTGCCTCTGGCTCCTTGGTGTAGGCTGATCTTTGATGTTGCTGATTTGCCGTCTTCCTATTCTTCGCTTTTCTTTCCTCGGGATTTTACAGCTTTTCATGTCGGTATTTTCCTCTTGAATCCCTGAGCTTTAAGTAACCCCATCTCAGCAAATACTGTTGAGTCAATTGTTTTGCCTTTCTTATCCTGCATGGCTTTAACTCATGGACTTTCTCACACCTTAACAGCATTTTTCTATAAAACTCTGTCGTGGTGACAGTTGCATTGTGCAAAAGTAGGCAGAGGCTCACAGACGGCTAAAGCCCAAGCCACAGGCTATTAAGGGTTGTGTCCCCCAAGCCGATTCACATTAGCTGCCCCAATGACATAAAGAATTACAGCATAAAGCTCAAAGAAAGATTTGTGAGACAAGTGCATGACACTGCAGTGCAGTAACTTTGTCAGGAAATTGTGAGCTGGCATTTAGCAAACGCCCAGAATCTGGAGAGGACACTGATCTCACTGGAGGTCCTGTGCCCCTTCATACAGAGAAACCAAGACATTTGACAGTGACTGGGTGGTTTCCCAATGGACAAGCATCTCAAACTTGGTGTTCTGGGCAAATTCTAAGCTAACCAGTCCCACTTTATTTTTAAAGTTCACCTGACATTGCAAAATATGGGTTACTATCTGTTCTTTTTGAAATCCAATTAAGATGTTCAGAAATCAAGGTAATGCAACTTTTGTTGTTTGTTATCTTACATTTCCCATTTATTTTTCATCGGTAGACAAGTGCTTGTGGACATAAGGCAAAACCCTGAGAACTCTTCCTATGTTTTATGCATGCTTCAACAGGCAAAGGCTCTGTGCATGTCAGTGTGTATCTGTCCTCTGCAGAGTAGCTGTGCATTGCTAAGGATTTGCCACTTCTCCCCGTGGAGGTGGCAGCACATTTGTCCTTATTCTTTATAGAAAGTTTATTACTTTTTTGAAGTACCTTGAGACTTTGTGGAATAAAAGAGTGTGTTGAGATAAAGGTTATTAATTATTCATCACGCCAAATACATTTGTTCATACATTTTAAAGCTGGGAACAGTGTGTGATAAGAGACAGCTGCATAGCTAGGACTCTTACTGCAAGCATGCAAATTATTTTTCAGATCTGAAAAGAGGTGGTGAGCATCTTCTTTATTTTTTTTTTCCCCAGCCATATCGGATGGCTGAATGAAACCTATTAATTCTTCCCATAAAACATAACACAGCAAGATCCCCAAAATGAACTAAATCTTCTGATAACAATCATGGTGTAGATAACACAAGCACATACACACACAAAAAAAAAGGATCTAAAAATATTGTAAAATGTCATAAAGTCACCTAATCTCTGATATGAATAATTTATATGAGGAAGGCATCCTGTAAACAGAGGTACTGTTAAGTATCCCTTATCCCCATGTGCCCAGCCTCGCCAACAAACATTGCTTAAGGCAGGAAGAAGCAATTCAGCTGAAGAAATAAAAGCAAAACTAGTCTTCTTTCAGAAACTAGACATTCTGTAAAACCAAATGGAGCAAAGAGTGGATGTCCATCACTGAAACGACCATGACAAGACAATCTTTCCATGTGTCAGATGAATAAAATAACAACAAACTTCTCTGTGGAAATCTGATTGAAAGTCACTAATAGCAGGCCTCTGGGTTTTCTCAGAGAATGAAAATTAAGATTGCAGTAACTTTTCTCCACCTGCTGAAATGTGTTCCAGTTCTCCATTTTTCCTCATTAAGGAGACAGGGAGTATTAAACATCACCCCTTCATTTTGGATTCAGTTTGGAATTGCTGAATATTCACCAGATGCAATTTTTAGGGGGAGAATGGTTCTAGTGGGCTGAAATTATATGATCACCTGTGGTATTTCAGACCCAAAAAGAAGGCCAGAGTGCCACACAGCAAGCCTTATTTACTGCAGTCCTTTCCAGAAGCTATGAAAGAAAAATTCCATCTTACTGTTTGGCAGTTCAGAGGAGCCTCTAGGGAAGAGAAAAGTTAATTTCTCTTTTTCCTAACAGATTAGCGGTCAGTTCTGCTTGGGATGAATCCCAAAAGATTGTTTTGCAGCTTTTTACACCATTCAGAATGGGAAAGCATTACAAGAGTTGACTAGAAGGGCTTATTTTTATACTAAGCATAACTACAAATTTCAACAGTGATTTATCTCTGAAAACTGCAGGTGACTTTTTGAATCACAGATATAAATGAGAGTAAAAAGATCCTGATCCATACCTCGTTGTGCTCAGCACTGTACAGTAGTTTGGTTGAGTCCATTTTCAATGAGTGACTCTTGGGGAAAAACAAAACCTGAAGTGTTCACATGAAAAAGATGCTGGTAAGTTTCAGGTTCTTATGAACTGAGGAGCAGCCAGTGTTATATACATTGTGTGTGACTATGAAATACTCTTCAGATAACAGCGATAAACCCTTTTCAGATTAAACAATAATAAAAAAAAAAAAAAACATGTGGAGTTAACTAACTGCCTCAATCCACTGAAAGTTATCAATTTGTAAATACCCTTGGCCACCAGCTTTGTCTTCAAGCATCCATATGCCTTTCAAAAAACATCCCCTTTAAGTCCTTCCCTGGCTCTGCAGGTCACAGGAATTACTACTGTAATTCATTATTTCTCATCTCATTTTCTTTCACTTAAGGTATTCCATTCCCTCTCCTTTCTGATTTTTAGTAATCAAGAGTGACTAGCTATTTTTAACAGTATTAACTTTTTTCCAGCTTAGATTCCCTAAATGCATGAGCTTCTGCTCTATGCAAGACATTCTCACACAGTAGATGCTCTGGTATAAAATTGTAACATTCTCAGTTTGGGGAACAGATTCTGCTGTTTCTCTACATGCTGTCCAGGGTAGGGGCAGTGACTGTCTGCAGCTCCTGAACACTGGTTCAAATAATTAATTCGTGCCTCACACTCAAGAACACACAAAATATCATGATGAACTTTTGCATACAGGAAAACAATATCTCTAGGTATTTGTGTTCAGGATTTGATTTATATAAATGACATTTTGCATGTAAATATACAGCCAGCCATTCCACTGCCTGCCAAGAGGTATTTGAGCTAAACACAATGACATTCCTCTTAATCTAAAATGTCATGTTCTGATGTGCACCTACCATAAAGGTTATCACACACATCAGAAAGTAAACAAATTATTCGGCAAATAATTAGCCTCACCAAATTTGTGCCTCTTTCTTCCTGGTTAAAATAACTTCTGTCAAGAAATATGACTCCCAAGTAAGCATCCATCAGTTTGGGATGGTACTTGAGATATACGAGTACATGACTTAAGATGGTATGAAATTACTAATTGCCATCCATTCACCCCAAGAAGACTTGAGTCCCAGCTCCAGAGGGATTGAACAGATGTGCTCTGAAAATGCCAAACCCTAGGCTGAATTCTTCAGGCAGACCTGCCCAAAAAGATTACTTGGGGTTTTATGAATAACTATCTTTCCCAAATCTGGACTTGCACTCAAAATCCTGCATAGAAGGATCATTTATAACAATAGATTGCTCTGACTGAAAGTGTGTTGAGATCTGTGTTTCTTCAGAAAAGCATGAGTGGCAAATACTTCAGAGTATCTCTTTTTTTCTCCCTTTGGAGTGCAAAATGCTTTCAGGCTTTCTACAGCTGGAAGACCAGATCTGCTACTGGAATACATATTTACCAAGTATCTCTGAAGCGTCCGTTGTATGCTTTACAACCACAGCAGTTGTGATTTTTCCGAGACTCCAGGAGGTTTCTCCAGGCTGCAGCAGTAGTACCTCAGGCACTTCTGCTGATACTCATTGCCTGTATCTACCTATTGAGTTGGCATTTTATAGATTGGTCTGGAAGAAGGTGAATCCCAAGCTCTGAAGGACAAATTTGAGTCATAACAACTGCATGAGCCTCACCCTGCTTTTGCAGAGGGCTACAGTCACTGCCTTTGCTGCTGGCTAAACTTCTCTCCTATTCTGCTACAGGATATATACATGCAGGCAATTCTCCAAACTTCAGTT